>OZ030018.1:19405000-19930000 GCA_964023405.1 Apodemus agrarius
AAAGTACTAAAACACAAAAATGATTGTTACAGAGAAATAATGAAACTCCTGTATGTAAGTACACCATGCAGAGTTGCTAGTGGAGCAGAGAAGGTCCATATACTCTAAAGCTGACACTATAACCTATAATATAATAACTATCACTGCTCCTTATTCTTTGATCCTAGATTTTACTGGGAATTTTTGATATTGTGCAACCTAATTTAAATTATTTATAAATCTAATTTTATATAATGATATATATATCATATACCATAAGAAAAGTTATTTCTAGGTTGAGATATATTTAGAGTGAGATTTATTTAGACTGTATAGTCTATATTACTAAAGATGGTACATTTGTTGAAAGTATATGTATTGTTTTGTGAGTAGTAGTATAACAGCTTATGAATAACTCATCAGCAGCTTCATTTTATAAAAATTCTGACAATATTCAGTAAGACTTTTGCTTTACATTTTTACTTTTCCTTCTGCTATTTTAAAAGATTACTTTAACTCAGTGATTCAAGTACTATAATAAAATGTAAAAGTTATGTAGCTCTCTTCTGCTCCATTACTAGATTATTAAAAATCAAGAAAAGTTAAAATGTCCTGAGGTTTGCAGATTTTAAGTGTGTGTGTGTGTGTGTGTGTGTGTGTGTGTGTGTGTGAATGTACACATGCTTATGTGTGAATGCTAAATCTTTTCTATATTTGCAGATGAATGCAGGTTTGCCAAAGAATGTGCCAGAGAAAAGATAAAATTCTACATGTCCTGTTTACTGAACAGCTAACTTCTTTTCTTGTGGACATGTTCAATTTTTCCATTCAGATGTTCCATACTATCTGTTAAGAGTAATTGTGGTAATTTCATTTCTTAGAGAAAAAAATAATTATATGACACTTCTAATTAAATTATTTCCTTCATTGTTAATTATAATGATATAACCTTACCCAAAGAATTAATTTTATTTGAAATAATTTGCATGATCTAGGGATTATTCATTTTAGTAATCTACAAGTAGGCAGAAGTTAATTATTCTGAAGAAATTAAATCAATTTTTTAATCAAAATTGTTATACAATACTGCAAGTGGAAATTGTTTTGATTTCATTTCCTTTTGGGGGGCTTAATTTTAGGTTTTCAATAAGTGTGATTAGTTCCAATCACTTGCTAGCCCTTCTTTTCCTGAACTCATTGATTGTCACTGTTGGGTTCTGACTCAAAGCCAGAGTCTCTCACTGAGAAATTTAAGATTCTTTCCCCAAGAGCTCAGGCCTATGAAATAAGCAGAAGTTTCCCTGGCTGAAAGGAAGTGTTTATAAAATCTGCAATGAGCAAATGAAAAGCTCCAAGGTCTGGGGCTTGCTACAGTTTCAGAAACTAAAATCCTGATATTTCTCAGAAATAGAGATCATGACCTTACCAGTGCAGTTCTGGCACAACTGCTCATATGTTGTCTGTGTGCCTTAAGGATGCATGTTTTCCACAAAGGACTATGATTATAGAATTCGACAGCCTGAAAAAGAACTTGATCAGACATTCAAATTAATCTACCTTTTGGACTTCTAGGAAGAACAGTCTGTCATTGTTTCCACTGAGGGAGATGTATCAGCTTACCTCCACCCAATGAAGACAGCTTAGAAAGCACTATTTCTGGACATGTTGATTTTGGTGCTTCTGAATTTGATTAGTATTTGATTATTTTATAGGACTGACCTTATGTTATTATATAATGAACTGTTTCTATTATAGTTTTTAATATGCAGTAAATATGATCTACTGTACTTATGACTATCCTTACTTTATTTTTGGATACATAGAAGATCTCATTTAATCCTTTTGCTTTCAATATATACAACCTCTAATTTTACCAATTTTCATATGATCTTGTTTTGCTTTTTCAAGCTGTCACTGACTCTTTTAATTGGAAAATGAAATCTATTTACATTCAAGATAGCTTTGCTTTAACTCTTTAGATTCATTTATATGTTCTGACTGTATGAATGAAGACCCTAGGCTTACTTAGTACCCACAGAGGCCAAAGAAGGGTGTAAGATCCTCCAGAACTGAAATAACACGTTATGATAGATGACCATGATCAAATATGTGGACACTGTTTGTGATCGTGAAAAGAGAAAGTGGCATAACTAGCAGCCAACCATTGGACTGAATGCAGGGTTCACGATAGAGGAGTTGGAGGGAGGACTGGAGGAGCTGAAGGGGTTTACAGCCCCATGGGAAGAATGACAATGTCGGCCAACCAGAAGCCCCAGGGCTCCCAGGGACTAAGCCATCAACCAAGGGGTACACATGGTTCCAGACAAAAGAGTGGCAGAGGAATGCCTTGTCAGGCATGAGTGGGAGGAGAGGTCCTTGGTCCTGGCTCAATAGAGGCCCCAGCGTGGGGAACTCGAGTGGGGGGTTGTGGGAGTGGGTTGCGTGGAAGAGCATATTCTTGGAGGCAGAGGGTGGGAGAATGGGTTGGGGGTTTTCAGGGAGGGGGGAACCTGGGAAGGGGTATAACCTTTGAAATGTAAATGATGAATAAATTCAATAAAAATCAATCGATTGATCAATAAAATAGTGTTTCACACACACACACACAACACGCAAAGAATATGTTCTATGGACAGTGTGGGGATAAGGGGGTGCCTCAGTGGGCCATGCCGAGGCATCCCTTCCCCCTGAGGGATCAGACACATGATGATATAGCATAGAATAGAGTTTATTTAGGGCATGGGGAGGGGGAGTTAAGGAGGTAGTAGAGGCAGAGAAAGGCAGAGAGCAAAGAGTATAGAAGCAGAGGCCGGCCATGACCACGTGGAGAGAGGGGGGAAAGGGAAGGGGGAAAGGAAGAGGAGGGAAGGGGGAAAAGAAGAGCACGAAAGGCCAAGAGAGAAGCTAAGAGAGTAGGAGGCAAGAGAGACAAGAGAGAGAGGAGGGACAGACAGCACTGTTCATAGTGGGCCAGACCTACCTGGCTGTTGCCAGGCAACTGTGGGGAGGGGCATAACTGCCTGAAAACTGGCTGGAGTTTAGACAGAATCCTAACAGACACTGATCATCAAACCTGAGACCTCCAAAATAATAATAATAATAATAATAATAATAATAATAATAATAATAATAAATAATAATAATAATATTCTTGACTACTCAGACCCCTCTCTCGTCCCCAAGGTAGTTTGTGAGCAACAGAATTTTAAGAATTTTACAGACTTGTATTATCTGTTTCATCTGACAGATATAATAACTCCTAGTATTTTATTTGAAAAGCCTGGAATTTATATTTACACATGGCATTCTTACCCTCGAGGGTGACACCAGAGGATTCTACGGTAATGCTGACATTTAAAGCTATGTTGAATTTTTCTACCAGCTAAAGAAGCTTTTAAGTGGGTCATGGCCCAAAGGTACTGAACTTCTTACCTTGCTGACAGCTATTTCTGAGAGCACAGCGGAAGTTCATTGTAAAGAGAAAAAGAAGGGAGGAGGAGGGGGCAAGGGGGGAATGGTTCTGAGAGGGAGGAATTAGTGGTGGAATGAAATAGGAGTGCGGTCAATATACATTGTATGTATGTATGTGTGTGTGTATGTATTATTGTAATGCTTGTATGTAATTCTCAAAGCATTAATAAGAATATTATATTTACTTATATGTTCACTCTCTGGCCCATCTATGTATTCATTTAAAACAATTCCTAATATCATTCATTCAAGGGGTGTTATGGCTTCTGTAGACCAGATGAGGAGAGTGCAGCTGAAAGAGTACCAAACTTGTTACAGCGCCCAGAGCTCATGAGGATTAATACAGTGGGCTACGAGGTAGTGAATTCTCACCCCAGATAACTCTTAGCATAATAATGACTCACACCAAGAACAGTCTGCTAAGATTAGTTAGACCTGTTCTCTGATACATAAGTCGCTATATACTGTGCATGCTGGGAAGCCAGGAACAAATTTATGACATTGTCTGGTTTTATTTTAAAACAGTTTATTAGATGCACCAGACTAATTTAAGAAGAATTCTTGATGAGTCTAGAAATAAAGATTTCCCCCAAAAAAATGGCAGTTTTACATCATTCCCAGAGGAAACTCAAATATTTGGAGGTTTTGAAACATTGTAGGTTTTAATATTACGACCAGGACAATTTTCACTGTTTCTGACAAGTATGTAGAAGACTGTGCATTGCTAATAACTTGAAATAAGTTACACAAGGAGAGCTCTGTTAACTGAAGAGTTTCATAATAATTAACAGTGAGTAACAGCAAGAAATAATTGTGAGAGCAGAAAATCTGCACATAGATGTTATGTGCAGGCAAGCAACCTGTCTGCAATATTACCGCTATAACTTGCTTTAACTGTTCTGCTGCAGTGGGAACAAATCTGGTTTGCAATCTAAGATCAATGAAATGCAGGTGTGCTTGAGTGTAGCCTTTGAGGGGGAAAAATGGGTTGAGCTTCTTTCAAAAGAAGAGCAATCTTACACCAATACCAGAAGCATAGAGTGCCAGACAGTGCTATGCAAAGTAGCAAGGGGCTCGGGGGAGCCAATGAATAGCATCCTTGTTGTCATGTCTATTAACCACAATTAAAATCAGCATTACAAGATATCCTTAAGGGTGAAATAGGGGTGCTCATATCTCTGCAGTGACACACAACTGTGTAACTGAACTCAATACCAGCCTAACGGGAGCAAATCCATTTGTGGCCCTGGAAACCTGGGCAACTCTAGTTTGGATATCCTGGTATGGACCAGAGGACAACCTACTTGTCCCACTCTATAGAAACCCCAGAATCCCTAATTGCACTCTAAATATTTACTCTTAGGCCCACATATAAATATAGGCCTTGCCCCTCATAAATTCCCTCTCTTTTCAACAGAAAGAAATCATTACAAAAAACAGTACGACCGGGCTGTGGTGGCGCACGCCTTTAATCCCAGCACTTGGGAGGCAGAGGCAGGTGAATTTCTGAGTTCGAGGCCAGTCTGGTCTACAGAGTGGGTTCCAGGACAGCCAGAACTATACAGAGAAACCCTGTCTCGAACCCTTCCAAAACAAACAAACAAACAAACAACAAAAAACAGTATGGTTCAAACTGCAGAGATCAAGGGATCCCAGCTCCAACTGATCTGTTGATAACACACTTATACGTAAAGTTCAAGGAGCATAACTAGAGGTGAGACGGAGAGATTACAAAAGCCCAGGAACCAGGAACTCTCCTGTGAGGTTGTTTCTTCTAAGAATGGCAGAGAAGCTTCCCCGATGATACACCAAAAACATGACCGACTAGGAAGACCTCAAGAAGCAGAAGTAAAGCATGAATGACATGCTAGTGTGTGTGTATGTGTGTGTGTAAGTTCACGTGTGTGAGTGCATGTGTGTGTGCCTGTGTGTGTGTGCACGTGTGTGTGCGCGCGTGTGAGTGTGTGTCTGTGTGTGTGTGTGTGTGTGTGTGTGTGTGTGTTTATGTGTGTTTTGTGAGCTCACATGCATGTGTTTTCTTAGGGTATGCATGTCCATGAGAAGGCATTTTGTGCCAATGTGTACGTATTTCTATGCATGTATATATCTGTGCCTTCACATGTGTGCATGTGCATTTTGGTGTATATGTATGAGATTTCGTATATACGTATCTGTATACAACCCTCTGTGTGAGTATTGCGCATGTGTATTTGTGGTGTCTTCTGGCCTCTCTTCTTTTAGAACTAGCAGTATTCAACTTTGGACTGCTTTCATTGTCCCATATAGGATCAGTGTTAATCATATGATTTAATTACTCTAATGTTGGACATCTCTCTAAGGCCTCACTTCTACCCAGCATGATAATAAAATGTTCCCAATATCTCAACCTCACAGTGTGGCTTAAATCACAATTTATGAACACCTGATTCATCTATTCATCAAATCTAATTGATAGCAGCAGGATTATTAAGCAGCAACATTAGATGTCAAGGAAGTGAGGCCTCGATGCCATCACAATTTCTTTTAAACATAAGCACCAGAGGGAAGTGATTCTACTGACCAAGACAAGGTGGGCAGGGGGCAACAAGAATTAAATATAAACTTTATTTCTCTTTCTTTTCCTTTTGCCTCCTTGCATTCTATTATTTTTAAAGACATTCTAGTTGCTTTTAGCAATCATGTAAAAATTGAGAAAGCAGTTTATGGCACATTAGTAGGCACTGAAGATTTGAATTACATTTTCCTTAAATTAGCAAGTAGGCCAGTTGGTAACATATTTTAGATCTTAGTCTTGAAGTGTTGTTAATGAAAATACAAAATTTTATAATGAAAAGAATCTTAACTAACCTAAAAATAGTATAAAAATGAAAACAATATTTTGTTGAAATGATTCATTTATCCACATGGATATTTTAGTAATCATGTTTTTGTTGTTGTTGTTGTTGTTTAACCAGAAGATAGAAGTCACTGAGCTCACTTCCGCATGGTAGACCCTCTCTGTCCATCATCATGCTGCATCTTCTGCGGCCAGCGCAGTTGTCTAAGCTTGAATCCTAACCTATCATTAACTTGCTAAGTAATGATTAACAAATTAATTCAACTCTCTCTTCCTTGGCATTGTTCTTCCAAAAATGGGAGGCGGAGTAACAAAGTCCTAGCTTATATAATACATTTCAGATCTAAGTGTAGCAATGTGTAAATCAGGCTTCCCGGAAGGAATAGAGCTACGAGAGGAATCTATATTACAAGAGTGGATTCACTCTGTTGCCTTACAAAATAAAGGTTGGGTAGTACAATGGGCATCTACATGCTGAAGAACCCAAAAATGTGCTCAGTGATAGAGCTGGATGCTTTAGCAGTTAAGAGCTGCCCCCAAAGCCCTAGAACCTTTCCAGGGGGCTGCTGGTCTCAGGCCAGGGAGGAAAGCCAAAAAATGCTGGGTTCTAAGTTCTCGAAGGATAGATGCTGTCTTAGTCAGGGTTTCTATTCCTGCACAAACGTCATGACCAAGAAGCAAGTTGGGGAGGAAAGGGTTTATTCAGCTTACACTTCCACAGAGCTGTTCATCACCAAAGGAAGTCAGGACTGGAACTCAAGCAGGTCAGGAAGCAGGAGCTGATGCAGAAGCCATGGAGGGATGTTCCTTACTGGCTTGCTTCCCCTGGCTTGCTCAGCCTGCTCTCTTATAGAACCCAAGAATACCAGCCCAGAGATGGTACCACCCACAAGGGGCACTCCCCCCACTTGATCATTAATTGAGAAAATAACCCACAGTTGGATCTCATGGAGGCACTTCCCCAACTGAAGCTCCTTTTCCTATGATAACTCCAGCCTGTGTCAAGTTGACACAAAAAACTAGCCAGTACAGATGCCCTCAGCAGCAGGAAGTGAAGGCTAACAAGGAGGATCCTTGCCTGCTGCTGGGTCCTCTTCCTAGTTGGGCTCTTATCTGAAGGGTCCTCCTACTCCGCTGAAGAGTCTTTCATCTCAGTTAATTCCCCTTGCACACAGAGCTGCCCGGGTGTTTTTTTTTTTTCTTGATTTGTTTCAGGTACGAGCTGAGAGTCAAAATGAACTGTCACGACTAGTTACGTGGTGTTACTAAGATGGTTATTATGGTACCAGAGATTGCTGACTGTGGGTGACTGTGAGTTAGTAAAATAAAGCAATGATGGGTCACTAAGGAGGAAATATACGCAAAAGTGTGACCACAGAGAACGATGTGTAAACAAAAGAACGGTTACAATTATTTAGTTAAATACAATGATATATTTACCATCAACTACAGCGTATTAAACTATGAGGCATTTTCCATACTTTTTGACATTGTTGCTCTTCCTAGCAACAGAGCACTGCATTAGCGCAGAGCCCGTAGTAAGTGTTAATATCTTTCTCTTTTCCCAATGAATAATGTATTTTTGTTATGTCGCATTCAGGTTCTGAATCGCTTTTTTACATCAAGCCCATCTGAACACCAGAATACTGATCCACGTGAAATATCAAACTATACAGAATGTGAATATTTTGGGGGTCTGATATCCTGTAACATTTGTTTTATTTTAATGTGATCAAAACAAAAGGTTTTTTTTTTTTAGGAAGACAGTATTTACAAACTTTGAAACTTTTATAATGTCATATATATATATATATATATATATATATATACATATATATATATATTATAGCATCGAACTTTTAAAACTGTTTCTTGGACAATTGCTTGCATCATCAGCATTTAAGAAATAACATAATTAAAACACAAACCACGATAAGCATTCTCCATCAGTGGCGATTTCAATGAATCAGCGAATGATTTGTCCAGTCATCATCATGTTAAGAGCGTTCCTTTTCAGTAATCCTTTGGGATCTTGTCATTCGTTTTAGATTCTGTAAACTGTAGCCGGACCCATGCTTCCTCTCCCAGATGCTTCCAAATGCAAAGCAGACACTATAATTTGAGACTTACTGTCTGTCTATAATTTTCAATGTGGATTTGTCTGTGGAGTTCTCTATTTTTAAAGTAGTTTTGCTGAGGGCAAGGGGGACAAAAAGCAGGAATGGTGAATCAGTATGAGTAAAAATTTAAATAACAATAAGCTCTCAGCTTCTCAACTGGGGCTGTCTTGAGTCTTTGGTGGTGCCATTCATTCCAAGGAAAGCCTTTCTTCCCTTGAAGTTTGGTTCCTTTGTGACTAGAACTCTATTCTATTATTCATCTACTGGTGGTGAGTTGATTTTTCCCTTTAACTCTCAGGCATTTTTTTTTCTATCATTCTCTTAAAGCTTGTTTATTTAGTTTCCTGGTTCTCTCTCATGATATCAAAAAAAAAAAAAAAAAAAAAAAAAGCACAACAAATGACTGGCAACTCCATCATTCCTCTCCTCTACTTCCTGTGCCCAGCACTTTGGGCTTTGTAGTTCTATTTTAAACAGTACCTTATAATTCATAACGTTCTCACAAAGCGCGAGGCATTCCTTTGTACAGTCATCTTTGGCCCGTCATTCCTCTGTCAACACTTTACATGAATCTGCAGAGCCTACTTTAGTTAGCTCTGACTCAGAATTCAACCTAACCCTGTCTTGCTTATTTTTTCTTTCTTCTCATTTTAAGCAAAACGGCATTACGGGTTTTATGAATCAAAAGACCAATGAGCCCATCTGTCTTTTTTTTTGCAAGAATGCTACAATATAAATCACATTTTTTTTCCCCTGGCTTTAACCGGTACTGGGAAATTACTACATGTAAATAGACTCACTGAGATGTCAAAACAAGAGTGGTACATAAAACAGCTCTATAGTTCCCTTAAGAAGTTTCCCTGCATTTAAAACTTTATTAGACACCTGGGAGCAGTCTGGGGGAGCAGCGTTTAAACCAAGTCTTCGGAAGTGGAAAAGATATAAAGGAGGATTAAACAGTTGGAAAATAGAATTTTTCCCTCAAGTTAGCAGAGTTATGGGCCTTGCATGTTATTGCTGAGGTAAATGAAAGCCTAAAGAATAAATATAAAGCTGTAAGTGGTGGCAAGTGCTTTGAATCCCAGCACTCAGGAAGCAGAGGCAGATGAATATATGAGTTCAAGCCAGTCTGGCTTACAAAGTAAGCTCTGGGTCCACAGGGGCTACTCAGAGGAAAAGCAAGCCCCTACCCCCCCCAAATAGAATAAACATAAGGCCTTAAATAATACGATACAGGTTTTGGTATAAGCATTTAACACATTTGAATTAAAGGTGTGAAAATAGTCTTTTATCCTTTGAGAACTTTTGAATAAAATGTCCTATCTAAATATAGAGAGAAAACATGAATGTCTAGCTGAAACAACTTCTGTTACTGTGAATCTTACTTCTGGTTTCTTCTTGAGTCATGATGGTTCCCAGTAGACTTAATGGGGATGATGATGATGATATCAAATATTTATATGCAGTGCTAACCGCAGGGAGCTATAACCAGTTTCTGTCACATTAAAGCTTTCACTGCTCAATATCAAGAAACATCTTCTATTAAGAATATCTTTCTTAGAGATGTATCTCACTCTAAAGTCTATTCAAAAAGAAGACCTTCAGAGGTGTAGAAAAGATATGAGAGTTTATACCAAAACATAACCTCTGTGTGACTATGACGAAGAACACCCAAAACAAAATCAGTAAGATTATGATCAGAGCATCAATCACATAACAATACGAAGAAACTTAAGCCAAGAGGTAGCAGTGTCTACACAAGATTACAGTCTTCCGTTTATGGCCTAAAGGAAGTAACTGAAGATCAGCTGAACAACAGTGTTAGATCTGTAAATAATGTAATGAAAAGAGTGGTTAGCTTATGAATATAACTGAGAATTCATGCTATTTCTTGCTATGGTTTTCTCATCAATTGTAATTCCTTGTCTACTCATATGTTTAAGGACTTCAGCTCCAGATAATGGTCCCATTTGGAAGGGACACAAGACCTTTAAAAGGTGGCTGAAAGGCTTAGGTTGTTGGGGGTCATATATATTCAGACTGTATTTTCTATTCACTACCTCCTGAGTACACAATGTTGTCCCTGCAGATTTTTGAGCCTGCAACTACGTATGCCCTGCATGTCTTTGCAACCACAACAAAAACTGTGAGCCAACAGTTCTTTAAATTGCTTTTGTCTTTGTGTTTTATCTCAGCAGCAGAAGACAAACTAATCCAAGTGTCATAACTTGAGTAGCCTTCATAGGGAACCACAGCTCTCCACCCCAACCTTACATAAAAGCTTGACCCACAGCACAAAGAAACTAAAGTAACCCTGTGCTCATGGAGTCATATACTCACCAAAATACAAGCCATAATGATGATCTGTAACACATTGGATACCTACAAAAAGACCTAAAACTCTACGTCCAAATTTCTCATTTCCTGTCCATCATTTTACATCCATCTTCCAAATTTCTTAAGTTCCTCCCAAAACATTTAGATGTGGGTATTTTGAAAAAATAAAATAAAATTAGAGTTTAACTAAGAAAGCACACGGAAAGCCATTGAGGTTAGTATTGAGATTCAAATTCCCTGAGTTATTTTTTTTAATCTAGTACCTACTGGATTGAATACATGTGATGGTTAATCTCAATTATCATCTAAATGAGCTCTACAGTCCCCTGAGAGATGGGGATCTCTGGGAAAGCCAGAGGGCTATTCTCTTAATTAGGTTAATTGCAGTGGGATAGGAATCCAACCTCAGTAACACCTGGATTGGGATCATACACTATATAACAAGGCATATATGAGCTGAGGAGTAGCATTCTTCTCTCTCTTTCTCAACAGTGGATGCAAGGTGACCAGCGCCTCAATCTCCTGTCTCCCTGATTTCTCCACCATGATGGACTACACCTTCAAACTTGGAGACTAAATGAACTCTCCCTAAGTTGCTTTTGTTAAGGGGTTTTACAAAAGTAAAATGAAAAAGTGAATAATATGATAAGTTATTTCCATATGCACTTCTTGTGCCTGTTTCCATATTGCCAACATATGAATAATTAAAGTATCAGACTCCTGGGTTGATGTGAGATTAAATAAATAAGCATTAACTTCTTAGAGCCCCATGTAGAACATAGAAGATGACCACAGATTATCAGTAGTTATATCTAGGTGGTTACTTTATTTTACCCACTTACAAACGTGCGGAGAATGTAGTTCAATCGTAGCTTCTCTAGTTTCCACGAGGTCGTGACTTCAGTCTCCTGTACCACAGAGGAATAATAATTCCATGAAGTGGTGTTTTGAGCTCTTCATCCATGTTGCATGCAGCCTTGCTTAGAGTCAGATGTTCTTTTAAAGTCAGAATCAACACCCACTGAGTCTCACCAACATGATTGCCAAAACATCAGCAAGGACAGGAACAACAGACATGCTAAGGAAAAGCCCAGGAGGCTTGAACCCTACAAGACAAACAAACAAACAAATACACACAAAACAAAAAGAAAAAACAAATAAGCAAAGAAAAAAAACCCTATAGGACACAAAGGAATGTTGAAAGCTAGAGAAATCACATTCATCAGGTTATATCACACTAGTGCATTATCAAATACCAAGTTGTCATCCCAAAAACATACGTGTTGGTAACATTACACAGACTGAGCATATTATGCTTGTATACTTATGTCTATATGTAGTAACAGTAAGAAAAAAGTTATGAATTTGAAAGAGCGCCAGGATGGATATAGGGAAGAGCATAGAAGGAAGAAAAGTGAGAATTGTATAATTATATCACAATCTCAAAGAAAAGAAATATTTTTCAAAAGTCATAACAATGCAAATATCAAGACACTGCTTTAGATTTCTGGGTTTTCTCTTAAACATAATACATTGGTTCAGCACTCTACCTGAAGTCAAAAGCTACAGTAATTTAAGTAGTTCTTATCTGAAAACTAACATCAATTTCCAGTGGTCTTAACAAAAGCTAAGGCAGAGTGAATGGCTTGGCAAATTTGGACTCCCTTTTGCTTGAGATTTGTACACACTCCCTCTGTTAACAATGCTCTTAGCCACCTGTTTGCAACCTGGGACCCACCTTGAATCACACTACAAGAATACCCACTTTCAACAATGGAGAATGTTACTCCCCTAGCAACACCCAATAGCACCCTATTTCTTTCAGCCATAATATGTGGCCTATAGGTAACCTTTGGCCAATCAAACAATTTAACCCAAATCAGTTCGGTGTACATGAATTATAAGGAAAACTGTGATCTGAGCCAATTATTTAGGGATATGCCTACAGGGTATGAATGTGATTAAAATAAGGTGTATTGTGGAGACTTGTACAATAATCCAAGACCAGAACAATCTAGGATACCTATTAAAATAATGACCCTTGATACATGCCTACCAACCAAACTCCTTCTCGTGAATCCATATAAGAAAGTCCCAGACAATAATTGAGGTTCAAGAACTCAAGAAGCCCTTGAGTTCCTATACACAAGTGGTCATGATACTCCTGACGTTTTGTCTGACCTGGGCTATTCACTTTGAACAATGTTTTCCTGCTACTTTGAAAATATGTATGGGCTTAGATTTTATCCTTAAGTATGAGGCCAAGGACCTGGAATCATGCAGTCTAGACTGTGACTACTGGGAATAAAGGATAAATCATTCATCTTTTTTTTCTAAAAGAGTGAAACCTGATTAGATAAATTCTAATTAGAATCTCCAGGAGGTTTAAACCATTGTATTTCTTTGAAAAAGTCTTGGGAATGATTGTCATAAACTCTTGTCAGAAAGAGATCACATTATATATGTAGTACTCAAGTGTAAGATTACTCAGAAGTTTCACACTATAGTTTATCTGGCTGGTGCATGCAACTTAATGTAGATATTCTCATGTAGTGATGATCACTGGTACATCAAAGGTAACTGACTATAAAATCCTTAGAATACAGCATCGCTAGTAGGTTGTTCTCATTCTGACTGCCCACAGCCACAATAGAGAAACATGACAAGACATGAAGAAATAAAAACCAAATAAATCCCTTAACTCTCTCATGTAATCCACAGAAGCAGTATACCCATTTGACCCTTTATTTTACAAGTTGTCTTTCAACTAGCACAAAGTCCTAGAATGACTCCTGAGTAAAGGAAAACAAGAGGAAAAGATGTGCTCAGAAAAGATGAAGTAAATACTATATTTGTTAATTGTTCATGGACTAGAAAAACACATGAGTAATAAATTTGGTTATTTCACAGCTGAAGAAAGAGACCAGGTTACAAACTAATTCTTTCCATTGAATTGTTAGAAAGTCCCACATCCCCCTGTAACCATACTCCTAGGCAATTTTGAAGGAATTATTCAAAAAATGTATGTTGTTTTATTTGTATGTGTTTGTAAACATATAGATATGCATTTAGTGGAAAATAGACATGTTAATCTGAGTATGTACATCTGAATGCACCAGTGTTGTTTATATATACATACTTGCACTTACAATATTTCAGTATTTGTTTTTAGATATACAGGGCTATAATTGTGACTAACATATATAACTGTTTATAACATCATTCTCCTAATTATTTTACTGATCCAGGTCAATTCCCATTGATCACAATTAGCTTCTGGCAATCTGGTTAGTTCACTTTACTGAAGAGTCAGTTTTATTTTTCTTCATTAAAAACAACTAGCAGGTACAGGCTTCTGAAAGTTTTGAACTCTATCAGAGAGTTACTGAGAGGTTGAATTTAATTAAGTTGTGAACATATCAGTCTTGTACAATATAGACAGCAGGAATCTTAAAATGTTTCAAAATATAACTTCTCTTATTTTTGTTGCTTACCATTAAATACAAATCCATTAGATATTATAATTGCATATTTAATTACAGGACTGTGCTAAGTAACAAATCCACCACATCTTTGTTTAGTTGTTATCCTGAGACTCTCCTCTAGTTCTATTGTGCCTGCTTGTTTGCAGTGACAGAAATGTTTCTATAAAAGAGGGGACCCGGGTAGGATTATGCCGAATATCAAAATCATTTACTGTCGCCTTCTTCTCATAGAGCTGAGATAATTTGATTGGATTTTAATAATGCATTTTTATAAGAAACAGTTTAAAAGTAGAATGATTAGTCCAATGGTGATTAGCATTACATGTAGCACAAAATTTTTTGACTTCATTTTTTTTGGAAGATGTTTGAGTAAAATTTAGCTGAAGAACAATTAATATGATAATTTTTCTACAATATTTTTCCTTTATTTGAGTTCAATTTATTTGAGTGTATGTAAATATTGATCATGCAATTGGTCCAAATGTAAATTGATTAGCTACATACATTTTCACTTTGTTATATGTAAATTTACTCTATAGAGACTAGTTACAAAGAGCTAATATCCTTAAAGGATTATTAAAACCAGACATATAAAAACAATGTTCACAAAAACTAAATAACCTGCAGAATAATTTCTAGAGATGTGCTGTATAACATAATATCTACGGTTAACAATAAAGACTGGTATAGTTAAAAGTAATTTTGGAAAAGTATAAGAAGGTAAATATCAAGTATTCTTAATTTACACAGGGGACGAAGATGAACTACTAGAGGAATTGAAGTCACCTGTAAATTCAGTTGTAGTGATATTCCAATGACAGCTCATGGCCAGCTTTAATAACCTCTTCACATTAAATACTTGTAGTACTATATACTCCAGGAAACAAAGAATAACATTTAAATAGAAAACAATAAGAAAATTAAAAAGAATACTAAGAAAGAAGCCTTAATAGATACAACAATTTAACAGTATAGTGGATGTCTATTTAGTTCACAGCTGATAAACTCCTTTTCTGAATTACTTGCTAAAGAAGAAAATGTCATAGATAGAATTGAGGAATCCCTGCTTTCAAATAAATGGACAATCATCTTCTAAACAAATAACATTAATTTATATTATGTTTTTTATTTAAAATTCAAATTCATACTTAAAATTCTCATTTTCCTGCATTCAGTATGACAAAGAGATATCAAGAAAAGGAAATTTTCTTGATTCGTGGTTACATAGAAATGGCACTAATGAACAGCCATGTTCACAGTGATATTCCCCGATAGCTTTTGAAGCCGATGCTTAGCCTATCTTGTCACGTTTAAAGAGAATAAAATGCCATGAAAGTTTTCTTTTGTCACTTCATTTCTTTTCTTTTCTTTTCTTTTCTTTTTTTTTTCAGGACTACTGAATAATTTTCTTGCTTATTTTATTTATTTACATTTCAAATGTTATCCCCTTCCGGGGTTCCGTCCATCCCTATCCTATTCCCCCTCCCCCTGCTTCCATGAGGGTGCTCTCCCACCCACCCACTCCTGCTTCCCTGTCCTGGCATTCCCCTACACTGGAGCATCGAGCCTTCACAGGACCAAGGGCCTCCCCTCCCACTGATGCCAGACAAGGCCATTCTTTGCTACTTGTGCAGCTGGAGCCATGGGTCTCTCCATGTGTACTCTTTGGTTGGTGGTTCAGTCCCTGGGAACTTCATGGGGTCTGGGTGGTTCCTATTGTCCTTCCTGTGGAATCGCAAACCCCTTCAGGTTCTTCAGTCCTTCCCCTAACTCCTCCATTGAGGTTCCTGTGCCAGGTCCTAGGGTTGGCTGTGAGCATCTGCATCTGTACTGGTCGGGCCCTGGCAAAGCCTCTCAGAGGACAGCTGGCTCCTGTCAGCAAGCGCGTCTTGGTATCAGCAATAGTGTCTGGGTTTGGTGTCTGCAGATGAGATGGATCCTTAGATGGGGCAGTCTCTGGATGGCCTTTCCTTCAGTATCTGCTCCACTCATTGTCTCTACATTTCCTTTAGACAGGAGCAATTCTGTCTAAATTCTGGGTTAATATTTTTGAGAAGGGTGGATGGCCTCATCCCTCAATCGGGGGAGCCATGCCTAACCACTGAATATGGTCTCTACGGGTTCTCTCTCCCCTTTGTTGTATATTTCAGCTAATGTCATCCCTGTTGGATCCTAGGAGCCTCTGGTTTCCTGGCAGCTGGAACTTTCTGGTGGCTACCCCCATTTTCCCACTACTGCACACCTCCATTCGATTTCCTGATCCTCTGAACTTGTAGTTGTGAATAATATTCATATAAAGCTATGCATTAACCCAAGACAAACTAACCCATCAGTAGACTCAATTTCAGTGGTATATAAAAAATTTTCTTTTAAAAACTTGAGACTTTTGAGGTATACATCAGAACAAAAAACCTTAAATCCTCTAAACTCAAAGTATTTAAATTATCTTCAACCCTGTTTTATCATCGTTTAGAAAGAAAAAACAAAAAGTGTAAGCTTTTGGGCTTGTTTTAATGAAAAGACAGAAAATTTAGCAAGGTGGTGTAGAGAACTTGTTCTGTGGAAAAAGTGAAAAGTGGATGTAACAGTTAGGGGATGATAGCAGGGCAATTAAATAAAAAGAATGCTGAGAAAATTTGACAAGCAGGCTGCCTCTTTTTCAATATCAAAATATGTTTTGACCTCCAGGCACTAAGATGATTAAAGTTAAAAAGGATCATGGTGAGAAGATACATCCTGCCTGAGCTACAGATGTGGCTGGCACAACAATATAAAATCATGGGGTTGAGAATTGGTTAGGATCCTGGCTACACAGGGGGTCTCTTTGAAAATGACCTAAACTAGCAGCTGATAGGGAAGACCATGCTGATATTTTTTCAAAGCTCTCTACTAACCAACTAAGATGCTATAAAAAGTGTGGTAACCCCTACTAGGAAAAACCAATCTCCCCCCCAGCCTAGTTCATTTTTCTTTGCTGAAATACAGGTCTATTTTTGAATACTTCCGTGAATTGAGTTCTTTCCTTTCGGAACAGTTAAGTGCTAGTGCTATGCAGTTCAGCACGTTCTGGTATAATACCCTTTATTCAAAAGTTTTATAATCCACCCTACAGATAAAGATAGATTAGGGAGATGGGCTTGGTGAGAGTGACTTTCATGTGACAAGGTAAAAAGCCACATGTGGAGCCGGAACAAAGGCTTGAAGGGCGGGGAAGAATTTGCATCCACAAAGAGAAAGCAAGTATGGTCTCACTGCAGTCAGAGCAGTTGGGCGGGCAGTGAAATGGACTACAATGGGAGAGAAAGGTCAAAGAGAGAGATCTTAAGAAAATGGTACAAAAGACATCATCTCACAGAGATGAAGTTTAGGTGACAATCTGAAACATTTGCTTTGCTATTAAATGCAAAGGTATATAAATCATATGCAGTCTTTTGGAAGGAGCCATAAAATTATAAAGCCAAAGTCATGAAATTTAGGAAGAAAAAAAAAAAAGAAAGGGATTTTTAAAAATCAATCACTTTGTTCTCCAGATGAGAAAATGGTAGCACAGAGTTTTTTTCCTGGAAATCCCAAAGATCAGCGGCTCTGCAGAATCGCACGCCAATAGTTGTAGGGCACGTGCATGTGCATTTGTGTGTGTGCATGTGTGTGTGTGTGTCTGTGTGTGTTTGTACAGGTGCGCACATATGATATATATATATACATATATATATATGTATATATATATATGTATATATATATATATATATATATCATCATACCACCTTGTTGAATAACAACATCACCATCACTAGCTACTTGAAAGGTTGTGCTTTGGTACTCATAGACTGTTGTCTGTGTACAGAAGAATTAAGAGGCAGCTTTAAGTCCTAAACTGAAAGTAAAAGAGGAACACAACTATGGCCTGATAAGATTGCAGTAGAAGCAAACTACTGCAACTCTCTTCAGTTTTTCCTGTTGTCGATTTGTAACACTGCCTTCTGCCAGACACTGAATTTTGTAGTATTTTTAAAACTGTTGGTGAACTGAATTATATATCCATTTCTAGATGGTCATAGCAAGGAAACTTCGATATAAAACTTAAATAAGTTTTTCTCCTACAGTTTTAATAGAGTAAAATTAATGAAGACTTCAGATGTTTAGGTTAAAAATTGTATTTGTTTAACATGCAGTTAAAGTTGACAGACACAATATCTCATATCCATAATCTTCATAATAGTAAAAACCTAGTAACACTTCAATGAAAAGCTCACTATAAAAGGAAAAGCAAACCGAAATATAAGCAAATAGACTAAAAAACAAAATTAATAATATACGATTTGTTCAAAAATAATGAACATGGGGTATGAGCTGCATCTCAGCGGTTAAGGGCTCTCATGGCACTTGCCAAAGAAATTAGGTTCCCAGGACTCAAGTCTGATAGCTCACAACTGCTGTAAAGTCATTTACAAGGGATTCGATGCTTTCTTCTGGTGTCTGTGGGTACCCACACAGATGCGCACACACATGTACAAAATGAAAATAGATTGGTTTTCATTTTTAAAGATTTGCTTTTATGTTATGGAAGTGTTTTGTCTGCACATACATAAGGGTAGCAAGAGCAGATAGTAAGTCCCAGTGGAGGACAGAAGATGGGATGGAACCCTGGGATTGAAGAGGATTGTATGATGGTAAAAGTGGCCTGGATCACACTCAAGCACAGACATTGTGCATCTGTCCAGAGCACAAGTAAAAATCCTTAAAGGTGAATTATTTATTTTAAGAGAAATGTTTTTTTTTCAAAAACTATATTCTGATTACAGTTCCTCCTTCTCTACTCCTCCTAGAGTTTCCCCATCTCCCCACACACCTGGATCCATACTCTTTCTGTCTCCTTAGAAATCTAACAGGTTTCTAAGGAACAATAATGAAATTAGATAAGATAAATCAAAACAAAACAATTCTGTATATGACAATACATATTGACAATGACAAACAAGACAAAAGAGCCAAACAAAAAGCACACATGAACCATATATAAATATAGAGACACACATGATCACCTCACACAAGAACTGCATAAAAACCCCAAACTGATAGCCATAAAATAACCTTCAATATAAAGCTACAAATAACCTATAAGATAGAAAATTAAGTAAATAAATTCCTGACATTATGAAATGAATGAAACAAAGGACCTCCAAAGAAACTATTGAGCTTGTTTGATCTAGTGATGGGACTTTAATGTCTGTGAATTGGAGATAGCTTTGGGGTTAAAGACGGGAGGTGTAGAAACCCCTGTGGATTAGACTCCTGTAGGCCCCATGTATGCTACCCCCATCTCTGTGAGTTCAAGTGTGGCTGCCCAACTGAGTCTAGAAAGCCTTGATTCCTTAGCGTTTTCCATCCTCTCTGCCTCTTACACTCTCTCTGAATCCTCTTCCACGGAGCTCTCAAGGGATGCGATTTGAAGGAAACATCCCTTCATGGAAAAGCATTCCAAGGTCTTTTATCTTTTGCACATTGTCTAGCTGAGGGTCTCTATGGTTTATCTTCAGGAGGAGAAAGGCTCCCTGATGATGGCTGAGCAAGATATCAATCTATGAGTATAGCAGAATGTTCTTAGGAGTCATTTTATTGCTAACTACTCCTTTAGTGAAGGGTGGTTCTCAACTGTCCTCATGCTATGACCCTTTGATACTGTTCCTCATGTTGTGGTGACCCTAAACATAAAATGACTTTTGTTGTTACTTCATAACTGTAATTTTGCTAATGCTATGAATCATAATGTAAAAACATCTGTTCTGCCAGTTATCTGATATGCGACCCCTGTGAAAGGGCCCTGTGCAACTGGGGTTGCAACCCACTAGCTGAGAATCACTAGTTTTAGTAGAACAGTAGTATTTCCTTTTACCCTGGTCTATCTAGTCTCAGATTTTTGGCCACCCAAACAGTAGTGGGTATGGGCTGCATCTCATGGAGTGGGCCTTAAACAAATCAGAACTTGCTTCGTTACACCTACAAGAAGCTTCGTGTCATAATTGTTCCAGTGAACCCACTGGTGAATTTTGCAGGCAGGTCACTCACTCTTTGCTCAAAGGGTAAGTGGGGTGCAACTTACCTTTATTCTGTAGTAGCATACACAGCACTTTCCAGTACCATGAATACTGAATAGGAATAAGGTCTAGGTAGTCATCACCTTGACTTTTTTCCATGTCCAGCGATTTGTATAGATGTTGTTTTCAGCAATAGGACCTCAATTTATAGAGAGCTCCCAAGAACCTGAGTTGTTCGCAGTTTAGGTGCAATCCTTTTGACCTACAACTCAACTAGATGTAATCAATTCCCAGTAGTTGGATTTCATTGGATGATGAGAGATGGCCAGTTGAGGACCTATAGCATATCTTGTTATTTGGCAATTGTATTTAGATTACCTTCATGTGTATATATTTTAGAGCCTACTATATGAGGTTTCTCCATGCTGCATCAAATATCCCTTGATTTTAGCTGTCCCTTCCCTGATTCCAAGGCATGCCCCCCTCTTCCGTTCTTCTTCCTGTTGGATTTACCTATGAATTTAGTGATTGCATCTTTTATAACAGCTGATAATATTCTGTTGTATAAATGTAGCATCTTTTTTTTTAATCCCTTAATCCACTGATGGACATCCGAGGAAATATAATACAGAAGTAGCAAGAAAAAATTTGCCGATATCCATAGCTAGGCTATGAAACTACAGAGCTTACCAGATCTCCCATGCTCATCGATCTATAGGATTAATATAGTGAAAATGGCCATCCTATCAAAGAAATGTACAGATTTCCTTTTTCTCGGGTTGCATGCAGTTTTGACTTGCTTTTCTAGAAGCTACAATGTGGCACGGAATAACTTTTAACAGGAAATAGAACCTCAAGGTTTTTAATATTCTCCTCTAAAGTATGCCCTTATGATTCCTGGATTTGCTTGGTTTCTCTTTTTATGTCCCAGTTTTCATCTCTTAGTTTGTCAATTTGGTTCTTCTCTTTCTGGCATTTAGTTAATTTTGTTAAGGTATTGGCAGTCTTATTGTTTTGTTGATTCTATGCATTTTTTTTGTTCATTTGTTTCATTGTTACCTCTATTTTATTGATTTCAGCCCCTAGTTTATTTTTTGATGTCTACTTCTTTTGGGTTTTATTTCTTCATTTTTTATTCTTGAGGTTTCAGGTGTTCTGTTAAAATACTACTATGATATCCTTCTACTTTTTTCTAAAATGTAGAGACTTGGTGGTATGAACTTGCCTCTTACAACAGGCCACATTGATACCCATAAGTTTTGATTTTTACTCTTTTAAAAAGTTTCTTTATTTTTTTTTCATTTCAATCTATTTAACATTCAGTATTGAGTTGTTCAGCTTCCAAGTGTTTCTTTTGTTGTTGATATCCAGCTTTAACCCTTGGTGGGAAGATAAGATTCAGAGTCTTATTTCAACTATCTTCTGTATGTTGAGACTAACTTTGCACCCAAGTATATTACTCAATCTTTTTGTCTTGGTGCTGTTAATATTTAATTTACTCTGTACAATTATTGTTTCTCTCATCACGTGCTGCAGGGCTTCTTTTCTGGTGCAATCTAGTTGGTGTTTCACATGCTTCTTATACGTTGAGAGGCACCTCCTTCTTTAATATAGGAACATTTTTTTCCTATGGCTTTTTTTTGTTTGTTTGTTGAAAATACTTTCTGTGCCTTGATCCGGGTTTCTTCTTCCTCTATCCATATTATTCAGATTCCTTCTTTTCACAGTGTCTCAAATTTGCTGAATGCTTTGGGCCATGATTTCTTTCTTTATTTATTATTTATCTATCTATCTATCTATCTATCTATCTACTTACTTATTTACTTACTTAGATTGAACTTTTTCTTTGACAGAGGTATTTCTTCTATTTCAATTCCCAAGATTCTCTCCACCCCCCCTCCCCCTTGTATTCTGTTGGTGATGCTTGTCTCTCGGTTTCCAGTTCAAGTTGACAAATTTTCCAATTCCAGTTTTCTCTCTCTTTTGTTTTTTTTTTTTTAAATTCACTCTATTTTCACTTTTAAGTCTTGGACTATTTATTGATTTAATTCCACCATTAGTGTATCCATGGATTTCCATGGTAGTTTCCTTCCTATCTTCTTTAATGATCTTGACGATATGGACGATAACTATTTTTTTTGTTTGGTTTTTGTTGTTGTTGTTGTTGTTGTTGTTGTTGTTGTTGTTTTTCAAGACGGGGGTTTCTCTGTAGCCCCGGACGTCCTGGAACTCACTCTATAGACCAGGCTAGCCTCGAACTCAGAAATCCACCTGCCTCGGACGATAACTCTTTTGAAGTCCTCTTGCTGTACTTTAGCTCTATTGCATTTCTCATGGCTTCTTATAGTAGAATTGCTTGGCTCTAGTGGAGCTATATTGTCCTGGCCTAAATTGGATGTGATTTTTATGCTTGTCTAAAATTCTGAGTTTGGGATGATTATCTGCTCTTGTACTTTTGGAGTGGTACATATGACAATGTAAGTCCATGAAAGGAGGGGTCAAAGAAGGAGGTCTTCTACAATTCTGGGAATAAGACTAGGGAATTAAAATTGGAAGACTGGATTTTTTCCTCTAACTAACATGGAATGTCACATATTTGGAGTGGCATACTTTTAAGGTTTCCTGGTAATTTGCTTATATTTATTACAATTCTATACTTACAGCTGTGGTCAAGTACACACACACACACACACACACACACACAGAGACAGAGAGAGAGAGAGAGAGAGAGAGAGAGAGAGAGAGAGAGAGAAAGAGAGATCTTTTCTTTCATTTTTTACTCAGTTTTGGTGTTACTGGGTTGTTCTTTTGGCTGTTTTTGTTTTCAATTTTTTAAATTTCCTGCTACCTAATATACTAACTATTTTTAGTTAGTATTCACTAACTAAAAAAGCATTAGAAATTCCTTTTAAAATTCTCTCATTATCTTTATTTTTGGTGTGATCATTGTTGTACAAAGCAGCAGATTCCACAGTGCCATTTTTTATTTTCATTCTATTTTAGTTTTTATTTGCTTTATATCCTAACCATAGTAGTTTCCTTCCTCTTCTCTCAGTCTTTCTCCTCTAATTCTCACCTCCTTCTCTCTCTCTCTCTCTCTCTCTCTCTCTCTCTCTCTCTCTCTCTCTCTCTCTCTCCTTCTTCCTTTCTCTTCAGAAAAAGGAAGGCCTCCCACAGATATCAACCAGCCTTGGCATATCAAGTTGTAGTAAGACTAAGCACATCTCTTCCTATTGAGTCTAGACAAGGCAGCAAGCTTAGGAGAAATGGTCCCAAAGGCAGGCAACAGAGTCAGAGACCATTCATGTTCACACTTTTAGGAAGACCAATCTATACAGCTGCTCCATATGTTTAGAGGGCCTAGGAAAATCTTGTACATGGTCTCTGGTTGTCAGTTCAGTCTCTGTGAGCCCTATGTGGCCACATTAGTTGATTCTGAAGATTTTCTTGTGGTGACCATGACATCCCAGGCTCTGATAATACTTCCTTCTCTTCTGCAGGGTTCTCAAAACTGCCTAATGTTTGGCTATGGGTCTCTGCACTTGTTTTCACCTCCGGGTTGAAGCCTCGCTGATGACAGTTAAGTTAAGCTCCTGACTTCAAGTACAGCAGAATATTGTTGACATGTCATGGTGCGCTCCTCTCACTGCATGGGTCTCAAGCTGGACCAGTCATTGGTTGGATACGTTGCAATTATTTGATTGCATGATTGTTACTGGTTTTTCTGCTGCGAAGTATGTTGACTGTTACATAGAAAAATGCAGAGTGTGATTGATGAAGAATATTCCCTATGTTGAGTTAAGGAGTAGCTTTTAAGATTGTAACAATTATAAAACAGGGTTTCTCAAGAAAACACACTGAAGGCAAAGGGAATTTTAATAAGTTATATATTGAGTCTATTGTTTGTAAATGCCTGTCCAGCCAGTCATGAAAAAAATAAGTCAGGAAAATCATAGATTTGAGGCTAGTTGAAGGTGCTTAAGAAGTCCGGGTCCCATAAAAAGAAACACAATCATATACACAAGCAGTCATATAAATGACAGTGCCATTTTTTCCTTGTATTTTTTTATTTTTATTTTCTATATTATATGTTTATATTACAAAGGCTTTCCCCTTTCCCAGTTCCCACCCACCATAGTTCCCATAGTTCCTCTCCCCCCCAACTATTCCCCAATCATTCCCCCTCCCCCCTCGGTTTCTTTACTAAACTGGATGCAATCTTTACAGGCCCAGGGTCCTCTCCTTTCTTCTTCTTGGGAATCATTTGACTTGCTATTTGTGTCTTGAGTATTTAGGGCTTCTGGGCTCATTAATATCCACTTATCAGTGATTGCATTTCATGTGCATTCTTTTGTGATTGGGTTAATTCACTCAGGATGATATTTTCCAGGTCTAACCATTTACCTACAAATTGCATGAATTCATTATTTTTAATTGCTGAGTAGTATTCCATTGTATAAATATACCACATTTTCTGTATCCATTCCTCCTTTGAGGGATATTTGGGCTCCTTCCAATTTCTGGCTATTATAAACAAGGCTGCTATAAACATAGTGGAGCATGTGTCTTTATTGCATGCAGGGGAATCCTCTGGGTATATGCCCAGGAGTGGTATGCCAGGGTCCTCTGGAAGTGACATGCCCAATTTTCTGAGGAACCGCCAAACTGATTTCCAGAGCGGTTTTACCATTTTGCAATCCCACCAACAATGGAGGAGTGTTCCTCTTTCTCCACATCCTCGCCAGCACTTGTTGTCTCTTGAGTTTTTAATCTTAGCCATTCTGACTGGTGAGAGGTGGAATCTCAGGGTTGTTTTGATTTGCATTTCCCTGATGACTAATGATGTTGAACATCTTTTAAGGTGCTTCTCGGCCATCCGACTCAATTCTTCATAGATCTAGAAAGAGCAATTCTCAAATTCATCTGGAGCAACAAGAAACCCAGGATAGCTAAAACTATTCTCAACAATAAAAGGACTTCTGGGGGAATCAATATCCCTGACCTCAAGCAGTACTACAGAGCAATTGTGTTAAAAACTGCATGGTATTGGTATAGCAACAGGCAAGCAGATCAATGGAACAGGATTGAAGACCCAGAAATTAACCCACAGACTTATGGTCACTTGATCTTTGATAAAGGAGCCACAACCATCCGATGGAATAAAGATAGCCTTTTCAACAAATGGTGCTGGTTCAACTGGAGGTCAACATGCAGAAGAATGCGAATTGACCCACTCTTATCTCTTTGCACTAAGATCAACTCCAAGTGGATCAAGGACCTCCACATAAAACCAGACACACTGAAACTATTAGAAAAGAAACTCGGGAAGACCCTGGAGGACTTGGGCACAGGGGAAACGTTCCTGAACAGAACACCAATAGCATACGCACTAAGATCAAGAATCGACAAATGGGACCTCATAAAATTACAAAGTTTCTGCAAAGCAAAGGACACTGTCAGAAGGACAAAACGGCAACCAACAAAGTGGGAAAAGATCTTCACCAACCCCACATCCGACAGAGGGCTAATATCCAATATATACAAAGAACTCAATAAGTTAGACTGCAAAGAACCAAATAACCCTATCAAAAAATGGGGCACAGAGCTAAACAAAGAATTTTCACCAGAAGAAATTTGACAGTGCCATTTTTAAGAGTTCACAGGCAATGTAAAAAATCCTCCTCTCCTGTGAATTTTCCTTCACCCTACCTGATGAATTGAGCATCTTGCGAGTTCTCACCCCTCCTCCACAGGACAAGCTGAATAAGACAGAGGGAAGTAGGTAATTCTGGAGTCACTCTCCCACAGTGAGCAAGGCTCTGTGGTGAGTAATTATACTGACTACTCACCTGCAGACCTTTGAGCCTGCTCTCTTTGGCTCCTACTGGTACAGGTAAGACACTCTTCCAGGTGCCAGTATTGGTATTGGTAATGGACTTGACCACACCCATGCATCAGTGGGTTTATTTTTGTGTGCAATTCTTAATTTCATCATTTCCTTAGTGAACTACTTTTCTGTTGATTACTTCCCAAATATATTTGAGCATTTTAGGTTACAACGGTGGTCTAATGTCCACTATGTTGCAAACAGATACAGAAAGATAATCTCGCAACCTTTTCTCTAACTTTGCCTTTGTTTTTGTAAATATAAATTTTCTTTATAAATGTACATGTAGTTCTCATGGATATTTACTCCACCTTGAATTTATTCATTCTTAGGCTGTGAGATAGGGATCTAATTTTATTTATTTTGCTGAAAGATAAGAATTCAACTTAGCATCAATCCTTGACTAGTGATTCTTTGTCAGGTATCATAAATAACACAATGTCTAGTGTATGATGTTTTTTCCTGCACAAATCAAGTTGTTTCTCAGCTCTTTGTTCCACACTGAGTTGTATTTCTGGTTCTTGACTGACTCTACACTCATAGTATTATAACTCTGCAATGAGTTGTTACCTAAGAGGGCATCTCTAATTTTATTTTAATAGCTTGCATTGTATACTTCAAGTCTTGATATATTACTTCTCACATATACTTGTTTATTTAATTTCAGACTGTCCTCCATAAACTATCATCCTAAGCAAGATATTGTTCCATGTTTATATTGCCCACAGTAAGCTCAGTTATTTACAATGTACCAGGTGAAAGGAATTAAAATCTCAACTTTTGTATTACTTCTGAAATTAAATATATCCCTTTGGGATGTCAATTTTTTTATAATGTCTGATTTCTATGCTTGCAATATATTTTATGAGCCCAATATTACCTGGCATAAAAAAGTATATGGCTTACTCCAAAATTGATCAGATGCAACTGATTGATTAGAAAATTGATTGATTAATTGATTTATATCTTGAGCCTATTATTTTCAAATTAAGAAAGTTCCAACTGTACATTCCATTCTAATTATAAGAAAAGTTTTATGTTTCCTGGAAAATATGGTTTTATGAATATTGCTATGTACAGGTTTATGAATATTGTTATGAATGGCTTAACCTGGTCATTGACATATTTAATATGCTGAAGTGTAAGAATAAATGAACAAGATCTTCTCTACCTAGCATATTTTCTTAAAATAGAAACCAACACTCTTTTTTTATCTCAGAGTGATTAATTCTAAGTACCAATAATTGCTCAAGCCATGCAGAGTAGTGATATGATGCCTAAGTGGACTTTCCTTTAAGCTCAATCAATACTGCCTTACAGTATGACATCATAAAGTTCACAACACTTGTGCTTGTTTCAATTAGGTGTCTATGTACACATGGATACACATAAGAGGAAGACTGGGAGAGAAATAGGAAGGGAGAAATGGAATGAGTAGAATAAGATCTGATGCATCTATACTATACATGTATAGATGTATAGATATATGCACACTATACATCCATGTATTTTGTGGTTTGGTTTTTAACCTTTCTACCGAAATATGCTAATGATAAGGACCTTAGTCACAGGGCAGAAGGTTGATCTGTTGGGAACATTCCTACAAATATTAAGTGCATTTCCCTAATGACCAATATGTCTATCATCATTTTCATGTTCTTAATAGTTCTCAAAAAGATTAAAGGTCATTTGTTGTTGTTGTGTTGTTTATCACATGCATTTAATTTTTTCTCAGTCTGACAAATGGCTTATTCATGTGATTATAGTTTACAACTGTAGGCATCTTTACTTATTATATTGCCTTAAAGATTAACTATTCCTTTTAAAGATACTGAATGTAGAGAGGCATACCATTTCCAGAGAGACATGCAGCAAGCTCACAGTGAAGACTGCCGCCATTAGCTTGAATGGTTGATGACTTCAAAATCCTTAGGAACCTGAGAGGTTTTACTCTCAAGTTAGTGTTAGAGTATCTGTTTTGTTGATGTGGAAAACTATATTATCTCACAGTTCCTAAGTTATCCAGCATTCAAAAATCAAAAATGAAATCCAGCAGAGAGGAGGCTGCAGGACATCATTCTATCAGCTCTTTTGAAGTGATGCTCACAGCTCTCTTCATTATGCTCATGGCCCTCTCTGTTGGGTTAATTGCAGTGTCCTGGCTTGCAGTCAAGGAATCAGAAACAGGTAAGTCGTGCCCTGTTTCTAAGCCAACCTTTGCAGTATTTTATTCATCACTGTGGCTGCATCGCAGATATTTGGTTGTTTCATTTTGCATGGTTCTGGACACCATACTGGGCAGAATATTAAGAAAATGATTTTAAATATCATTTAAAATAATCCCAAATTCAAATATGGGAACAAAGTTATTCTTTTCCTGTTTTGCAAAATAATGTTCAGTTCTTTTATTTTCATTTCAGCACATAACTCAGAAAGTTCCATACCTTCTAGATTGATTGGGATGAAAATGAAATCACAAACCTGTTGAAATATTATGGACAATTCAAGCTCATAAGCATGAAGAGTAAATTAAAATTATTGTCAATTTATATGAAAATTGATATCTACATTCTGTTCTTGGTTTAAAATGTTGCTATTAAGTTTGAATAAACAAACTCAAACCTAAGTTCAGAAATATACAGGAATTTTGATCTGTTTGAGGAGTAATATGATTTTAAAAATTAAATAAGAACTATGATATTATGGGCCAAAAGTATTTCAAAGATATTCAGATATAATACCATACTGTAACAAATCTTTGACTTCATTGTTATTGATGCCTCATTTTCAGCTTAGGAATCTGGGAAAAAAGATTTGCAAACTAGCTTGCAACAAAAGTTGGCAACATTTGGTACCCAAAAGATATCAGATAACCAATGTGATACCAATTCTGAAAGTTTATTTCTTTTCACTATCTATGTACTTATAATATAATAAATAAATCAGAATCATTACAATAACCTGGGTAGGAAAAGTTGATTCATTTTTTTGATAAAATTTATATTTTAAAATGTCGTATGTGGGCAAATTATTTCTAAAACCTCACAGGAAGGAGAGTTTAATTGTGAATGACCTTAGTGTGACCCAGTAAGCATGCTATTTTCCCTGACAAATACATGTTTGAATTTGAAAATAATAAAAAGTATTGTGGTTTTAAAGAAACAAGGTTAGTATAATCCTTGAAAATTTAGATGTGATAACCATTTATAGGGAACCTGCCTTTCAGATAAATAATACTTAGAGGTATTTAGGATGAAAAAAAATTTCACCCAGAATTTTAGAGAAATGGTTTGCATCTTATTTATATCCTGCAAATAATATTTTAAAACATAATAGCTTTCAGTCTACTGCATTTTTTTTTGAGTTCATAAAGAATATGTTATTTATGGGCACTATTTGTCAAGGTTGATTTAATTTAATGAGTAGCTCAGAATAAAAATTTGAGTTTAACTAATAATAAACATTAGAGGAAATCTTATAGTTATTTAATTTATGCATTTATAGACATATAGTAGAATTTTAACATTTTTTAATTGGAATGTATTTCCATCACTTTCACCCTTCATTTGCTTCTTCAAGTCTCTCTAGCTACCCCCCTTGCAGCCCTCGAAAGTCCCCCAACTCTCAAGTTGACAACTTCTCTCTTTGATAATTATAATATGAATATATGTATGTGTGTATACAAGTTTAAAATGTAAACATTATATAAAATTCTAATATAGCCCTCACCAAACTTGTTATTTTCTTATGCATGCATAGTAATTATCTTTACTAAAAAAAAATCACATTGGTACAATATTATTAACTAGTCTGTATTCTTTATCCAGACTCTGCTGGTTTTGCTACCAGTTTCCTCCTGCCTAGGATACAGTTCCGTTCCATACACAGACCATGCTAATAAAGGTCTCTGAGCCTCCTTAGTCAGGCATTTTCCTAACCCTTTATCATACTCAATATTTAAAAGGGAAATTTTAGATTTAACTTAATTTGTTCACAAAATGAAAATTGCATAAATACCAGTAAAGTACGTATAGTGCTGATTGTAAGTTAATCATTTGAAATGTTAGCTTTAATATTTTGGGGGACAGGAAAATTATATATCTAGAAGGGTTTTGGAGTTATAGTTAGTCAAACATATACTTAAATTTTTACTTTACTATGTTAAGAAGTCATGTCATTCTAAACCCTCATTTCCTTGTTGTAGGAGAAAAAATTTCTTATATCTGCCATTGTGATAACTATATAATGTTATGACTGCATTGAGAAATGGTTTCTCTTTTAGTGTGTTTAAGCCAAAGCTATTCATTTTTAACATAAATACATATCAAAGAAAATATTCTGATAAAAGGATGGTTTAATTTGTTCACCACATCTTACATTGCTTCCCCACTGAGACAGTGTTATTTCCTACATCATTCTCTGTAACTTCTCTGAAATAGATAGTTCCCGTCTCATGCCAAAAGTCATACATGCCAAATTTATAATTACTAGGATGTAAGAAGTGGCTTCAAAGCTGTGTTTCAAAGTTACACACGTACAAAAATCTTCACAGAAATTCACATGCAGAAAGCCAGCAGTGTCCTGGAGGCTTGGGGTCCAAGAAACATCTAACAGCAGCTACACAATTTTAATGGTCCATCTCTCACTATGTTTTCCTGAATCGCTTCCCATAATTGGTAAGGTCTGATTATTCCCTATGACTTCCAACAGGAATTTCAATTTAAAAAAGAAAAAAATATGTATGGCTCACTTCAAAAAAAAGAAGAAGAAGAAGAAGAAATAATGGAAAAGAAAATAACCCTATAGTTTTTATTTCAGTATTTTAAAACAACCAGGCAGGTAGAAATGAAGAAGGATAAAAATATCTGCTTTTGATTTAGAAGGAAAACAAAGAAAAAGCAAGAATTAAATAATTACAGGGAAAATATATTAAATGAGAATTGTTGCCTTTATTTGTTATAAACCAGGATGTAATATTATCTTCTATTTATAATTGGAAGCATTTTTTTTTCTTATTAATTCACCTAGATGCAGTCCTGGGAAAAAGTCATGAAGTCAGAGGGACATTTAAAATAACATCTGGAGTGACATATAATCCTAATTTACAAGACAAACTCTCTGTGGATTTCAAAGTTCTTGCTTTTGACCTTCAGCAAATGGTAGGGGACTGTTTCTCCAAAGCTGGTTTTAAATTTCCTAATCAGTCTTGTAAATTCTCTTCAACTGATAAGAGACCACATTTTCTCACTCAGAAAATATCAGTGAATGTATGTCACATTCATTATTCATGACCATATGAAGCCCCCATTTTGAAGTTCTAAAGAAATGTATTACCTCTATATATTAAAAGTTCAAATATTCATTTTAACACATTTTTTCATCCTTTTAGATAGACGAGATCTTTGAGTCAAGTAATCTGAAGAATGAATACAAAAAATCGAGTGTTTTTCAATTTGAGTGAGTATAATCTAAACCTACTGGTTATTGCTCTGGGACAAGACTACCCAAATGTATAGTGTTGGTATGTGTAGGAAAGAAAAAATATTTCCAACATGTTCTGAGGATTTGGAAATGTTTTATAGTAAAAAACAATATTTTTAGTGAGAGATAATAATAATAGTCGATGATTTACATATTAGCATGTTTTCGCATAAGGCTAAAGTATGAAGACATGAATGCATTGAGATTTAATATATGCACATGTAGACATAATGTTTCATTTGTTAATAACATGTGAAAGAAACTTTCTTATTATTAATAAAATATCACCTACTTCATTTACATTGTAAATCACAAAAGAAAGTCAATGTCTTAAATGTTTTACTGAGGAAAAGTACTGTGATTGTGGCATCCTCTGCCCCTTCTGACCTCTGTGGACACACAAAGTAAATATTCAAACTTTAAATGTTTAATAAAAGAATGAGTCTCAGATTAATAGGATAACATAATTTAATTATGGATACTTCAATCTAGAGTGTGAAGTGTTGTGTAAGCATGTTACCAAACACTTTATATGCAAGTATAACATTTACTATTAGAGCATTTAACATGAGATTTAACCTTTAAAAACTAATATTTCTTCAGATATTGATCCATGTGTCTCTGTTGAATCACTGTGTCCATAAACGAAAGTCCAGGACTCTGTGTCCCGTCAGTCTGCTTGTGTCACAGTGAATTTACTGATTTATAAACTCTGAGGGCCCAAGGAACTTTGAAACAGAGATACAAATAAATAGCACAGCTGGCAAAGAAGATTATACTGCCAATGAGAGTCAGAGAGAGAAAGAGAGAGAGAGAGAGAGAGAGAGAGAGAGAGAGAGAGAGAACAAAAGAAAGAAAGAAAGAAAGAAAGGAAGGAAGGAAGGAAGGAAGGAAGGAAGGAAGGAAGGAAGGAAGGAAGGAAGGAAGATTGATTAAGCGAACCTGACCTGAGTCTGGTATGTACTGGTCAATCCTAAAGCCTCAGAGGACTGTTCTAGAAAATGGCAGTCAGTCATGAGTAGGAAAGATAGCTCAGTCAGTGAAGTCTTTGCTGTAGATTCTTAGAGACTAGAGTTAATTGTCCAGAATTGACATACCAAATCATATTTGTCATGTTCAGTTTAGGGTGGCAACAGCAACGAGATCCCCAGTCCTTTCTGGCCAGCTAGCCAAAACAAAATTCAAATCAGTGAGACCCAGAAAATATAAGAGATTCTGCCTTAAAAGTGAACGTGGTTCCAGTTTTGCAGGAGAGTACCAGAACAGAGAAAGGGTTGGGGGGTGATTGGGGAATGTGTGTGGGGGGGGTAGGGGGAGGACTTATGGGACACATGGTGAGGGGGGAACTGGGAAAGGGGAAAGCCTTTGGAATGTAAACAAAGAATATAGAAAATAAAATTTAAAAAAAAAACTATAAAATAAAAAAAAAAGTGAATGTGGGCAGCATCCTGAGGGAGGACAGCTGAGGTGGCCCTTGGCCTCCATGTATAGTGTGTGCACACACCCTCCACACCCACAAATGCAAATGCCACTTTCCTTAAGAGCATACAGACATGCATGCCCATGTACACACACAAAGAAAGTAAAACATAGCCGTGAAAATTAAAACAAATAGTGTGTCTTCTCAGCGAGAACCAGTAAACATCCACCGATGCTTCTAATTCGCTCACTCATTCATCACAGTCACAAAGGAGCTTCGCTTTGAACCAGACAATTTGCACATCTTTTAAGGAAAGAGCGACTGAGAAAGCATTTTATTAAGGAGATCATGTGACCAACACCATCAAGACATTCTATTGTGCTGAGGTACTGGCACGATATTATTTACCTTCCTATGATTGTGGTGCTTAGACAATTTTTAATATCCTCCCTACCAAGAGTTACCTAGGAGGCCACTGATGAGTGCATACAGCCTTTAATATTAATTAATTATAAATCACTCTAAAACTGTGATGAGGATGCTGATTTCACACACTCTTTAAGTAAGTGAAAATATTTAAGAGCTCAGTCCACCTCAAGCAAAGTCTAATAATGTTACCAAATGGCAGTTTATAGCATATTATGCATACAAGCCCTATAATAGTGCAAAAAGAGATTTTAAGATAAGGTTGCCTAGGGTTTGATTGGCTGTTTAGTCTGGAGTATGTTCACAACTTCAGAAGAAAGTTCATTCAAGTAGCATGAAAAATATTCACGCTACTTAAAATTGATTCCCTGAAACAATATTTATGAAAAGACTGGGAAACTATGTTTACGATGGTGGTGGATATCCAGAAAACATTCGACTGAGTAATCATTGCTTTCTAGTTTCAGTTACTAGCAAGAGGCTTTATTACCCTCAGCCTGATGCACAGTTCATGCATCGTCATTCATGATGGAGACTTGCATGACGCCTGAGTTTGACTCCCAGCTCATCCCTTGCATGTTCAGCTCGTGAAAACTTCATAGTATAGAACATGCTAAGTGCAGGCATGTTCACATGTACTGTCTCAGGCACCCATTCAGACACCCATTTAGATTCCATTTATTCTTCCTGCTCGGTTTTACCATCTGCACTGACTTATCATGTCATGTAGATACCCCTAGAGTCTCTTTCATTCTTCAATGTAGTTTGTCATCAGCTGGGTTCCTGTCTCTCTGATTACTCCTATCCCTTACCTTCTCATCCGGCACCAATCTATGATGAACCTCCATCGATGCCTAAGTGCTTAAATAAGACTTTTTTTTTTTTTGAGTTGGTGCTTTTCTCACATGCTCATTCAGAGCTTTGAGCTATCATACAAAATTCCACCCTCAAGGTGGATGTGATGGAATTGTTTGTTTTTCTCCTTAGTAGACCAGAAGGTCTGTCCACAGAGTTCAGAAGAAAGATGACACTGTGTTCCTGGAATTGAACTTAGACATTGTTCTGTAATGTGGGTGCTGGGAACTTAACTCTGGTCTTCTACAAGAGCAACAAGTGCCCTTAATACCCAGACTCCCCTCTCCAATTTAGAATCCTGTTCATTAGGACTAAACTCATCAGCAGAGAAATTGTCCCTAGAAAAACATGAGGTCAAATGAAGATTAATGGGAAAAGACAGGCCAGAGTTCTGTTGCATTCTTTCGAACAATAACCTGGAAAAGGTAGATGTAGTAAGGGAAAAGAAAACAAGGAGCCATTCAGAGCTATGTGTGTGTGTGTGTGTGTGTGTGTGTGTGTGTGTGTGTGTTATCAGAATCTTTTATTTGAACCCAGACTACCTCAGGTTTACTATTTCTGCCTCCCAAGTGTTGGTATTGCACCTAGGAGATAAATGCCCTTGTCCTCGTATCATTTGTATGGGCGTTGGGGATTCGAATTCCAGTCTCTATTCTTATGTGGCCTCTCCTCAACTTCAGGGCAATCTTAAATAATCATGGAAGAATATCTATAGTCATAGGAAAAAGCAACAAAATCACCATTAGATTTAAGCATTTTTATTTTTAAATTATAAAATCAGGAAACAGAGATGATTGCTTTCTACTCTACATAGCGGTATAAACTGTGCATATATATATATATATATATATATATATATATATAAACTCCTTTAAAACACTAGTTTTAGTGACCTCACATGACATATTACTAAGAATATCAAACATAGTCTTTAAAAGTATTGAACAATTAATTAATGTATTTTTAACATTTTCTAAAGTGTGTGTGTTTGTGTGTGTGCACGCACGTGTGCACATGTGTGTGTGTGTGTGTGTGTGTACGTGCGTGCGTGTGTGTGTGTGTGTGTGTGTGTGTGTGTTTAACCAGTCTGAGGAACAGGCAAAAGGTTTTTTTCCTCTCTTTTGGGGACACTGTTATTCTGCTCTGTGGAAAATGTTTTGATTCACAGAGTATTAGCAGTTGACTCTTTTAATAAAGGGCTGTTTACCCTCTGTGGCAATGTGCACTTTAAGTTTGCCCTTTTCACATAGATGAGTCACAGAGTTCTCAAAGGAAAGGGCTGTGTTTATTCAGCAAACCTAAAGGTTATCAGTATCATTAAGGAAAATATAAGATAAGAAACATTTTGATCTATTACATCCAATCTCTCCGTACAAGATAGGATTTATCTAGCTATACAATTAAACACACACATACACACACACACACACACACACACACACACACACACAGAGAGAGAGAGAGAGAGAGAGAGAGAGAGAGAGAGAGAGAGAGAGAGAGATCCTGTACTCCTGTACTTTAAATTGAAAATGGCTATTATTTTTCCTTAAAGGAATGATTTTATCATTCATCTTAATAAATAAAGCAAATCTTACAGCACAGATACAGATCATTGACAAACTACCAAAAATAAGTTTCTGTCTGCTTATGAGATGAAACATCATGGTTTCCTTGATTTCTACCATATATCTTTCTTATCTCAACATTTACACAGCATAAGAGAATAAAGTATAAAGAATACAATAGTATGTGTATTTGTAATATAGAACCTTTATCCTCACAGATATAAATTATTAAGTGCAATATATTATTCACAACTAAAGAGACATATCTTTCGTACAAGTATGTTTACCCCTGAGGTCAAATTAATCCAGTTAGTTACAACCCCGTGAAGGGAAATCCCAGAATTGCATTTTCTCTGCCCCAAATACCTTGTGCCTGTGTCTACTGTCTGATTCAAGCAACACAGAAATCAAGTGTTTTGTATAATTAAATATGTGGAAATATAGAGAGAAGATGCAGATTTCATTACCATTTAAATCATCTTTGGCTTGACAAAAGAGAAAGGAAAACCATGGAGCAGAAGAGAGAAGATAAAAGATTTCTGTGCACTAATGCTTTACTGTTAAAGCATATGTGATCCTAGCCACTTTTAGCAGTCATGTTTTGGCAAAGGGCATGGATTCTGAATACATAGAGGAAAAGGGAGAGATAAAAGAGAGGTTGAGAAAAAAGGAAGCTGAAGAGAGTAGTGGGAAAAAGGAAGCTGTGTCTATCAGAAGCATATAGGAACACAACATCTTTTTGACTGACAAAAACATTCAAGTAGCTAGCTATTTCTCCATCAATTCATATCTAAATTTATTGTACAAGACAATAAATATATGTACTAGCCTCGGTCTCTTTCCTTACGATGAATAGTTCACTAAAGTCTTGAAAAAAAACGGGGGTAGAAATTTTACTCATGGGCTTCTAAGAAGCAGAGACCTGGTTATCCCATCGGTGATTAAAAAGACATAGAACCCTGCATAAAGTTTACACTTTTGCTCCAGGTGTCAATGCTTGTAAAACGAGAGAAAATACGGGCCAGTGTGAAGCATCATGGACATCTCATAATCGTCACCATCCTTTTAGCTAAGGGCGGAATGAAACCTGAGAGTTGTATACCACTTAAAATGTTTTTTAACTATCGATTAACAAAGTCTATAAATTATCGAAGCTTTAAGAAGTGGAGAGATTATTGATTTGCTTTGTTTTCCTTAGTTTTGTTTGATTTTTCTGACATCATAAGGAGTATTGGTTTCTGTGAAGATTAATTCAATGGTCTGTTGACAGCATTAGAAAAGATGCAACTCTTTGATTTCTTTTAATATGCTGCAGATGACTGTCAGCATGGCTAGCATAATGATCCCCAGATGGTCCTCAAATGGATTCCGGCTGCTATGTATAGACATAAAAATAGGCAAATAATTAAAGCAGTACTTCTCTGTAGTTTATTATTATCATTACTATCATCATCATCATCATCATCATCATCATCATTAATGTAAAAATAAAAGTCTAGTGGTCTCTTGTCTGTCTTTTCACATTCAATTCACAATAGCCCAGTCTTGAGAAATGAATAAAGAAGATAGTTTCTTTCCCTAAAAGTGGAGAGCTAATCCCCAACAAAAGCAGAGTTTAGGGCACTAGGGTAATGTCTCAGTATTAAGTACACTTGCTCTTGCAGAAGACCAGAATTTAGCTCCTAGCACCCACACCAAGTGACTCACAACCAGCTGGAGATCCATCTTTCTTATTTGGTCTCCATGCACACCCACACTCATGTGGCCACACCCACAACACTCCTGCCACAAACAGGTACATAGAAAATAAGATATTAAATAAATATTTTTTTAAAAACAGTGGTCATCTGGCATAGAAAATTAAGTAGTATTGAAGACCAGATTGCAAAAAACATGTCTGTATATAACAGAATCCTTAGTAAAGAGTTTTTTATGTGTGAACATTTAGGAGCTCTGACTGATTAGCAAGGTGCTGTTCCTCTCATAAGATCTGGTTATTGTGAATTAAGAAAACAATTGGACAGTTAAACCTCCCGTTTTCATATAATTAACTTTATAGAAGTGAAGTGTGAGATAATTTTAACAAAGTGTCTTGATCATTTAAATAATGCAAAACCAGAGTCACGGAATGAAATAATTCCTGCTGAACTGTGACCCTGCATAAGGATGCAACCATGAAAAAGGGACACCATGTCTTGTAAAATGGTAAAATCCTGTGGTCTTCCAGAAACGTCCTGTCCTCGGTACATAGTCATGGAAGGGATAAATAACTTCTACTCCAGGTTCCAGCAGAAAAAGTAGATAATGAAATGTCTCAGGGGTAACAAAGTCTTTGGGGATGCTCATTACCTTGGAGATAGATACCAAGGTTACAAGAGTGCAATCTTTGCATTATCAGCAGCAGCCCCATGTCAGGGCTGACTCTCTATGGTCAGTCTTAAGGAGCTTACTGGACCATTTCTTTTTCAAATCCTTTCTACAATGTACCACCAGCAACAACAACCAAAAAAAAAAAAAAACAAAAAAAACAAAAAAACAAAAAAAAAAAAAAACCCTTAAAACTGTAAAATACAGAAAGGGGTTTAAAATAAGAAGAAACTTAGGGCCACATGGTTGAATAATACTACTGTGGCAGACTATGTAGGCAATAAAATTATTAGTCAGAAGGACTAATATCCTGAGTGTTCAGTAATTTCAGGTATCTTTGTGATCTTTCCAGCCATCAAAATTATGACATATTTTTAAGCGTATAGGTTAAACAAAGAGGAAAAAAAAAGAAAGAAAATTTAGAGCAGACTTTCACAGAAGCTTAGTATCCGGCCTTTTGAAAATGTGTATGATTTATTTGAAGCAAGTGAAATGATGTCAGATTTCTCTTGACCCAAAACCCCACCAGACACATTACAAAACGACACACTCCAGTCCCTCAAATGGTAAAACAACCAGACACTGTTTAAGTGACACAAGAGACTGGGGACCAGCACTGTTTTTCTGGGTCCCTACTGAACAGGGACGCCACGGTTGCATGTAGGTCAGCATTTATCTTCTTGGAGGAAAAAATAATGGTTTCTAATTGTCCTTTTCTTCAATTAGGACAGTACTTCACAGTCTCTATTACATTCATTCTTTTTTTTTTTATTGGATATATTCTATATTTACAATTCATTTCCCTTTTTTCTGGTTCCCCACCATGTGCATTTTAGGAAAGCCATCTTGTAAACCGTGTTGCCGAGCAGGGCTTAGTAGGCTTTCCACTGGCGTAATGAAGATCGAGGGTAGGAGAGCTAACTAGCACATTTTACCGACATTCTGCCTGAATTGAGAACAAATCACCTGAAGACATTATACCCTTTTAACTTTACTTTTTTTTTTCTTTTGCTTTGCAGAAACGGCAGCGTTATCGCCCTCTTTGACCTTTTTTTCTCTCAGTGGGTGTCAGATGAAAATGTGAAAGAAGAACTGATTCAGGGAATTGAAGCAAATAAATCCAGCCAACTGGTCACTCTCCATATTGATTTGAACAGCATTGATATCACAGGTATCCGTGAACATTATTTGATTTCTTTGAATCATTAAGCTATGAAATTAAGATTCTAGCAACATAGGAGCGAGGCTGGAGAATCGTCCTTGGCATTAGGAGCATATCGGATCGCCTGAGGTAACACATTTACATGAGAAAAGTGAAATATTTGAACGGAAGTATCAGTGAAGAGAAGTTTGGAAACCATCAAACTTAAATACAAAAAAGGATTCTGAAAATGTCAGTGGGCAGAGATGTCTGTGAGTCTTGTCTCGTTCTAACTTTGAGTTTCTTCAATCATTCATTAGGAAGCCAAGTTATAGAATTAATGATTGAGTCCCAGACCTTCTGTGATTACTGTCAAGAGGTAGGGACAAATGTCTAATGAGAAATCGAAACGAAGACAAAAGAGGGATTGATAAATTTAATCCAATCAGTGTTCTGCCAAAAAAGTTAAGTTTACTCTTAAAGTAATAAACCATTTTTATCCTAAAAATAAGCAAAAGGCAAAAAGCTTGGGAGAGAAAGGTAACAGGGAGATGCTGGGGAGAGGGATGGTTCAGCAGGTAGCAGCACATGGCGGACAACTCGAGTTAAACCTCCTGAAGCTAAAGTGAAAAGAGAGAACCGACTCCAAACATCGTTTTCTGATTCCTATAAGTGTGCCCTCTACACATATCATTCACACAAACACACACAGCACATACACGCATACACACAGCACACACAAACATATTAATACATGCACACTCATACATACTCACACAATCATACACACAGAAATATTATACAAAATAATAAATAGTCTTTAACACTCAGACAATATGTCCCCTGAACCACTAATTTTGTATATGAAGTTTTCCCTTAAAAGGGTCCCATTAAAGAGTTAAGTGGTCTTTCATTCATGCAATATTGGAGAGATACTTGCCTCAGGAAAATGCTGAACTAACCAATGGATTAACACATCGATGAACTGCTTATTGAGTGTGCCATTAGGAGGTATGGCATGCTTGAAGAAAGTAAGCCACCTTTGTGACTTTGTAAGATATATAGATTCAATGTCACAGTTATCTTCAGCTTAAGATACCCAAGCAAGGAAAATCATTTCCGTTCAGGAATTGCCTCTATTGTATCTGCCCATGGTCATGTATGTGGGCATTTTCTTGTTAATCAATGGAGGAGCAATCAGCCCCTGGTAGTTGATGCCAAGCCTGGAGAGATGGCTCTGGACTGTTGAAGACACATAGCTGAGCAAGCAATTAAAAGGGAACCAGTAAAGTGTTTTCTTGTGGCCTCTGCTTCAGCTCCAGCCCCCAAGTTCCTGTCCTGATCTCCATAGACAATATGTAGGAATAAACACTTTCTTGTCCAAGAGGCTTTTGGTCATGTTGTTTATAACAGCAACAGGAAAGCAAACTAAATCATTTCCTTCCACCATAACTGTCCAACTTCATCTTTTACCCAGAGTTAGTCACCTAGACCTGAACATTCTGAAGCCATGAGACTAAATAAACCTTTTCTCCCTTCAGTTGTTTATCTTGTCACATCAACAATCAAAATTAACATATATTAATATATTAATATTTATTAATATATTAATATATACTGATAATTATTATTTATATTTATATACTGATGTTATCACATTTTATTCTAGTTCTCTTTCAGTTCATTTCAAAAAATATTTATAGTCTGTTTGGTTTAGTTACAGATAGTAGTAATTTTCTTTGCTTTTCTATCTTGCCAGTGCATTATTCCTAAATGTTGAAACTAAGTATACTTCAGAATTCATATTTTGGGAATATTATGGCACTCGTATCCAAAATAACATCAGTAGATAAATATACATGCCCAAAACAGTAGCGACAAACTGAATGACCACCATCAGTTCTGATAAAGCTCAAACACAATCAATGCAGATTTGCTTTTCAATTAATTGCATAAGCTTGCGGAAGGACATGTCCCTTCTGTTTAGACTTTTTTTCAGCAATCTGTTCATACCTGAGACACATTAGTATGAGATAATTTTCTTAACAAGTTTTGTTTATTAAGCATAATTTGCAGTTATTTTCCAGCTTAATTCTTAATTACTTCCCAGGATGTTAGCTAATTTTCTCTGTATCTCAAGTGAAGCCACATTTCCTTCAGTACAGCCTGTAGAGTGAACATACTCTATTTTGGACACTTAGTGAAGTTAATTTGAAAGTTAACATTAGCCATCATTAGATATGCCAGATAAATTACCCATCAAACCATTTCATAAATAAGTCTGGCAGAATTTTATTGTGAAATCATGCTCCCACTCCCATTTTGCAGTGTAAAAGAACAAAATCCAGAGGATTTTGGTGAATTGCTTATCATAAACCATTTACAACAGATAAAGAACTCTGGCCTAGGCACTTTGAGAGTACTCTTTTTCTTCTTGATCATCACTATTGCTTATAATAGTTCTATGATTGAAAAATAATGCTTGACTTTTTTCAAGTAAGTTTTCTTTTCTGAGTTAATTTTATTTTCTCTCTAATGTGTGCTCCTGTCAGTAGTCTCTGACAAGCTTTTTGACAGATGTGCTAAAATTAACCAATGTGTCCATAAACTTGCACAACCTGAATGATAAGATTTATGGTAAAAAATAAATCAGATACTGATTCAAGTAAATTATATCTTCCTGAGTTGACTTTAGTGTGTCTTACACACTCCACAAACTATATTGCAGAAGTTATTCAAGAACAGTCTCAAGACAAAGTTGTTATATTCGATTTACTGAATATCTTACACCATATCTATAAACACACTAAGCTTAACTTTTGACATTTACATTTAATATTTGCATTATACAATTTTTCAAATGTATTTGATCTTTAAATTGATTATTATTATTCCTGGGAATGTCAAGGTCTCATAGGTTTTGTTACATTAGTTGAATATAAACTATTCCATATAACTATAGCAAGAATGTCTAGATACTTTTTATGAATTGATTCAGAACAAAGGAAACTTACCTTAGATAAGTTATATAAATTGATTATACACTTACTAAAATTATATCTAAAGTAGCATAGCCATGTAATGAATAGGAATAGTATGAGAACAAATAAATTGGAACTCAAAAGTATACATGCCCTTTGAAGAAATATTCAAACTGTACACAAGGACTTATGATACACTTATAAAGACAGTATAAAATTATCTTTACTTTCTTTTAGCATCCTTGAATGACTTCACAACAGCTCTCCCTGTAACAACTTCTTCAGGTCAGTATTTGTATTTGTAGCATTGTGTGTGTGTGTGTGTGTGTGTGTGTGTGTGTGTGTGTTTACTTGTGAATACACCATCATGTCTGTGAACATGTAGATATAGACCTGATTTTAAAGAATGCTGCCTTGCATATTTCTTTCACTCTTATGTTTTGAGGCAAAAATATTGGACAGATAGGCAAGACAGCAAGCTTCTGGGGACCCACCTGCCTTTCCTCACAATGTCTAGGATTACATATGTACACAACCAGGCCTGATATTGTGAGGGTGGGGCATTTCAAAACAGGTGTTTTTTCCTCTATAGCTTTGGCTGTCCTAGATTTTACTCTGTAGACCAGGCTGGCCACTAACTCAGAGACTCACGTGTCTTTATCTCTCAAGTGCTGATATTAATGGTGCGCTACCATTGCACTGGTCAGACCCAAAATTTTGAGAAGTCCTGAGGATCTGAATTCAGTTCCTCATGGTTATATGACAGGCACATTGCTGACTCTACCATTCTACCTGCTCACAACTCAGTGATCATCAAACTTCATGACATGGTAGAAGACTATATTTTCTTTCTGCAGGTAACTATGATATGTAGGTTTCATTTTAAAATACAGATTTGCAGCGCCATAGGAGGAACAACAATATGAGTCATCAAGTACTCCCAGAGCTCCCGGGGACAAAACCATCAACCAAAGACTACACATGGAGTTAACCATGGCCCCAGATACATAGGCAGCAGAGGATGATCTTGCTGGACACCAAATGGGGGAGACGCCCTTGGTCCTGGAAAGACTTGATACCATTGTGTAGAGGAATACTAGAACAGGGAAGCAGGGGAGGATTGATTGGGGAAGGGGAGATAGCTTATGGGATTTGGGGGAGGGGAACAGGAAAGGGGACAACATTTGAAGTGTAAATAAAGAATATACCTAATTAAAAAAAAGAAAGTCATATTTTGGTTAAAAGGTAATGTAGCTGAGAATATTATAAACGTAATATCTAGTTATTTATGCCAAGGACAGATATTTCTAATTTTGATACTTCTGTTTTATTTTAAACTCTATATGGTGTGTATATTATTTTACAGCTGACCCATGTAATGAGACCCTAGAGATAACACCTTTAAAATAATCATTGAGGAAATGTATTACATTTTCAGAAAGTAAAACCAAACTCTAATGCTAACTTATCCACATCAGCACGATTCTGTCTCTTTCATTTAAATTTCTATCTTGGCTTATAACATTTTGAGCTTTCTCTTGTCTCATTGCTATTGGAAGAAATGTCTTTGAGGAATGATGGACTTATTTTTGTACAACTAAGACTGGTTACTTTAAAATGTAAAATTAATTCATAATGGAAAAAAAAAGTATTAAATAGTAACCAGAAATCTGAAAACTCAGTGTAGTTCTGGCAACTACCAAATACCACAGGCACCTTATTTTATAAATTCTTTGAAATCAGGGTCCTAAAAATTGTGTGATTACTAAACTTCCCTTGAGCATTGTAAGAGTTATCCTAAATGCCAATCTTAACTACATACCATAAAGAAACGGAAATCGTTATAAGATTGTGAAGATAATAATACTTAGTATCTTCCGTAATCATGATATTTCCACAATATTTGAGACTAGTGCATAATGGGGCCCATCATTACATCATTAAGTTTTCAGGCAGATCTGTTAGGGAAGTGAACTTTTTCACACTTAAGTGACGTAAAAGAATAAATAGGTGGATGGAGAGAGAGCTCAGTGGTTAAACGTGATTACTGCTCTGGCGAAGACCTGGGTAGTGATCCGAGTTCCAGGTGCTCCAGGACCTTCTGGCTCCAATTCACACCCCACACATGCACGCGGTGCACAAGTAGACATGGAGGCAAGACACTTCCACACATAAATCACAAGTAAATCTTGTTTAAAAAGAAAGAAAAATAATATGCCCAGGGTAACAGGTCATGTCCGTGTTAGACTGTGAGATCAGAAATCATGTCTGCTACTTGCATACAGTTTTGGAAACTTTTAGCTCATAGGCAAAAGATTAGTGACTCCCGAGGTTAGCTTAATGCCCATGGAATAACATCATCTCCTTAGAAATAAAAGAGCATGTAAAAATCTAAAACATACATATTAATATTTTGAAAACCAAGGAGTACTAAGTGTTTAAGCTTAGTTTATTAATCTAACTCTGTCATCTCACTCTGTAGTTATGTATCAAAAACATCACATTGAATCCCATAAGTTCGCAAAATTACCTTCAACTAAAATAATGGTAAAGTCTTAAAATAAAACGTAAAAAGTTTTATTAGAATCAGAGCATATCTAACATAAACAGAAATAGTCCAAATAAACTTGAACTTTCTTAGGTGAAATAGTATACAATCAAGTCCTTATAACCAGTCTAAAATATCTAATAATTATTTTAATTTTACTTGTCTTTACAGATAAGCTAACAACCAGCAGTTCTATGACAACTTCAGGTCAGTCTAAATATGGTTATTTATTTTATTTATGATTTTTGAGTGAATGTGTGTATGTGCCTGTGTGTGTAACTATGAATATGTGTATAATGCATGTGTATATTCATTTTCATATGTATGTTTATGTCTCTGTCTCTCTTTCTGTCTCTCTGTCTCTCTCTGTGTGTGTGTGTGTGTGTGTGTGTGTGTGTGTGTGTGTGTACCTGTCAATGGTGCACTTGTCAAAGTCTAGGAAAACTCTCCATCCACCTTGTGGATACCAAGGACTAATGTCATGTCTTTAAGCTGGAAGACAAAAACATTTTTCATGAGAGATATGCTTTGGTTTTTTTATATTTGAGTCTCCTAATTCTCGAAAAATCCCCCCCATGAAGAACAAAGTGAAAAAAAAACAGAAAAAGAACCAAATAATTATTATATTTTATCTTATTATTTAGTTGCTTGTTTATTTTCTAATAAAGAAGAAAGAAAGGCTGTGAAATAGTTTGAGTGAGTGGAAACATTCTGGGAGGAGACTGGGAGGGGGACTGGTAATTAGAATAAGTCAGAGGAGAAATAGAGGAGAAAGTGCTTCATACTGAAGCAATATTTCCAGGAAGTATTATGTGTACCATTATTTTGAGATTGACCTCATTCAAATACATTAGTGAAAAACATTTCCTAGGAATGGCAAAATCTGGTAGTTGAATACAAATCATTCTATACAACTATAGCATAAACAGATACTTTTCTTAAATTAATACAAAACAAAGGAAACTTTGCTTTTGGAAATTATGCAAGTGGATTACTCAGTTATTAGAAATCCACCCAAGACATCAAAGCCAGATAATAAATAGGACAGCATGAGATCTGGCAAGAAAAGAATAATAAAAAAAAGATGTCCTTTGATAAATATTCAAAAACATCCAGTGTTTTACAGCCGATTTTAAAATCATTTGTCAAATCAGTTTTACTTTCTTAAAGCATCTTGGGTTCTCATAGCAACAGTTCCTGCACTGACTTCAGGTGAGGTCACTAGTAAACAGCACAATGTGGTCACCTTGTATTGAACCTCATAACTGTGCAGTTATTCAGCAACTTATTAATAGCTGTAAAAAATGTTTTAAGAATCATGCAGGGTTTATCCTTATATTTGGATACAATGGGGAAATCTGAGTTGATATATACTAATGGATCACAATAAGCTAGAATTATATGAGATATTATACTTTAGATACATTCTTATTTATTTATTGTACTCTATGAATGAATGTTCTGCCTGCTTACCTGTGTTCACACTACATATATGCCCAGTACCTATGAAGGTCATAAGAGATATGCCATATCCCAGGAACTAGAGTTACAGATGGTTGGGAACCACCATGTAGGTACTGAGAAAGCCACCTAGGTCTTCTGCAAGAGTAACAAGTGCTCTTAACGGCGGAGTCATCTCTCCAGCCTCATTGAATGAATCATTAAATAGTACTCACAACATTTTATTAAATTATGTGATGATTATTTTAATGTCACTTATCTTCTCAGTCCGCTGTCAACCTAAGATCAGGATTAATAGCATATCTACAATAGGTGCTAAAAATGAGACAACCACCTCTACAACAACAATATAGATAACATAGGAAAAGCAATTCACAATATAACAATGATTTACGATAAATTTATATCATAAACCTGAGGATCAAATCAACTTTGCTTTCTTCTAGCACCACTGGGTAACATATCAACAGCAGTTGCTGCAACAACTTCAGGTCAGTTCTTACGGCATCACTTTAACTTAAACTGTTACATCACATTTTTATCATAAACCTGAGTATCAAAGCAACTTTGCTTTCCTCTAGCATCACTGAATAACTTCTCAACAGCAACTGTTACAACTTCAGGTTAGTTCTTGCAGCACCAAACTGACTTAAACAATAACAATGATGTACAATAAATTTATATCATAAATCTGAGGATTGAATTAACTTTGCTTTCTTCTAGCACCACTGGGTAACTTCTCAACAGCAATTGCCACAACAACTTCAGGTCAGTTCTTAGAGTATCACAATGATCGTCATAAATATACAAAATTATTTGTCAACTAAAATAGCTATGAAAAAACTAAGATAACAAAATATGTATATCTCCAGATCCACACAAAATTACATATCAAATCATGTATTAGTAATTTATAATAAGATAAAAATGCTAAGGTAAAATATTATAGAGAGAAAATATATAATGTATAGCTAATACTTAAAATATTTTAATTCCTGATTTTTTATTTATTTTTGCTTATTCACTTTATATCCTGCTCAATGCCTACCTCCTGGCCATGCCCTCCCACAATCCTTGCCTTCATCTCCATCCTCACCCCTTCTCCTGTGAAATGGTGAGGCCCCCCTGGATATTCTGCTACTCTGGTACAACAAGTGTCTGTTAGACTAGGTGCATCTTCTCCCCTGAGGCGAGACAAGGCTGCCCTGCTAAAAGAACATATCCCACATACAGGGAACAGCTTTTGAAAAACCCCTCTCCAATTGTTCTAGAGTCTTAATATATTTTAAATGTTTTAAAGATTTTGAGATTATTTGGAAATTTTCTGATGCCTCAGCAGTTTCATAAACTCCCCAAAGGAACAAACATGGTTGTATATTGGGGGCTAATATCTCTAGTGTCTGACTTTACTTTTGAATTCTGATTTTATAAGACTATGTTATCACCCATTGCCAGGCATGTAATCACTAGAATTGAAGCATTTTCTAGAAAGGATGCCATATTTATCGGATACCAAGATACTCCCTTTGACCATATTCTCTGCATACAACACAGACAGGGTTGTTCTGTAAAGGCGGTTATTCTTCTAGGTATTTATCCATCTATCCCACAAGTAGAAGAGAACATGTGTCATGTCTACATGTAGAATTCAGAGGACAACTTTTGGGGGTCAGGTCCCTCATTCCACATGTGGGTCTTAGCGATCACATTCAAATCTCCAGTCTTGAGAGCAAGTATCTTCACTCGGCTGTGTTGCCCTCCTGTCTATCTGTGAAGTGCCGTTTTCTCTAGAATCTTAGGAATGTGCACATTGTGCTTCTGTTGCTTATTTTTGGATATTATAATTTAATTACAACACTTATCCTTTAACTTCCCTCCCTCCAAATCCTCCCATGTACGCCTCCCTGCTCTTCTCCTAATGGATGACCTCTTTTGTCACTGTTACTGAATGCATGTGTGCATTTTAATATACATACATCTCATATATGTGGTATACATATCCCATACATAAATGATATGTCAAGACATCACACATATGTGTGTGTGTGTGTGTGTGTGTGTGTGTGTATATACATATATATATATGCATGTAGTATTTATATAGATATAGATACAGATACAGATTCAGATACAGATAGAGATATAGATAGACGTACATATATATGCACATTATATTGTGTGTATTATAATACACATATGCATATATATATATTGTTATATAACCTGTTAAGTACATATTATGTTACACGCACAGCAAGAGAATGGCCACAATACTTTGAAAATTGTCAGTCAAATTTATTCTTGTAGTGTGAAGAAATACTAACATTTCCAAAGATCATCATATATATATAATATGATTTATCATATATATACTTATATAGATATAAAACTTTATGTATTTATATGTATATAACCTTCAATAATAATAATAATTTTACATTGAAAAAATAATTATTGATAGTTACACTTTAATTCACCTAAAACCAAACTGAAAAGATAGCTTAATATTTCAAGGCATTCTTCATGAGACTTGAAAATAGTCAACAAGCATCTAAATTAGTACCCTATTTTCCAGTTTTCAGTTTACAAGCTCATTACATGATTGATCTAATTGAGTTCTTGATGTCCTATTAGATGCATAAAATATTCTGGGAGAAGTACATAGAATGGCGCAAGGGTGAAAAAAAATAAACGCTAGAAATATATCAACAAAAGAAAGCCTCAGACATTTTCTGCTGAACTATGCTGACCAAAACAGTGATGTAATTGTGAAACCTAGCTGAACATATGCCCAATGCCTGCTGTAGGAAGGAAAAGATAGTGAAAGAGATTACAGAAAACAAGGCAAAACATCTCAAGCACCTTCCCATCATTTAAGTTAAAAGAATAGAATCAATATACATTTTGGCTTGTCCTTCTTATTGGACATGAGCAACTGATATTCAAGATAATAATAAACATGTAATATAAAACATAACATGTATCTCAAAGGTACCAAACTTATTAAGCATGCCTAGAGCTCTAATTTATAATAGTTAATATCGCATAAAAATTTTATATAAAATTGCTCATTCTTGACATGACATGGTCTAATATATGCTTTGGCCAACTGCAGCAACTACTTCTTATATACTTAGAAAGCTATTTAGTATCTTAGAACTTAATAAATATCACATAGAATATAAATATTAAAATAAGCACCTGAGATGGTGCCTGGATATTTCTTGCTGCTAAAATATAGACTAAAAAGAGAAATGTTTCAGATACCATGTCACTGTGGATACCACAGCAATTCACAGAAAGAAGACAAAACCAATATTAATTAGATCGGCTTTCCTACTGACTTATATCAAAATAACAACACTGATAATATTAGCAGCTACATGTTGCTATAAAAGAGATTTTTCTAACACTAAATTTCAAACACAATTTTAAATTGGTGTTGTTCATTCAAATCCGGTAACTTATTCACCAACAAATATTGTTTCCAACTATCTCCTTTCCCTGAATTGTCTTAATTAACACATAAGCAATTGTATGGTACCTCGGGAGTGAAATACAATATTCTCCTTGGCATTAAGTTCATACAGCACATGAGTTCTGAATCCTACCTCTCATTTATTCTTCTTATACAGTGAGACAATATAGATTTATAGAGAGGAACGAGGCAATTAAACTCGAAAACTGCAGTTTCCAAGCAGTAATTTATTATGAATATGTCTTTCAGGGATGTTAAGTTTATTCTCATTTTTATAAGCCTTGAAGATAGAGTTTGAGAAAAATCAACAAACACATGCATCATATACCCGACATTAGTACCATAATAAATTCTGCCAAAGAGAATTTTTATACGATAACAGGTAAAAAGTCCATGTGGATTATGTTCTTTTGTTCAGCTGCCTTTGTTGCCAATTACTGTAAAGTTTTACTAACCAATTTGGAGTGCTGGAGGGGAGCGACAGGAGCTAAGGTAGCATTACACGGATTGATTTCTTGGCTTCTGCAGTGTACCTGGAGGGGCTCTCTGGGGCACTTGCTCATAGGCTTGCAGGCTTCCTACACGGTAGCTCATTCTAGTCCTTTGTTGCTGACTGTGCAAGCAATGATTTCAGAAACACAAAGCTTTCAATAGTGTAGACTTTCTCTATCTCAGACAAAATGCAACATCTTGCCACTATTCTACTATAGGGTAGAATGTAAGGATAGAAGAAGGAAAGCAACAGCCTGGTTTTGTAAAGAACAAGATGGTGGGTCAAAAGACTTTAAGAAGACTTGTACCCTTGATTGAATTTATCAAGCCAGAGATTGTATCCCTTAACAAGCAAATCATGGTCCTCCCTTGAGAAACAACTGTTTTCATATTTCTAAGCCTTCTTCATTCTTTCGTGGTGTGGTCCCAGCATCATTACATCCAGATCAACTATAGCTTTCTATGTATCTTATATTGATGTCTCCTTATGTAGTCATCACATATAATCCATACTTGTCTACTTAGGTTACGTTTAGGAGCTCTCGTTAATCTAATTTAAATGTGAGTTCTCTTGTGAAGATGGTTTTAATTTTTACCTAATCCTCAGTACATTTATTGAATCCTTACCACCTCATTAGAAATGATTAGTATGCAGCTCACCCGGGAGAGTGGTCACCTCCTGCTAACCCCTGGTTGTAACTTTTCACTACCTCATAACCTGGGTGTGGGGGTGCACGTCTACAATCTCTACACCCTCAAAATGGAAGCAGGATGATCAGAATACCAAAGTCACCTACTGCCACACGCCTCAGCTTGAGACCCTGTCTAAAAATTAATTAATTAGTTAGTTAATTAATAATTTCTGAAAACCTACAAAAATGATTAGTAAACTATTTTCCCATATTGGGTTGATGGAGAAGAGAGGCTGTACCATGCCACAGTTTTTCTCCTTTCCTGTTTGTCTCCACACTTTACAGTTTCGTGACCTAAGCAGCCATAAAAAACAGAGTACACGTGGAGGGACCTATGGCTCCAGCTACATATGTAGCAGAGAGGATGGCCTTGTTGGACATCAAAGGGAGAGAATGTCCTTGGTCCTGAGAGGGCTTGATGCCCCAGTGTAGGAGAATACCAGGACATGGAAGTGGGAGTGGGTGGGTTGGTGAGCAGGGGGGAAGGGGGAATGGTATAGGGGATTTTTGGAGGGAAAACCAGGAAGGGGGATAACATTTGAAATGTAAATAAAGAAACTATCTAATAAAAAAATGACTAAATTAAATGTAGCAGCAGGGAAAAAAAAACTTGTCGATTAATGATCACTACAGGGATATGATAAATCACCACAGCCAAAAGCTACTTGAAAAGGAAAGTTCTACACTGTAGTCTATCACTAAGGGAAATCAATTGGAACAGGAATCTAGAGGCAGGAGCTAATGCAAGTGCTGCTTGCTGGCTTGCTCCCCAAGGCTTGCTCAACTGGCTTTTCTATACACGCCAGGACCACCTGTGCAAGGGTTGTCCCACCCACAATGGACTGTGCCCTCCCTAAACAATCACTAATTAATAGAATGCACCACAGGCTTGTTCACAGGCCGATCTCCTGGGGACATTATCTTTTTCAAATGACTCCAGACTAAGTAAAGTTGACATAGAACCACTCAGCAAAAGCAGCAAAGGGTCCTGAGCACCATCTCTTGCCAGTGAGACTTTGGAGGTCAACAGATAATAGAGACATGGAAGCAGAGATCTGTACGCAGCATCAAGACAGCCAAAGTTACTTTCTTTCCTAGTTATGACCCCTAATCTAGTCTTGCAAGCACTGAAACAGAATCTTTGGGTCCGTAGTAAAATAATGTATACATTTAAGTACATGCTTTTTTCCAAAATGTTTATTTACCACACTATTAAATATTATGCAAGAATTAGGACAAAGCAATTAAATAACTTGTTGGATAAATAGCACTTATATTCTAAGTATTATGTGCATTTGGGTTTAATAAATAATATTTATTTCTATTTTTATTTTATTAAATGTGAATATTCTACCATTTGCAAACAGCACTGATATGTATACTACATTTTAGATGTTAAATTTTCCATTCCTCTTCCAATGATTTAGTTTTATTTTAATCAGAACCATTTTTAAAGGTCTAATTTAGATGTTTATATATTCATCATCTCTATAAATGTTTAGGTGGGTATAATGATAAAAAATTAGTTTTTTCCCCCTGTTGATTTTATAGAGCATAACAGAATTCATTTTGTAGTTTTATGCTCCAGCAGATGGCAGTACAATGCTTCTTTTCCTGTTAGGAACACCAGTGGCTGTTCTGCTCATTGCACATACTAGAAGCACTAATATCACTCATTGGGGGCGGGAGGGGGTGGTAGAAAAAGATATGAGGTTGAAAAGAAAACATAGTGGGGGTGTCTGGGCAGAGCTGGAAGGGAATTAGGTATACAAATGATCAACATAAATTACATACATATATGATATTTTCAAAGAAGAAATAAAAAGTAAAAGTCTTTGTAAACATTAGAAAAAAATAATAAAACAAAATGTTACAGAGCTATTTTTTTTCAAAAATCCTTAAAACACCACGGATACTCTAATCACAAACTAAAATGTTCAAATTCCCACATTGTTCTGAAACAATAAGATACATATTCTCTTGTAGGCATATAAAAATATATCTTATTCTTAGGATTGAACTGAAAATTTCGAAGTGAATTTCTAGAAGTATGTGTGTCCTGGAAAGTCTCTATACCATATCCATGGAAGCCAGACAGTTAAAGGATAAACAGACTGGGAACTACAAAATAACACTCCCCAGCAGACAGGGTGCTATCTAGCACCCTGGAGGGATGTGTTTGTATTGGATACCCTAAAAATGATCTGAGACAAAACATAGAGAATTATGGAGCAGAAATAGTCATAGAATTTCTCCAATTTTATTACAAAGTGCGCTTGCAAATAGACATTTTATCTCATTTCAAAGTGCCTTTCTTTGATACATTTTCCTATGCAAAATGTATAAACTTTATGAAATCCACTGTTTTCAAATAATAACATGCAGAGCACTTGAACTTTCTATTAACTGCTATGATAAACTTTCCAATGTATTATCTCATATAACTCAACCTTGTTTAAGGTATAAATTTAGTGGTTTGGATACTTCTCTATTGCTGTGATATGACCCCATGACCAGTGCAGATCATCATTGCAGGCAAAGCACTAGGGTAGTGGCTGAGAGCTTACACCCTGATCAAGTATAGGACAGAGAGAGAGGCAGAACATGCTAACTGGGAATAGCTTTTGAAATGTCAAATCTGGCCCCTTCTGACACATCCTCTTCAAAAATGTCACACCCCCTAATCCTTCCCAAGGAGTTCCAACAACTGAAGATCAAGTATTCAAATAGATGACCTTATGGGGGATCACCATAGAGGCTAAATGACAAAACTAAACATTTACAAAAATAAAATGAACAGCATCAGCATTCGCATTTAACATCAGTAAAGTATATTTCTTTTATAGAATTCAAAATGTTTTACATTTTTAGGAATGGCTGATTCATCAAAAGAAACAAATATTTCGTTTTGCTAAATGAAGTACATCAATCTATTATGAAACTTACGTGATGAAAAACACATGAGAAACATTCGGCCATTGTGTACATTGTGTGTGGCTGAACAATCAGAAATTTTCTGTCCAAAAGTTTACGATTTGAATCTGTCTTTTAAGGCAATGTCTCAATAGAGTGCCAGCCTGGTTCACGACCCTGTGCTAATGCTCCAAACTGCATAGCAACCGATTTATTTTGTGATGGAGAAGTGAACTGTCCAGATGGTTCAGATGAAGACACTGGACTGTGTGGTAAGACCTCTCACTCTCATCTCTTTTACCCTTCTTCATCCTTTCTTCTCCTGACCCCCCCCCACACACACACACACACGGGCGCGGGCACACACGCACATGCACACGCACAAACACACATACACATACACGCTGCACAACACACTTGCAAGCACACACTCATGCACACACATTACATCTCAGCTAGCTGAAATCAGTGATTTTTCCCCCATAACCATATGCGTAATTTAATGCAAAATATATAAATATATTATTTTAAACTTAATTGCACAATACTAGGTGCAAATAATTCTACACAATCCCATTTGAGAACACTGTGGGGAATTCTGTGAACAGTCACACATCATTCAGGTAAGCAGGGGAATGTCCCTTCATCTCATTTGTCTTAAGCTACACTAATTCTTAGGTCAAAGCACTAGTAACACGTTTTCATAATATTTTCACATACATATAATATCACTCCCCTTACAGAATCAAATAAGGAAGGATTATCTACTGTTCCTCATTGCTTTTATTTTTCCCCCTTTCAGCTCTATAAGTAGCAGAGTTGTGAGTAACAACTTAAGGTCTTCTGAACAAAAACCACTGTTTTGTTATTTGTTCTGGCTGTTGTTATTTTAATTGCATCATTAGTAAGAACTTAAATAACACATGCACAACACCAAACACTAAACTAGATAATCTAAATGGAATATCTCTTTGATTTATATTTCATCGTAGTTTGGTTGCATTTACAAAAGCTTACCAGAAAGAGCCTCATCCAATAATGTTCTTCCATGTACAATCTATCATCATGGAAGTGTAAATCCAGATGGTAAGCAATGAAAAGGACCATGAATTTAGGTCTATAACTTATTTTTGAAAACTTAATAGAAGGTCTGAATTAAGCCTGTCTTGGTGTGACCCATAATCACCTTTTTTTTTTTTTTTTATAAATTTCTCCCTTTTTGAGAGAAGGTCTGACCTTGTGCTCACTATCAGGAGTCTCCCGACAAAGGCTCTTGGGTGCTGGGGTAGCAGATCAGCTGGGTAATACTAGTCAACTCTATAACCCTCAAAAAGTTGATTGCAAACACAGCTCCTGGGTGTTTTCAGCCTGTAATTTCCTTGTCTGTGACAACTGTGTTCTCATATTCTCTGACATTAGTTAAAGATAAAGATGTGAATAAGGAACTAATTTAGAAATGTCATCTACCACTAGGCCCAAGCTTCATAAGACAGATCCTGGGGCTGTCATCCAGTAACAACTCAAAACAGCACCTACACTTAACATTTTTTTCTCCCTGAAAATTCCCACATCAGGTGTCCTTGGATAAACTTCAAACACACAGAATTGAACCGTATACTTTGAAATGCAGTTGTCATGTATTGGGGGGAAAGTGCAGTCTGTGGAATATTTTAAATTTATTTTATATAACTATGTTACTCAGGGAGGAGGACGGTGAACGTTACATGTATTTATTCCTGGCGGTTCCCAAAACCTTTTCCCAGAGAATATGAACCAAGTGTGCCATCAAGAGGAAATACTGGTTTCTGTTTCAAAAGCAATAATCCATATCAAAACTAGACATACAGCTTTAAACCTATGTTCAAATGATCAACAACCTTAAATATAGGAAGTAATATATCAACAGTAGGCAAATCAAATAACTTGAAATGTGTCTCTCTTACTCTTTGTTCCTAACCAAATTTGCTTATTTACTCAATTCTTTGTCTTCAAATAAGTTGATGACCACTCATAGCAAAAAATATAGTAATATGATTAATAATATGAGGATGATAAATTGACTCCAAAGAAGGTTTAAAGGAATAAATTATTTTTCCAAGACACAAGATGAGTCTCAGTATCTAAATTCATGTCTACCTTTCCTTTAAACACATGAGGATCTGCCTGGTTCTTTTCGGTGGCTTTTTATTTATTAAACCTTAAGGTCATCCAGCTTGGAAGTGACTCTTCAGTCTTGTGTGCTTATAATCTCTTTTCCTGTATATGTACTATAAATTTAGCATTGCATTCATTTCTGAAAGATAGTTCCAAGTCATTGTTTAGACAAGGTAGCAGAAAAATCAATCAAACGAACTCGCTTCAGCAGCAGGTGTTTCAGAGCACAGGTGGTCTTATCCATTTTAATCATCGGTGGTGGTGAGCCCTGAGCCCAAGACAGCCCTCAGCTCCAGCTCCAGTATTTAGCAGCAGGACCCCATCCCAGAGCCTCCTTGCATCAATACCTACTCAGAGAAAAAAATTTTATAAGCTAATTTAAGAGTTTTCTCTGTAAGACCCTGACCTTTGATCATTTGCTTATTTATTGATTTTTATCCCAGCTGCGAGCTCTGATTCCAGTTTGTGTTATTAATAGAGTCATATTAATGATTTCTTCTGTACTGAGTTTCTGTATTTAGTCTTTGGTTATTTAGGTTTGTACAACTTATAGCTGACTATAGCTAAAATAAGATTTCTTTACATTGTGTTCCTCTTCTGATTAGTATCGGATCAGCAAGAAAGTTTACTTTTTAGCTGACCTATGTGGAGAAATGACGCTGAGTTACAGCTCTTAGGCCAACGGACAGGGCTGTTTCAAAGTCAGCAAGGATTCTCATATCTTGCGTGCTCAAATGTGTGCACATAGTACTATTTGCTGTGTCTGAATAGATCATGTTTAATTCCTTTATCCTGCGGACTTCACCTGAAGAAAGGCAAGACTGGTAAATATTGAGCCAGCAGAGGGAGCTCGTGGTCAGCCCCAAGCTCATGCCACTCGGACTATTTTTTTTCCATGTTTTCTTTTCTTTTCTTTTTTTTTTTTTTTTTTTTTACTTATTTTTTTTATTGGATATATTCTATATTTACATTCATTTCCCTTTTTCTGGTTCCCTACCCCCAAAGGTCCCACATGCCCTTTTCCCTCCCCCTGCTCCCTCATCCACCCCTTCCCACTTCCCTGTTCTTGTATTCCCCCACAATGATGTTTTGGTCCATTCTAGCACCAGTGTCCACTCCTTTCTTCTTGTGAGACATCACTTGGTATGTGATTTATGTCTTTGGTGTTCCAAGCTTCTAGGCTAATATCCACTTATCAGTGACTGCATACCATGGGTATTCTTTTGAGACTGGGTCACCTCACTTAGTATGACGTTCTCCAGCTCCATCCATTTCTCTAAGAATTTCATGAATTCATTGTTTCTAATCGCTGAATAGTACTCCGTTGTGTATATATACCACATTTTTTGTATCCATTCCTCCGTTGAGGGACATCTGGGTTCTTTCCAGCTTCTGGCTATTATATATAAGGCTGCTATGAACATAGTGGAGCATGTATCCTTATTGCATGCTGGGGAATCTTCTGGGTATATTCCCAGGAGTGGTATGGCTGGGTCCTCCGGAAGTATCACACACTCGGACTATTTAGTGAATACAGGCAACATGTCTGTGGCTAACAGGTCACTGTTGTCATTTGCAGATTGACTTGTGTCTCACTCAGAATTATTGAAATGTTCTTCTAGGAGGCTCTCAGAAGGTCACATAATCGCAATTATAAACACTCTTCTTATTTATAGTTGAGATATAGTTTTAATTTTTTTAATCCTGAGAACCTATCTTGCTTCATTGTGAACTGTAAAACTGCCTTGTTCAGACACATCCTGTAAAAGAATAATTATGCTACCTACTCAGGGTTTTTTTTTTCTTCTTCTTCTTTTGACATGATGTTTTTGGTCTCCTGACCATTACTATTGTAAATGGTTTAATACTGTTGTAGTTTTAAATGCCTTCAGGGATATTTTATACTTTTATTTATATTTAGGGACTAGCAGGGTCCATTTACCTCAGACTAGAGTGCAAATTATTTACTAGCAATAAAAAATGTGAAGATTCATAGAAAACTGGACAGGCTAGATACCAAGACACACAACCCTAGCTACTTAAGATGACAGTAGCCCTCTTAATTAAGTCACAGGTATTTACGTAAGCATTCGGGGTGCCAGATTCCTGTCTCTTTCCCTCTCTAACTTGGCCCTTTCATACACTGTTCACAGCTAAGAAGATATGTGGGAACAAACACAAATTAGTTCTAGAAATAGCTGACTAAGCAACTCATTCCCATGACTCCATATGACTGCAAGGCATAAGGAAGGACAGAAAAGCCATTTATTCCTGAACGACCAGCCAAGGGCTTCAACAAACACAGAATAATCCCAATCTTGTGCAAAACTGCAAATCAAATCATACAGCCAGCATGCCCCTGTTGATTCTGTTTTTTTTTCCTAGAAATATGTCAGAAACAAATCTGAAGAACAGCTAAATTTCATCAGCATAGTGAATAGCTATGGCGAATATGTAACGTGCTCTGGTTTCTAGTCTTTTTTATTTCACTCTGTGTTTCCATGCTACTACTGACAGGACCGGTATTAGTGTTCAAGAACCTTTTTGAGTTTACTTCTGCTTGAGTGATGTACATTATCATGGGAATTGTAGATAGAGGACTCCAAAGAAAGAAACCCACTGTGAATATTATTTATGAACAATTGGGTAAATTGATTAACCCCTTGCATTAAAGACTATGGAGGGCTAATGTTACCTGACATATTCACGCAGCCACAGCCTGTGATGGACGATTTTTGTTGACTGGAGATTCTGGGGTTTTCCAAGCCAATCGCTATCCAAAGCCAGATGAATCAGGTGTTGTCTGCCGCTGGATCATCAGGTAAGTGACCACTGTCTATGTGCTGCCCTTGGGTCTGAAATTCTCCCAACATGACATTTTCTCTTTCTATGGTATGTTTAAAATAATTAGAGTTTTCATTAACAACAACTTGACTATCTCAAAGTTCCTCTTTCAATCTTAACCTTAAAAACTACTCTGTACCAAGAAAAGCTTTGTGTCTAAGAAATGGCAGCAGAATGCTGGGATCTAAACTATTACCTCAAAATAAATTTTAGACACCATTATCAGACTTAAATTATTTACTCAAATAAACCATTTAACTTTTCTCCCTTTAAAAGCATTTGCTGTATTGTAGATGAGTTTACCACATAGCATGGTTCTTCCCCCACCATGGTCAAAGTATGGGTAAATACAGTGAATTTTATACAAGTTTAGAGGACAGATTAAGTAGAGACAAAATGTTCAATATGACAGTAAGATATTTGGAGCAATGTTCGGCCACCTTGAAGTGTATAACCACAATGAGCATCTTGCCAGTGTTCTGTAATGTGGACAGAAGAGATGCGTCCTGTGTTTTCAGACCTAGTTGCTTCAGATTCAAAATGTTTTTATATGAACAAATCTCTTTCACCTCAAATTCCCACATCCATTTGGTTCAGAATCTATAACTACAGGATCAAAGTCATTATATAATATATTTATGAGCAAAATCTATTTAGCACATACTAAGTATCCTATGACGTTTAGAAAAGTATATCTATTTCCTTTTAAAAAACCAGGAGCAGACTAAAGTGCCTAATACCATAACATAGGATTCTAGTTTCTAGTAACCTTATTTCCATAAATTTCTCATTGTTCCTTTAATTATTTTAATATATTTTAAATTATTTCTTGTATTTTTGAAGTTATTATGTTAATTAAAATATAATAATATCACTCTCCCTTCCTTTATCTCCATCCTTCCCCCATTTCTCCACTCACACACTCTCAAATGGACGCCACTTTTTCCATGGTGGATATACATACACATATACACATATTTAAATACATCTGGTGAGCTCATTTTTGTTGTTTTTGTTGTTGTGCAAGGTTGACCACCCTGCACTGGATAACCAATAAGAAGTTTAAAATAGGGGAGAGGTTAGTCCATATCTCTTAGAAGAGGCTGCGTTTTTGTTTACTGTGAGTTAGTGTTTCGGATCCGAAAAGTAGCAAAGAACCAAATTGTTCTTCTCCTCTGCTCCCTAGTTCTTCCTCCAAAAGGCAGCGGTGAAGGAGCAAAAAGCTCAAAGCACGCTTCTCTTCTGTTCAAATGAGTTATAGTGTTAAACCCATGTCAGATAAAGAACTCACTGTTTTCTTGTCTTCAGACGCCAAGACTGCGATTAAAAGATCAGATTTTCCTTTTCCTTTCCCTTACTTCCTTTTCTTTTTCTTTTTCTTTGTTTCTTTTTTTTTTTTTTTTAATTTTTGTCTTCTTCAGCATTGGCTCTAGCTTCCCCATTGGTCTTACTGGTAGGTCAAATTAACATTTCTCTGTGCTGCCCTAGCAGCCCCAACCATCAGCCTTGGCCCTCTCCTCCGCTTAGTCTGGGCTGGGCTCTGGCACTGCACCTCCATATTTGCCTGTATCTACTCCCGCAGTGAGGCAGCAAGCCTGAGCAAGCATTCTCTGCCACACCCACATGCTCTTGCAGGCTTCTAAATTTATTCTTGCAAAGTAATAACTCCATCAGACTGAATATTTGCAATGCACCCATCTGCTTTTGGCTAGAAACTATTACTGAAAGTTATCCTGACAGTGTTCAATTCATGACCATGGAATAATGTATACAAATATTAGGGAATGCAAGAATAAGTCAGCAAATTGGACTTTGAATCACAGATTTCTGATCAACAAGACAGCAAGTATGTGGCTAATATTATCGCTAATATAATAAGGTTATAGGTAACATAATCCATGTAAATTAGAAATCAGAATTGTATAAATGTTTGTGGTTTGCAGATTCTATGTCATCTCTAACAAAATACAAATGATAATTTTGCATAAATAAAAAAACATTCGTGGAAAATGCAAAACCACAAAGAATGAAAAAAACAGAAAAAAATAGAATAGACATGTATTGTCACTGCTCTTGACAATAATTTCTTAAATAGGATGTAGCACAAGCATTGCCAGACAATGGGTAAGTAAAATCACCTTCATTTCATATTAACAGCTTCCAAAAAGCAGAGGAAATATTAAAATTGTTGAAGCACAGATAAATCATTTTCTAATAATCTACAATTCTAGTGAATAAACTTCTAAAATCATAAAGAATTTCTATAGTGACACCTTAGAAAATAATAACAACCTGAGTAAAAATGAACAAGGTTGGGGCTCAGCAATTAAGAGCATTTTCCATTCCTTCAACAAACCTGGGTCTGAGTCCCAGAATGCACAACGCATCTTACAACCATCTATAATTCCAGCTCCTGGGCACTAGGCTCACACAATTGCATGCAGGTAAAACCTCCATACACATAAAAGGTTGTTTAATTAAATTAATGTATTTCTTCATGACATTGACCAAAAGAAAGTGGATAAAAGGTTTAATTAAACATCAACCCAATTAGATGGAAATGGACAAGCACATGACAAATTTTGAATGTTCCAAATAAAAAAATGACCACCTCTAAAAGCATTCACCAAAAGCAGATGGTAGGACCACTGTACAAAATAACAAAATAGGTGTTGAAAAAAAAGGGGGAAATTGGAACCGTTGTTTATTAATAGTAGAAATATAATGTGGTGAATGGTGCTTCTGTTATACGCTACAGTTTATTTTTTAACCTGTGATCCAGTTCAGGTTATTGATACAAAAGACGAGAAAAGAATCAGGATATCAAAAGATAGTGTTATTTCTTAACTATATCAGCAGTTTTTACAATGGTCTGGATGTGGAATGCAAATATTGTGGAACATCTTTATTCAGTATAGAAAATGGTTGCCTATCCATTATTCATGATTGCATCTTGAAAGTTAAAAGATGAAACATGCTAGAAATAAGGTAACCATGCAAGAAAAATCCTGGATAATTCCAATTAAGTGACATACTTAACATTGCTAAATTCTTAGAATAATGTTACTGGGCTGAGAGAGGCATAACATTGGAAAGAATTTGTTTAATAGATGCTGAATTTCAATCGCACTAGAGGAAAAAGCCCTAAATGTGTTCTGACCGTAGTTAACAGGGCTGTATTTTGTGGTTAAATGTGTAGAATGGTTTAACCGATATGTTTTATATCGCAAGAATAAAAAATGCAAATTTTAGAATGCATTGCGATTTGTAACAAGAACTTTTATCTTTTTTTAATTTAGTGTCAATGAAGGACTTTCCATTACAATGAACTTTGGATCTTTTATTTCACATTATACAGATGTGTTAGATATCTATGAAGGTATAGGACCTAGCAAAATTTTAAGAGGTAAGTTAAAAACAAATGTAGAATTGATTATCAGAATGAAAATAAATGGAAGCTTTGTGAGTAGTAGTGGTGTTCTTTGATTGTTTGATGAGAATATTAACTTGACATTTAATTTACTAAAAGAAAGTGGCCTTCACTGTCAAAAACAGGATACCAGTGCTGTACCTTGTCTTCTTGCAGTAAAAGTAAATTTTTAAAAGTCATGTAAATTGCTGTGCAGTGGTGGCACACACCTTTAATCCTAGCACTTGGGAGGCAGAGGCAGGTAGATTTCTGAGTTCAAGGCCAGCCTGGTCTACAAAGTAAGATCTAGGACAGCCAGGGCTACACAGAGAAACCCTGTCTCAAAAACAAACAAACAAACAAAAGTCATGTAAATTAATGTATCTGCAAATATGTTATTTGTTCTTTAAATGTTGACCCCCCCCATTTACTAAAATCAAGTCAACCCTAAAGATTGCATTCTCTTTATTAAAAACACTACATATGTTATGAACTCAGAATCTCTAATTTATTTTCAAGTATGTCCTCAGTCTTTCCTGAAGTAGTAGTAGTAGTAGTAGTAGTAGTAGTAGTAATAATAATAATAATAATAATAATAATAATAATAATAATATGATGTCTGGCATAGCACCTGTCATAGGAGGTATCTCAGCAACAAAGACATGAAAATGAAGTTACCATGTCAGAACTATTTGTCATTAGTCAATGATGGAGTTGTGAAAGGGTCGGAAATCATCTGGTGGTCCACACCAGGCCTGTGAACTTCGTTTCACTTGGCCTAAATGGCACAGCCTGACTATCACAGAGAATGAAATTAGAGGAAAAATTCCAGAAGGAAATTAAATATGGATGGAAAACGCAGCGTGAAGCAAAGCATAAATAGTAAACAGCTTTCCTCATAATTGAGGGGAAACGGAGAGAGAAAACAACGTTTCAAATAATTCCTGATAGTGTGCGTAATGATTTCACCTTTCATTTATATGAATGACGAAAATGATTCTGAAATAGTTAAATGGTTTTGATTGATTTCTTACTTTTCCTTTTAATTGAATATATTCTTCGTTTACATTTCAAATGTTATACCCTTTCCCGGTTTCCTCCCTCCCCGAAAACCCCCAACCCCTCCTCCCACCCCCTGCCTCCAAGAATATGCCCCTCCACCCAACCCACTCCCACCTACCTTTCCTCCCCCCATCCCTGCCTTGATTTCCCCACATTGGGGCATCTATTTAGCTTTCATAGGACCAAGGACCTCTCCTCCCAATGAAGCCCGACAAGGCATTCCTCTGCCACTCTTTTGACTGAAACAATGTGTACCCCCTGGTAGATGGCTTAGTCCGTAGGAGCTCTGGGGCGGACTAGGGAGTCTGTGTGGTGGACATTTTTGTTCTTACCATGGGGCTGTAAACCCCTTCAGCTCCTCCAGTCTGCCCTCCGACTCCTCCATTGGGGACGCTGCCCTTATTTTAATGATTAGCTGCTAGCATCTGCCTCTGTATCTGCAAGGCTCTGGCAGGGCCCCTCCGGAGACAACCATGACATGCTCAGTTTGGTATGCACTTCTCATAGCCCATAATAGTGTCGGCGTTTGGTTTATAGGATGAATCCCCCAGGTAGGGCAGTCTCCAGGTGGCCTTTCCTTCAGTCTCTTCTCCATACTTTGTCTCCATAATTGCTCCTGTGAGTATTTTGCTCCCCTTCTCAGAGGATTGATTGATTTCTTAACGATATATATTTAAGCATATCCTAAAGATACATATATTGCAGCATATTGTTGATCTGATATTGCATTGGATAATCTGTATAAACTTTCTAATTTAACACTGTCAGTAAGCTTGGAAAATGCATATTACCTAAGAGTAGAGGGGCATAAAGGGGAACAAACCGAGTTCAGAGAGTGTTAAAGGCAGAAGCCAGCATGTAGATGTCTATTTTTAAATACTGTGAAGTCACACGCTGTGTTCTCAAAGCCCAAGTCAACCATCATAACGAGGATGCCCTCGACACCTAAGATCATGTGCCCACATTTCACTTCATCAGATAGAACAATCAGCTGACAATCTGTTTTGGGTAGCTTAAGACTGCAGTTTTTAAAATAAAGATTGACAAAACACAGATGGTTAAATACAGCGACCCAATTAAATATCAAGAAGGTCTAATATGTCATCAGTGGTTATTAGCTAGAATCATCACTGACAGTGTATAAATCAGTGTTTCAGTCTCCTCAATAAATGCTTCCCAATTTGTATAAACTATAGCAAAATATATCATGCTGATGATGACATCTAGATAGATTTCATCTGTCCTTAGAAAAAATTTTCTATAGATAGACGTACATTTTCATCTTCCTTTACTCTTCAAATACCTGCTATTTTTAAAATGTATTTTCGTATACTTAGTTTTGCAATTAAACAATAAGTGAACATTGAAATAATTAGGCACGCTGATGTCAATAATACAATAGTAGTTATTATAAAAATGTTACATGTAGCTAATATTCTCAAAGAGAGTGAGTCTATGAATGTCTTTAAATGACAGTCATCACTTATAGACTTTATACAAATGTTTCAAATTAAAGATAAATGTATATCAATCTTAACAAGAAAAAATAAGTCATTTAAAATTAAAGCACTTTTAACATTAACAATGTTTCTAATATTTAGCATATATACAGAATTATAGAAACTCTGGGTTTCTTTATTTAAACTAACTAAAAGGTTTATATTCATATACTGTGATAATGCACTACAAAATCAAGGATACCGGCAGTATTTATTATAACTATACATATTTTTATGAAAGCACAGCAAATAACTTTAAATTTACAAGTAAATGTTTTCAAAACTGTTTTTACATCCTCTTGTTTGAAAGATGTTCATCTGAAAACTTTCATTGAATTCTAACTCAAAATATGTAGCCAAAATGCTGCTGTTATTTTATCATATTGGAAAATGGATGTGTTTCTTACTTAAACCTGGAGAAAATATCTAAGGAAATTATAAAGAAAGAAAATAATCCAGTATCACAAAGTAATTGTTATTTGCATTGTTAAGGTAGTCAAAATAGATAAATTACAGAAGTATTCATTAGTAATATTTATGTAATACTTCTAAATAGATTGTCAGACTTAGGTCAAAGTCTTACTCACAGCCAACCTATGGACTGAGCACTGGGTCCCCAATGGAGGAGTTAGATTAAGGACTGAAGGAGCTGAAGGGGTTTGCAACCCCATAGAAGAACAACAATATCAACCAACCAGAACCCCCAGAACTTCTATGGACTAAACCACCAACCAAAGAGTACGCATGGAGGGACCCACGGCTTCAGCCAGGTATGTAGCAGAGGATGGACTTGTTGGGTATCAATGGAAGGAGAGGCCCTTTGTCCCGTGAAAGCTCAATTCCTCAGTGCAGGGAAATGCCAGTGTGGTGAGGTGGGAGTGGGTGGGTGGGGAAGCACTGTCATAGAAGCAGGGGGAGGGGGAGGGAATAGGATTTTTCAAAAGGGGAAACTGGGTAATGAGATAACATTTGAAATGTAAATATATAAAATATCCAAATAAATAAATAAATAAATAAATAAACAAGCTGTATTTATATCAGGTGATGTGATTACCCTAGTACTTTGTATGTTCTGCGTAAAGGGCACTGTTTGATCTATAACCTCAGTTTTGTTTGTTTGTTTGTTTTATTAAATATTCACTTTATTTACATTTCAAATGGTATCCCCTTTCCAAGTTACCCCTCTGAAAATCCCCTATCCCATCCTCCCTCCCCCTGCTCACCACCCCCCAAATTTCCTGACTTGCATTTCCCTATTCTGGGGAATCTGAGCCTTCACAGCACCCATGGTCTCTCCTCTCATTGTTGTCTGAAATGGTCATCTTCTGCTACATATGCAGCTGGAGCCATGGTTCCCTCTCCATGTGTACTCTTTGGTTGGTGTTTTGGCCCCTGGGAGCTCTGGGGGTACTGGTTGGTTCATATTATTGTTCCTCTTCAGCTCCTTGGGTCCTTTCTCTAGCTGCTCCATTAGGGAGCCTATGTTCTTTATATTGGTTGGATGTGAGCCATGGATATTTTGATCCACTTTCCAAAAAGGATCAAAGTATCCCCAATTTGATCTTCCTTCTTCTTGAGCTTCATGTGGTGTGTAAGTTGTATCTTGGGTGTTTCAAGCTTCTGGGCTAATATCCACTTATCAGTGAGTATATACCATGTGTGTTCTTTTGTGATTGAGTTACCTCACTCAGGATGATATTTTCTAGTTTCATCCATTTGCCTAAGAATTTCATGAATTCATTGTTTTTAATAGCTGTGTAAATAAAGTGTGTAGTCCAGGCTGGCCTTGAACACCAGATCCTCCTGCCTCTGCCTCCTTCAGCAAATCCTACTGGTCTATGTTACCAGAACTGGTTGTTGTTGTTGTTGTTGTTGTTGTTGTTATTACTATTACTATTACTATTACTATTACTGTTATTATTATTTTGAAATAGTTTCACAAAGTTTCCCAGGCTAGTTGTATTTATCTTGTAGCACCAGAATGCCTTAAACTTTCAATCCTACTGCCTCAGTCACCCAAGTAACTGCGCATCTGGGACAATAGTTCTGTGTCTCCTGATCTTGCAACAAATGCATGCTTTGCCACAATCAATCAACCAATCAATCAATCAATAAATAAATTTTAAAACATTCCAAAAAAGCACTTGAAAATTGGTCCTGATACTAAGTTTTTGAAGTATATTTTTACATTCAAGAGGCTTAGAAAATTCTATTCCCGTAGACAGAACAGCTCACAGTGCATTCTGAACACCGTAGTTTGACATCACACAGAGTACGCTTAAGTGTGCACTGGTATATCCAAGGAACTGCACACAACACTGTAGAATTTCCTGAAATGACATGTTATGTTGCAATAAAAACAAACATAAAGTACATACATTAATTATGCATTAAATAGCATGTGAATCATGTTCACAAGAAATAAGCTTTAGGCTTTCATTCTCACACTTAACGCTACACTCAAAAGTACACATTTACTCACTTTTGTTGACAGTGATGGTTGATATGGAAACGTTTATCACTAATTTAAAGAACTGCCTCGGTCTAAAACTGACAAAAATCACCTCATTAGTGTGCCTGGAGAATTTAGGAGTTCTTTCCTTATTATTCCCATCATTTACCACAGCAAATAATTCCAGTTATTTATGGTGTTGACTCGAATGTCTAGATTTTTCTAATGAGGCATCTAGTTGCTTCTCCAGATCATCAACACATGACTCCATTCTCAACTCTCAGAGGGCATTCGAGGCAACACGTTGGGTATCTTTGAGGGCTTTCTGTTATAAAGTGATGCTCCAATACTGCCAGCATTTTTCTTGTCTAAATAAAGACCATAGATAGCGTTTGCAGTACCTGTTGAGACCTGCTCTGTAGGGCGTCTGCCATGCCTTTCCTTTGCCCTCGTTGTAAGCTCCTTGCTTTCTTTTTCACTGACATGATTCACCAGTGTTAATGGTGTTAGAAAAGAAATGATCAGTTGATCAATGATAACTATGCAACGTTATGTAAGTTAATATCCATATAAGTGTAAATTTTGAACAAAGATATTGCTGAAAGTCATACTATCCATTACAATGTAATATGAAGGGAAAATCCATCTTTTAAAATTATAAAGTGATTTTACACAAATCATAATATATTGTAGGAATATTACATAACTGTTTACTCATATGTTAATACTTGGGTTCAATCATAAACCAAAATGTGCTCGCGACCTGTTCAAGTGACAGAGGCATGCAAAATGTTATATCATAGCCTTTGCTTTTCGGGACTAAAAATCTAATGGCTGAAGTAAAGAAATAATTGCATTTGTTGAGCATGCTCTATGTATTAACCACTGATCCCCATGAGGCAGTGCCCTCCATCAGAGTAGAGAGGAACCAAAAGAAATGGAGGGAGACGTGAGTGACAATAGACTGAACCCCGTCTACTGAGCCGCGCTCTTAAATAACTCAGCCCTTTGGTACCCTCTTTGGTGCAGAACGTACCATCTACAGTGGTGGTTCTGATTTGATATGTGGTCAAAAGGGTTTTCCTGTACGATGAATGCTTTGTGAAATCTGTACAAATAAACATCCCATGCTTTTCCCAGAGGACGGCATGTATAGCGATAGCAGGTTCATGAGCCATATGACCTCAACCCTTGAACTATTTACAGAAGATCTCTAACGTTTGCAAATGTGGGGTCTGATACACTGTCACGTGCTTTGGTGTCCCTGATCTCAATTGATCCAACCAGAAGCCACTCTACATAGACTTTTTCTTTATTAGATATTTTCTTTATTTACACTTCAAATGTTATCCCCTTTCTTCATTTCCCCTCTGAAAACCCCTAGCCCATCCCCCCAACCCACCCACTCCCACTTCCCTGTCCTGGCATTTCCCTACACTGGGGTATCGAGCATTCTTAGGACCAAGGGCCTCTCCTCTTATTGATGTCCAACAAGGCCATTCTCTGCTACATATGCAGCTGGGGCCATGGGTCCCTCCATGTGTACTCTTTGGTTGGTGCTTTAGTTCCTGGGAGCTCTGGTGGTACTGGTTGGTTCATATTGTTGTTCCTCCTATGGGGCTGCAAGCTCCTTCAGCTCTTTGGGTCCTTTCTCTAGCTCCACCAATGGGGACCCTGTGCTCAGTTCAATGATATACAGCAAATGAACACAGTAGTAGAAGGAGGCATAAGCTTAACACCAAGCTTCTATTATATTCATATCTCTTAAGTCTTTGCACAAGATTTTAAATATGAGACGCATGATTGTGATAAGTCATATACACTGCTAGGAAGAGTCAAATAGACGACATAAGTCTTTAAGAACAGAAGCTGAGTAAAAGACATATTGTGGATGGGAACATTCAGAAATGGCTCATGATATTTTGCCTGTGTTTTGTGAAAATTGTCATTTTCACAAATTTGTACAGAAGTACATTTTTTCAGTATTTCATGATTTTCATGAAAGAAAATTAATAGCACTGATATGTCCTCCATCTGAAGTTTGACACTTTTCAAAGGCTTGAATTTGATGCCCAATCCAGATTGCCCATCTAAAATATGTGCTATTGCATACTTAAACATTGCACTTTAAATCTTTGGACTCTTCCCTATAAAACTCAATTCTGATTTTCCTAAGTGAGATATTAGTTCCTTTGATGATAGACGTAGTAAGCTACACATTGTTGTAAAAGCAGTTCATATAATGATAATTTTATAAGTTATGTGAGTTCCTTTTATATTACAAGAATATCTTAAGAGATTCTTAGAGAATCTTTGAGTCTTAGAGAATCAAAGGTGGTAAAATACTTCCAAGGTAGCAGAGTTAAGGCTGAATAATAATGTAGTCAATATAAACTCAATAGAAGCATTTTTTACATTATCTATTATTAGTTTGAGCTTTAGTAAAGTTTCCTTTATGAATGTGGGTGCCCTTGCATTTGGAGTATAGATATTAAGAATGAGAGTTCATCTTGGTAGATTTTACCTTTGACCAGTATGAAGTGTCCTTCCTTATCTTTTTCGACAATGTTTGGTTGAAAGTTGATTTTATTAGATATAAGAATGGCCACTCCAGCTTGTTTCTAGGGACGATTTGCTTTGAAAATTGTTTTCCAAACCTTTACTCTGAGGTAGTGACTGTCGTTGTCACTAAGGTGGGTTTCTTGTATGCGGCAAAATGTTGAGTCCTGCTTACCTATTCTGTCTGCTAATCTATGTCTTTATCAGGAAAATGAGTCCATTGATGTTAAGAGATATTAAGGAAAAGTGATTGTTTCTTCCTGTTATTTTTGTTGTTAGAGGTGGAATTACGTTTGTGTGGCTAACTTCTTTTGGATTTGTTGAAACATGCTTTATGTAATATGGAAAAGCAGAACAAAATTACACAGTTTATTATTATGATGCTGTTCTAGCTCTCATTGCTATGGTATGGGACATGAGTTAACATTTAGTCCTTTAAGTGCCCAGCTTTGTTGTTAGAGGAGTATGATGTAAAATAACTCATTTTTTTCTTTTATGAATAGATATAGAATATGCTTATAATAATTTCTAAACATTTTCTTTTATAGGTTCTTTTTGGGAAACTGATCCTGGAACAATTAGAATTTTTTCCAACCTAGTTACTGTCACCTTTCTGATAGAATCGGATGAAAATGATTACATTGGCTTTAATGCAACATACAGCACCTTCAACAGCAGCGAGCTTAACAGTAAGTATTTTCCTTTTTTTTATTATTAGATCTATTAATTTACATTTCAAATGTTGTCCCCTTTCCTGGTTTCCTCTCCCACCCCCCAAAATCCCCTAACCCTTTCCCCCTCCTCCTGCTCACCAATCCACACACTCCCGCTCATCTGTCCTGGCTTTCCCCTATTCTGGGGCATCTAGCCTTCTCAGGACCAAGGGCCTCTCCTCCCTTTGATATCCAACAAGGCCATCCTCTTCGGCATATGCATCTGGAGTCATGGGTCCCTCCATGTGTACTCTTTGGTTGGTGGTTTAGTCCCTGAGAGCTCTAGATGGTGTACTTTCTATTGTTTAGTCTTTGACTCTACTGTTTAGTCTCTCTGGTTACTGTAGTATTTTTTTTCCAATTTATAAAAGTGTTTATTTGGGCTTATGGTTGCATTTTTAACAACAGCACAACCTAATTTTCTCACTGTGTAAAATTCTTTCCTAGCCCATAACTAATCCTCTTAGATAATGAGAAACTTAAGACAAATTAAAAGTTGCTGTTATTATCTAAGAGATTTGAGTGACCAGCTTTAGAAAAAAATCACAAAGGAGCAGTCTTTATAGGCAAAAGGAAGAGAGATAGGAAGGGGAATTTGCAGAGGGGACCCAAGGAAGGAGGACAACATTTGAAATGTAAATAAATAAAATAGTCAATTTAAAAAAAGAAAAGAAAAAATCATTAATCAAGGTAACAATTAAATGAAATTTTTATATTCAGTAAGCATTACAAGTGAAAATAGATTAATACAAACTAATCCTGAGAAATTTCAACAAGTTGGTTTGATTGAACTATTGAATTTAGTTTTAGGAGAGAGAAACTGACAGGACAAAGTTTATCTGGGTAAACAGTGTAATCAACATAAAAAAAAGAAGCAATATAAGTTTGCACTGTGGGCATGGGTAATAATGTCTGGGTTTTCTAACTGTATATGGGATGCAACCCTAGGTTGGGGTAGTCTCTGGATGGTCTTTCCCTCAGACTCTGCTCTACCCTTTGTCTCTGTATCTCCTTCTGTGGTTATTTTGTTCACCCGTCTATGAAGGACCAGAGTATCCATACGTTTTTCATCTTCCTTCTTGGGCATCATTTGATATGTGAAATATATCTAATAAAAAAGTTTTCACTGTTAAAACTCAATATTCAGTAATTTTTCATGGTTGAAATAAATAGGTACTTAATAAAATGGATCAGAGTTAACATTCATAAAAACAATAATTTGATCCACAGCAAGCAATCACAAACTACATAAAGTTGGATTGTTTTCTATGTAATAAATTGCTAAGGTTAAATATTAAATTCAAGGGTTTTTACTTTTTCCACAGATTATGAGAAAATCAACTGTACATTTGATGATGGCTTTTGCTTCTGGACCCAGGATCTTGATGATGATAATGAGTGGGAAAGGGGCCAATGGACCATGTTTCCTTGCTACACTGGCCCAGATTTTGACCACACATTTGGGAATGTCTCAGGTGGGATTTACATTTATTCATAAAGCAAAACAAAAATCACTCAGTACAACTTCATTTAAATAGAGCTATGTTAAGTAAAAATATTTTTCTATTATAAACTATTATATAGATATAGATATATACATACTAATATATATATATATACATATATCAAAAATGGCAATCAAATATCTAAGTATAACTGAGTGGGTTTTAAAATATATTATTTTAACCTTTTTACCCAGGTATGATGATGAGATTTAATGACAGTTCATTAGAGATCAGGAGATTAGCTTGTAACTGTAGTTTTGAAATGATTCATTAGTAAGTGAACTTAGGTAAGATAATTAAATTTTTTTACCATCTGTTTTACCTTGATTTCATTTTTTAATTGTTCATTGTGAGCACAAAAAAAAATCTAGTGTAGTATATTGGTCCAAAGCCCATAAGCGTTATGAACTTGTTCACTGGTCAGATAGTGTGTTTTTAAAAAATAAACTTAGAATTTGTGAATGTACAAATCCTCTATCAGAAAAAAAATGTAGATTGTCTTTAGGTAACCATGGACAAGAGTGAATTGAGAGCATAGATTGCAAAAGAAAGATGTGGCATAGAAAATTAGCTTCCTGTGAATGAAATGCTAGATTCCATGTAGAAAAAACATCACTGAAGACAATACAGTTTGACTAAGTAGGAAGGTATGGAAAATAGAGATAAGTAATTGTACTGGGAAAATACTACTGAAAAACTAACTCATCTGTAACACTAAACCCTCATGAAGTTGATTGTAAACAGAAATCCTAGGTATTTTCAGTCCGTAATTTCCTTGTCTATAAACCCAGTGAATAAAGGTTGCAAACTTAGTTAAAAACATTATAAATGTTAAGATAAATCACAATCACAACAGAATGAAAATTTGTATATGTACATGTATATGTATGTATAGGTATATCTGTGTATGTGTGTGTCTATGTATGTGTATGTATATACATGTATATGTGTACATGTGTATGTGTGTATGTATATATATATAACTGTATGTTTGTATTTATATGTATATGTGTGTATGAATATAGGCATGTATGTGTATATGTATGTCTGTGTTTGTTTAGACATATATAGAAACAAGTCCATTCTTTAAAATGACCTATCATGTCACTGATAAAAGTGACATAACAGTAACATCACACTGACAGTGCTGTGTTCAAGTGCTGAGAATATAACTCACACGTTACAGTTTCCACACAACACTGGGACTTCAGAGTTTATCCCTCACTTTCCATCAGACACCGTTTGCTGACCTACTGGTTTCTTTTGCTACAGCATTTTTTCCAATGTCAAGAACATAGTGATCTTTATGTTGATCTAATCAACACATAAAATTAGTTTGAATGTAGAAATGAATTTGTACATCTTTGACTCAATTACCATGTCTGAATGATTTATCCAGTAAAACAAATAATAGCACCAGTAGTCTAAACACGTGGATGATGTAACTTCTTATTAATGGTGTCATAAAGACCAGTATTTTCCTTATCATGACCTGAAGCGTAAATAGTTGACAATGTGAGCTATGACTGGCATGACTTAATGAAAATTGAAAAGTTGAGTGTTTTCAACAAAGACGCCTGTTCAACTCTGGTTCTTTAAGTAGAAACATCTCAATAATAGATAAATACAGCCAATCTCTATGCTTCAATTACCCGCTTTACTAACATAACCATAGCTAATGTATTTTCACAGTAGCCATCAAAAGCCTCATTTTATGTATTCTTTTAATCATTTTTAACCCCTAAGTCCTATAGAAGATACTCATAGTTCATCTATGAATTAAAATACACACACACACACACACACACACTGGTTTTATAGGTCACAAGTTCTGTTAAAATTAGAAAAATAAGCAGTTTACATACAGAGTAATTTTGGTACATTAAATGTGCATGAAGAACCTAGGAAAATATAAAGCTTTGAAAGTAGACATGAGAAAGATATTATTCATTCAAACAAGGCAATCACTCTAGATGTCATTGAAGAAGTGACATGAATCAAACTTCTAAGGGATCACAGGAGCCAGCCCTATATATGCTAGACAAAAGGAGCAAAGAGAGACAGCTAAGAGAACAGAAGGTGACCTTGGCCCCTTTGTGGAAAAGCCGCACCAAGGACCACCAAGCAGAAGTGCAGTAATGCAAACATGAAGCCTCTCTGGCCACGGCTCCTCTGTGGTGGCAGCTTGTATGGTGAGGGTTAGAAGGAACTGGCTTGAAGTGCAGCTCAGAGAAGAGTTAGGGCTCATAGTGAACCACAGGATTAGCACAGTTTCTAACAAGGTAAGACAGTGGAAGAGATACCAGCACTGGGGTACCCACTGACCCAGAGAAGAGGTCACAGGGCAGGAATCAGAGGGCGGTGTTGCAAGAACTTAGGTTCTGAATGAAAATGGCAGTTGCAATTAGTAATTACTAGCTGATAATAGTAAAATGAAATATTACATATAATCCTAGACATATGCATATAAATGTGTTGTGCATAATAGCTACTTCCAAAAGCCCAACGATATTTAATATTGAAAATGACGATGTATTATAGCGATCCTATATAATTAGCCTGGAATAAATTGTTTCCAAAAGCCTGATCCCATATAGAAGACTAACTATTAGATTGATAATCACCTTATCCTTTTAAAAATATAGCAAAATAGCCATATTAGAGGATCACCATTTAATTCCTCTTTGTGTGAAAAAAAAAATCTAATAAAGCCCCTACCACACTTAACCAAATGGAGTTAGATGAAAGTCAGGAAACCATTAATACCTATTGACTATGGGAGATATGTGTTATGTAGTTCAAACCTTTGATGTCAAAATTCTCTCTCTCTCTCTCTCTCTCTCTCTCTCTCTCTCTCTCTCTCTTACTTTTGTGTCATTATTATAGAGATAAAATAATTCTGTTGCTATTTCAAAGCGCCTAAGTACATTACGGGAGGGAAAAAATGCTTTCGGCTTGCTGACGGATTAATAACTAAAGAAATGAGATGAAACTGGACAAAAGCGTAGCCGGATGACTGCAGGATACAGATTTTAAATAGTTGCGAGGGAATTGTAGTCTCGGGAGAAAGTTACGTTGCAGGACTTATAAAAATTAGACAAGATCGAGCACGTCGGACCTCACCGTGGCAGTGGGTAGTGAGGGTGGAGGTGGGGCTTAATAGGTCTCAGTAGCTCACAAAGCTGCGATTTCATAATCAACTAGTCATTCATCACCCCAGGGTATTTTTCTTCCAACTAGCTTTTTTTTTTTTTTTTTTTTTTTTTTTTTTTTTTTTTATGTGACAGAAAATTGTGCTTCTGAAATGAAGGAGAATTAACTGTCTCCTGCAGTTCTTCTTATCCACATAGGGTTCTTTTGTTCTTAACCTTCCGCTTTCAATGAGGAGCAAACCCTAAATGGAACAGATCAACTTTGAATTAGCATCACTTTAGGGAAGAACATCTAAGCTGTTGAACTTTCCTGATCTTCTAAAGGACTCCCTCTTGGGGGAGCCACAGCCCCTCAATCTTTGCCCTGTCAGCTCTCAGGGTCACTTTGTACCCCTTAAAAGTAAAGGGAATTGGGAGATGGCGGAGTGGGTGCAGGGCAGTGCTTTGGCTTTCTCGGAGGGGACTTATTTCTTCAGAACATTGAGGACAAATGAGATTAGCAGCATAAAAAGACTTCCACAAATGCTGGGGCCACTATGGGGCTAGCTAGTCTTTGTTTACTTTCCCCCCCTCTTTTCAACAACATTGCAATTCTTTCCAGTGCTTTGATAGGTAGACTGGTGTAGACCGGAAGTCATTAAAATTAAGACCCTGATGTCTTAGCTAAGGTTAAATTTTATTACCCGCTGGGTTGTTTATGTAAATCGCCTTTCTTCTATATCTTGATTTCTTCCTTAAGAAACCAAGATTGACGATAATAAGATTTAGATATTTAAGATATATAATCATTTAATTCATCGCTATATTATTCTACAAAGGTCAGGAAAATGCCTGACATGAGTGTCAAATATTGCTAACATTATTTTCTTTGATGGTGTGAATGTATAAAAGAGGTAACAGTACTTCATGATTGTATTCTAAGTTGCTGTTTGTGAGGAGAACAGCTTCTTGGCATATATATATATATATATATATATATATACACTTCTTTTAATTATTTCATTTCATTGCTATGTATAGCAAATAAATATATCTCTTAGTGTAATTTATATCCTTTTAATGTAATATTCTTCCCATTTGTTTTGTCTTTATTGTTGTATTAAATTTTAGAAATTTTTGAAAACATTTTAGTATTTAAAAAAAACTGAATTTAGACCCATCTTTATATTAAAACTCTTAGTACTATTTGTCTAGTAGATTCAGTTATCTTCTATACACACTAAGGCATAGGAAGCCACTCAAGTCGGTCTATGTTCTTTTTGAAGGAGACTGACAATTTTTTTAGAAACCAGAACCACCTTCCCAGGCTCCTCTGTGGGCATCAGAATCAATGCATGCCCAGATTTCATAGCTTTCATTGGGGTGTTACAGGAGAGAGTCTGAATTCCACACCTTGAGAGACAAACAGAAAAAGCGACAGAAGGGTGTTTTAAGAAAAAAATTTAATGGCTTGAAAAAAGTTCACTGTGTGCTTGAATTAGCACACTTTATTCAGTTTTCTGACTTTAAGGTTGCTTTCGAGAAATTCAAAATGCATTTCAAGAAATTTAAAAATTTTTTAAAAAATTATCATTTAACGGTGGCAACCTCATCCAGATACATAAACTATCTAGTGAATCATTCCTTCTTTGTAGGATTCTAATACATGTGAAAGCAAGTCAAATTGGTGGAACAAGGATAGATTAAACAGCCTTTACCAATACCAAACAGAAAATACAAACACAAACAAGACACTACTCATTTCCCCACATTCACCCAGTGTAGCAAGGATGTAATGCAGGCCTACAGAGATGGCTTCACGGAGTAAGTGTTCACCAGGCAAGCTCCTGAGCTCACTCTCCAGCATCTTGGTAGAAAGCCTAAGCAGGCAGTAGACAATTGCAGTCCCATAAAACGTTGGGAGGGGAGAGAAACTGGAGGATTCCTTGGCCCGCCTGGTCAGCCAGGATAGCCAAATCACGAAACCTTGCCCGGTGAAAGCCGACCTTCCCCCAACCCCCATCAAAAATTACATAAGCGCTCCAAAAGTGTTTTGGAGATCCTTTGACCTACAGAACGACATTCACTTGTGCACAAACAGGTGACCCCGCACAAACACTAACACAAACAAACATGCACATAGGCACGAATATCTATAAAAATGCAAAGAATATAATAAAATGGCCTATTTCGCTTATGTAAAAATTGAGTGAGCAGTCCACCATACAAAATAACATCGGAGGGGGAAGGAAATATATTTTTGAGAATTCAAATGCTGTGGTCACTGGTATCAAGAGGCTTTCCTAAGGAACTTAGTCAAATTTTCTGTGAATAAAAGTCTATTATTTTAAATATTGTATTTTAAGGCAGAATAGTTGAAAGAAGGAGACTATGCCCAGAAGACTGCAGAGGATCTAAAATGTCCTCAAATCTGTATGTACTTGGAAATACACAGATACTCAGAACTTAAAGAACTGATTTGCATTAAATAGATAACTCATTATGACTAGGGCTAGAAGTTACGGCTCCCTCCACGGAATGAGTATGTATTTGTTCAGATAGAAGACCTTGCATAAAGAACTGATCAGGTTACATCTCAGGAAGCATCATTAAGCATTGCTATAGTAATTTTGCTGTTACAGAATTCCTGAATTGTAGAACAATTCAGAGGAAGGAGCATTTGAAAGTTCCTTCCTACTACAACAGTGTTCTGATTAGCTTCTATGCTGCTTTGACAAGATGTTGATTAAAACAACCTCAAAAGGAAAGGGGCTTATTTGCTGTACCGCTGACAGTCCATCATCAATGGAAGGCAAGTCAGGAACTCTTGGAAGGAACCCAGGGCAAGAACCACTGCAGAGACCACAGAAGAGTGCAGCTTACTAGTTTGTCTCCTCTGGCTTGCTCAGCTCTTAGTCTTATACAGCCCAGACACAAATAGCCCCACCCACAAAGGGCAGGACCTCTCTAGATCAATTAGCAATTAAGAAAAACACTTCCTCAGATGTGCTCACACGCACCAACCTCATGGTGGCGATTGCTCAAGTTGACGTTCTCTCTTCTCCGATATCTATTTCTGTCGAACTCAAAAGCTTAACCAGCACAAATGGTATGACTTAGTGTCATCACTCACAGTGCTGGGGTGTCTTTCTCCACCTGATCATACACTGCAGTTAAAATATGGTCTGTCTGATGAATATAAGCAGCTGGATGTACAGCTAATTCAGAGTTGATCCCATGAAGGCACAAGGTTACGTTTATAGAGTATGCAACTTTCAGAAGGCAGGAAAAGTATGGTCAATTGTTAGAAGACTTAAGAAAGACGACATAATGTCCTAGAAATGTTTTAAAATGTATTTTATCCCAGATACTAAAGGTAGCAAATGGTTGTGGATAAGACATTAATCCTCTAGATTAGAAAATCTCTTTAGGCTAGAAAAAAAATATCTAATCAAGTTAAAGTGAAATGTATTCCCTTTGAGTATTTCTATCGCATCCTGTTTGTGTGATCAATATCAAAATGTCATAGATAATGCTAAAGAATAATTGGGTGAGTAGATTAAATTTAATATAAATTACGTACTCTACTTTTCTAATTTCATAGGGAATTTATTTGTATCTTTTGTTAGCTGAATAATTTATCTAACTTAGGTAATAATTTAGTAATAGTATATTATTTTATACATAACAATATCTTAGCTGCAAAATGACATTAATTTATTTGTATAAAATGCAAAGGGTACTATGATTTCCATAATTAATGTTCTATGTGGGCAGGAAGTCATGTGTTGATTGTATGATCAGTTTTAAACCTGTTACTAGACGTGGGACTAATGGACTTAAGGTATTACGAATTCTACCTGGTAGACTGTTGTGATATGTGACCATGGCTGAGCAGAGAGAGAAATGTGATTTATGCTTCTGCTACACAACTACCCACTCACTAGAAATATTTCTGAGCAGTTAGACCTAGTAATCCCACTAGAGAAATAAGCATTTCTTTCTTAGCACAGCCTAAACATGTAAAACCAAGATGAATTTTAGACGAATTAGAATATGGACAGTTAGTGATCACATGCGGTGACTTCTGCTGATCCGAAGCTGATCCTTTACATAGCTTTGAATGAGTGAGCATAGACACAAATAAAATATCCATAAAATAACATGACATATATAAAACAGTGAGTAAGCTGGTAGTAGCCTAACCTGTTAAACACATTTAATTCATCTTACATTTTGTAATATGAATTCAATGTATGTATATGGATTACACCTATAAAGTCATTTGACCACAATTTCACCTTGGTAGAACCCTCATTTATTCTGAATAACTTCTGCCTCATTAGTCTAAATATATGTTTATAAACAGCTCTACTTCTATTTTTCTTATTATTATTCTTACACTGCATATTACAATCGAATTCGTTCAAATTTTATATACAACATTTCCTATACTTTTCTGTTGAAAGACGTGGAAAAGAAGACATTGATCACAAGCATTTCATAAAATAATGAAATTTGAGCATTTCATAAAATAATGCACAGCAATCACATTCTGTTAGTCCAATATTTCATTTGCTTTTATCATGGTTTGCTGTGTGATTCCTACTTCTCTTTTAATATATGAGTAGCAAGCTAAGAATGAAGTAAATTCCCCAAAGAGAATGTTCAAGATATCATCCCCTAATCATACTTCACACACTTGGGATGTCTCAAATCACTGGCTGAAATAATGAATTCTAGACCAGAAAGCATTTATGCAGTGTCTTGTGCTATTTCAAAAAGTTTTATGTGGATTAGCACGCTGCCTGCTCCTATGTGATCTGATTAGTTATCATTCAATGAAACACAGAAATATGAAATCCTTATAAAAATCAGTAACCTTATGTAAAGATATGGGGTGTAGTCAATGGGATATAAAATTATTGTTCCTTCAATGCTTAGCCCTGTCATCAAACGTCCTTAAGCTATTGTGTATCCCAGGAGTCAACCAATCAGAATATCAAAATAAAGTCAGCCATGGTCTGATTACCTGTCAAGGTGTGAATTCATCAAGCGGTATAGAAAATTAGAATTAATGGTGGAAGTCCAGAGCTGAGTGGTAGAGCCAACCATTCTGGACACAAGTCTAGTATCTCATCCAGTGTGCAAAAAATGCATGTCCTAATGCTTCATTTTAAATGTTTATATCCTGTAAACAAGTAACAGTTCTTGTTTGTCTTTACAGGATATTACATTTCTACACCAACTGAACAAGCATGGAAAAACGAAAGAGTGGGCCTTTCAAGCCTCCCTTTAGATCTCACCTCAGTGCCTGTCTGCCTTCACTTCTGGTACGTTTCCAGACAGTCCCTGAGCATTTGGTAGGAAATATTTAAATGCTTTCTTTGTAAATGGGTAGGTAGCAAGGCTTTTGCTAGGGAAGCAGGCTCAAATTTCACTAAGATTTTGGCTAAAGTATTAGTTAAGGCATATGTATATTTAATTGATAGAAGAGTAAAGTGTTAGTAGAACACAAACCCTTGCCTGAGAAACACCAAAAGAAAACAAGGATATTTTAAATACAAGAAAAGATGTAAAAAAGAACTGGATAAATGTAGTCAATATGTTAGAAATTTAAATATCTCTGCTTATTTCCAAACCAGGTATTACATGTGCTGCGAAAATGTCTACAACTTGAGCATTCATATCAGCAGTGCTGAAACCACAGACAAGATTGTTTTTCAAAGGAAAGGAAACTATGGGAGGAACTGGAATTATGGTCAAGTCACATTAAATGAAACAGGAGAATTTAAGGTTGGCAGAAATACTTAGTAATTTCTGGTTGTATTTTTGTGTTTGTGTAATAGTGTGAGTGTACTTTGCAATGAAATGTTAAAGTATTTTGTGGAGAAAAGCTAGTAACTTTCTCTCCTTTCCTAATCTACTTTATTCTTTTAAGACACTTCATTTATTCACCTTTTGCTTTTATGGAATAATTTGTAATATTAACATTCCACTTAATGGTGGTTCATGAAATCCATAGGAAAAGAGGCAACTCATGCCCTTCTACCTAGCGTTCTTCTATGCTGCCTTACAGGAACTTTAAACAGTTCACAAACTCTGCCTAGTTCAACTCTACTCACTCTAGATAATTATCTTTTCCTGGTAAGACATGCGTGCCCATAAATATCCACCAAACTGACCCTACCCTGACTTAATCTCTGTGAATTTCCTTTAGAAGGAAACTCTATGAGCCGTATCATCGGGAAGTCTCCGATCATTTATTCTGCATTAAGTTGAATTAATTTTTCCAGATAAGAATTTAATGTCTTCATTTCCTGAGGGTTGGTGCAATTAAAATATAGGATCTGGTAGCCTATTACTTTGACTAAATTAACAGGGTTTTAATTGAGTAATTTGAAACAAGTTAGCATCACTTTCAGGGGATGTGTGCTTGAACAGACAATGTTATCACCAGAGACATAGATTCTCCCCTATGACACAGAACAGTGCTTGTCAACCTTCTTAATGCAGCTGGTCTTTCCTCATGGTGTGGTGACCTCAATCATAAATTTATTCTGTTGATACTTCATAGCTGTCATTTCCCTACTGCTATGAATCTTTATGTAACTATCTAATATGGAGCAGAGCAAATATGTGATCCTTAAGAAAAGGTCATTTGACCCCCAAAGGGGTTGTGATTCACCAGTTAAAAAACCACCAACATAGATTATGGCAGCCACAATCAGTGACCCTAGTCTGTATTTTTCATCATACTTTCCTTTATTTTTTTTATTCTAGTCATCTTTGTGAACTTCTTTGATTTTGTTTGTTCTCTGATAATTCAAATAAAGAAGACAGAATATCAAACTGAAAAATAAAAGATGAATGAAATAAGGAAATCAATATGTCTGCAGGTGATCCTGAGGTTCCGTTCTAAATTTCTAAGGATCCAAGTTTTTGAACTTAGCTCACCAAGCAAAAAGACATTGCCACATCTCACTTGCACAGTAATAATTGTTTATTCATGATTTAGTTCCCATGGTTTAGTTAGCTGCAGTACTAAAGCATTGAATGTGAAAATTTTATTAAATATATTATTTATATTTCAAATGTTGTCCCCTTTCCTGGTTTCCTCCCTGCTGGCCAAAAAAACTCCCTAACACATCGCCCCTCCCCCTGCTCACTAAACCACCCACTCCTGTCTACCCTGTCCTGGCATTCCCCCATACTGGGGCATAGAGGACCAAGGGTCTCTCCTCCCTTTAATGTCTAATAAGGCATTCTCTACTGGAGCCAGGGGTCCCTCCATGTGTACTCTTTGGTTGGTGGTTTAGTCCCTGAGAGCTCTGGGAGTTAAAAATAATCCCCAGCTATGCAGTGAGGGTGCTTAATGTCAACACTCCAGAGGCAGAGGCTGGTGGATCTCTGAGTTTGAGGCCAACATGATCCACATAGTCAGTTCCAGGACAGCAAGAGCTACACAGAGAAATCCTTTCTCAGAAAAAAAGTTTTCATAACACAGAACATTTTATAATATATTGATTATAAAATATTGATTTCCTCATTTCATTTTATAATATATAGTGTATAGCACTAAGACAGTAATCCTGGGGATATATAAGCTAAAATCTAATTACTCCAGATGGACAAACTATGACAGACCAAAGTAAAGACACTAACAAGATCTAACCTGGTGAACCAATGAGTTTCCTGGGATTACTTGCAGGAGAATGGATGAGGGGTTATGTAGAGGAGCAAAGATTCCTTAAAGACAGTAGCATCACCAAAGTATAGATAATCATTCACAAAATTGGATATAGTACTACCTGAGGACCCAGCTATACCACTCCTGGGCATATACCCAGAAGATGCTCCAACATGTAATAAGGACACATGCTCTACTATGTTCATAGCAGCCCTATTTATAATAGCCAGAATCTGGAAAGAACCCAGATGTTCCTCAACAGAGGAATGGATACAGAAAATGTGGCGCATTTACACAATGGAGTACTACTCAGCTATTGAAAACAATGACTTCATGAAATTCTTAGGTAAATGGGTGGAACTAGAAAATATCATCCTGAGTGAGGTAACCCAAACACCAAAGAACACACATGGTATGTACTCACAGATAAGTGGATATTAGCCCAAAAGTTCGGTATACCCAAGATACAACTCACAGACTACATGAAGCTCAAGAAGAAGGAAGACCAACGTGTGTATACTTTGATCATTATTGGAAGTGGATCAAAATACCCATGGCTCACAGCTAACCAATAGAATGAACATAGGGTCCCCCAATGGAGCACCTAGAGAAGGGATACAAGGAGTTGAAAAAGTTTGCAGCCCTGCAGGAGGAACAATAATATGTACCAACCAGTATCCCCAGAGCTCCCAGGGACTAAACCATCAACTAGAGTACACATGGAGGGACCCATGGATCCAGCTACATATGTAGCAGAAGATGACCATTTCAGACATCAGTGAGAAGAGAGACCTTTGGTGCTGTGAAGGCTTGGATTCCCCAAATAGGGGAATGCAAGTCAGGAAATTGGGGAGTGGGGGGAGAAAAGCAGGGGGAGGCAGGATGGGATAAGGGATTTTCAGAGTGGTAACTCAGAGAGGGGAATACCATTTGAAATGTAAATAAAGCAAATATCTAATACAATTTAAAAAATAAACCTAGAAACTTGAAACTAACTGTTTGCAAGTTGGAAAGTGTCTTTTCCAGGCAACTCAGCTGGTCTGAGCCTACCCAGGTAGCTTCACCTGTCTGAGGATGCTTCTCAACAGTTTGTCCTACTTATAAAACCTCAGAGAGGGCAGACCTAGTGAACCTCATCAATTCGAAGGAATCCTTGAATCTATTGGGTGATGTGATTCTTCAGTTTAAAAAAATCTTCCCTGCGGGATAGAATGCTTTGCCTTCTTTTAGAATACACTAAGTTTTGAGAAGTATCCTTGGAAGATGGAGGAAATTCTTTCACAAAAGAACTGCTCTGTACATTATGTTACTATTGTCGATCCATATTGTGCCTAAGTCAGAAATAATATGTCTTCATAGGTAAGAGAGCATAGATCATATTGTGGGTCATCATGAGTTTCAGCAATACTGGGAATTTCAGGAATGCAGTGGGTTTGTCAAGGAATTGTTCTCTATAAGAGAATATTTACTCTTTTTGGTTCTGCCGTTATATGGAGATGTTGTCAACAACTTACTGTTGTGTCTTTACATCTTGATTTTTCTCTTTTGGGAAAGGGAAAGATTCACACTTATTTAGAATACTGTCTGGTAGGAGATGTATAAAATTAATGAACAAATGAATGAATTGATGAATATATAATATTTTAAAAGCAAATATTATGTATATCTTGTGTGTAGGACAGCAAATACCATGCAACAAGTATTATATCCATTTCATTCTTATCCTACTCAACATAGGTCCAGGGCGCTATAGTTGAAAACAGCTACATCTCAAAGAACCTGCTGGTGTGTCTCTGGACTGTGACACTAAGTCTGTGCATCTTGTGGTCAGCAGGCTCATGAGAGTGCCAGCTCAGAACTCTGAGTGAACTGTGGCCAGTACTAGACTCAATGCTCACACTATGCTAGTCATTTCTTCTTGTACATTTTTTAATACCACTGTGAGGCAGTTTATCTCTGCTTCCAAATGATGTATACATTTCACTAAGTTAACTAAAGTATAATAAAATCAGGAGGAAGAGAGATAAATCATAAAGCTATAATCTAACTCAGAAAGAAGACATATGTGGATATTTTGCCAAGATTTATATGTGATAAGAAAGTGGAAAGCCTCAAAACAATTTATAATGGATGATTTATCAAAATTTCAATGTGGATTATTTTATCATGCATCATGTGTGCATGTGACACTGGTTCCCCGGTGTTACTGAACCATAAGAAAAACAAAGTCAGAAATTATTAGAGTGGAATGATATTATATCCCTCTCTGAATTTCAGGTTACGTTCAATGCTTTCAGAAACCGAGGTTGCAGTACCATAGCCCTGGATGATATAAACCTAACAAATGGAATCTGTAGTGAGAGTCCGTATCCAGAACCAACCTTGGTTCCCACAACTCCACCAGAGCTTCCTAGTAAGTAACTTCATTGGGGTTCTCATGTCCCTTTTCAGAGAAGATATGGGGACCACGATTGCCAAAGTCAATTTTAGAATGATTTGATAGCAAATATGAAACCTAAAGTTTTAATATGCAGCCGGAATGAATGGAAAATATTTTCCTCCTGAAAGGATGTCTCGGTAAGCCTTTGCAATATGCTTCTTTGGTAGCTGCTTAAAGACTGTAGCTGAAAAAAACCTGAGAGTTTCAGATTGTCAGAACTTTTAACTCACAGAATAAAATGGATCATATGCCTAGCTCTATTCTTAGGTCAAAGTGGAAAGCCTAAATTTTAAAGATACCCCATTACTATTCATCTTATCCATATCCAAGGAGCACATCCTATTCCCAGACCATGAGCTTTGACGAGCCATAAAAGGAGACTCACAGATAACTTATAATGCCTTCTATAACATACCTACTCTCACTTTGTTAGGATAATTTTAATGTAGTACTGTGTTTTTGAGGCAATATCTCTCCTGTCTTGTGATCATGGGAAGCTGAGAGAGCCATATATTTGTTATATTCATATATTTGAACACACAGAATTTGCGGGTCTCATTTTGTCTCAAACACTTTTGAAACATTGAAAATACTCATAAAAGTACATATTTTTCTAGTTACAAGCTTTAAATTAAAATAAACAAACAAACAGATAAAAAACAAAAATGTTTGGCAAAAGACCTCCATGGATGAAAGCATTTGCAATCAAACCTGATGGCCTCATAATTGTCTTCTGACTTTCACATGCTCAGCATGGAATGCATACACGCAGACAAACAGGCATGCAGGTGTACACACACACACACACACACACACAGAGAGAGAGAGAGAGAGAGAGAGAGAGAGGCCACGTTCATCTGTTTTTCTTTTTGTTTTGTTGTTTTTCAGAAGCAGATTTTTAGTGTTGTTTTTCAAAGTAGTTTTAACAAACCCAAAGTGCTTATTGAAAAAAAATTGGCCAGTATTTGACACCTTTTGGCAAATGAGCTTCCTTTAAATAAAGATGCAATTCATCCTTGCCTCAAGCTGCCATCTTGGATGTTTAGTATATTCCAACAAAAGACTTGTATCCCAACAAAACTCCTTGCATATTGACAAATTTAGATGTTCCCTGAATTCTGCAGTATCTCCATAATTCATTTAAATCATAGGTATCTGACCTGTGCCAAAAACACTTACTTACGAGCTATCTGTATTGGCGATTGTGAAAATTTTAGCATGTTATTAAAATAAATACATTAAACAGCATACCATTTGTGGCTAATCTGTGACAAAGGGTAAAAAGGACAAAGTTGAAGTGAGGAAACATGTGGGTGAAAGCTGCACTCAGAGAGCTTCACGAGAGGGAGCAGGGATCCTGGGACCACAATACTGTGCTGAATTCTGGAAAAATCAAAGGATTCATTTTTTTTTTCAGTTCTGGGAATGGAGTGCGAGGCTTCTGACAGTTTAGGCAGATGCACAAGGGTGCTCCTTAACATCCAGGCTTTTGTCAGTTCAGCCCACCTGTGTTTCATTGTATCTGTTTCCCAACATCACATGAAATAAATAATACATAAATACTATTAAACACAACTCCTGATGTTTTTGTCCTATTCTTTTTTTTCTTTTCTTTTTTTTTAAATTTATTTAGTGGATATATTCTATATTTACATTTCATTTCCCTTTTTCTGGTTCCCCATCCCCCAAAGGTCTCACATGCCCTTTTCCCTCCCCCCTGTTCCCCCATCCACCCCTTCCCACTTCCCTGTTCTGGTATTCCCCTACACTGATGTTTTGATCCTTTCCAGAACCAGGGTCCACTCCTTCCTTCTTCTCAGACATCATTTGATATGTGGATTGTGTCTTTGGTGTCCCAAGATTCTAGACTAATATCCACTTCTCAGTGAGTGCATACCATGGGTATTCTTTTGAGACTGGGTTACCTCACTTAGCATGTCCTATTCTTTTGATGTCTGGAATAGTTTTTGAAATAAACGTTTTCACTGGAACTAAACTTTGAAGTAATACCAAAATGAATGCAATAATTTGGGCTTGGTGGCACTGGATGATAGTGGTCTTATTCTGTGTGGGTCCGCTACATGACATCTTATGCAAAATTTTATGTTCAAAATTCTTAAAATCACTACTAGTTTGATGAGTATTTCCTATAAGCTAAATGTTTTTTGACAATTTAGGAGGGCAGATTTCTTCTGTCAGTGTGCCCCTCTATTAATCAATAAATAGTCCAATCTTTTCTACATTTTCTTAGAAAAGTCTAAGTTGCTGCATAACTTAGACTTAAGATGTTAGCCAAGTCACATCACTTAAAATATAAAATCCGAGATAACACATTATATAGTATTATACGTAAAATAAATGATTGCAACATTGTCAAGTGCTAAATCTATATTATGCTAAAATCTATATTATGTATAACATCATCATATCTATTCCAGTCAGTAATAAAAAAAATAAAAACACCAAAAAGTCCCACAATATCTCAATAGACAAAAGCCTGACATCCATGCACATTTTAAGACGGCAAAAATTGTAGTGTTAGAACAACCCATCAGATTTTAAGACATAAATTTAAAATTTGCCCAGAGTGTATTTGTTCCAGTTTCCAAGTGGTTCCCTTTGAGCCAGTGTTTAGCACAGCATAAAATGTTAATTACCACCCAGTGCACGCTGAACGATGTCTTTCTAATGCCCTTTGCAGTTGGGTCGATGGAAGTCCTGTTTTTAAAGAGCTATTCAGGTTCCAAATCACTGATTTGTTTAAGCAAAAATAAAAGGAAATCACGGTTGACTTGCTCAAACCTTTCACTTTTCACACAGCAGTTAACTAGGAAAATCTCAGACAAGCGGGTGAATAATAAAACTCTATGCCCACCACACTCCTAAGTTTATTGTTGGGTATAGTTTTGTGGACATTCACAACTCCAGGAAACCCTCTACCATGTGACATTAGTCCATTCTCCATCAACTCCAGGATGGCCCTTGTAAGAGTGACACAACTAATTTCAATATGGAGTCTCTACTGAGAGTAGGCTTTATAAAAGCTTATGAAAGTTTATAAAAGTTCATATTCTATGGTGCAAATGTCATGTTGATTTGAAAAACAATCCTGAAACTCTGTGATGAAGTACAGTAAGTGTAGACAGAAAGAAATCTACACTCCAGGCCCTGATTGATTTCTGGAATTCTTGACTTATGAAAAAAAAAGTGCCTTTAGCTATTTTAAAGTTCACTACTTTAATTTTTTTTCTATTGTATCCGGATTAAAGTCATTTTTCATTTCTTAACACAGAGTAAGAGTTAATTTAGTAAACAACCATGTGAAACTCAATCTGCATTCATGCTATCTTAGTTTGTTCCTGCAGATCCACATTCTCTGGTATTTGGTTAATTTAATATTTAAGCCCTTGTACATACAGATACTAATTTCGATCACAAAATCTCTCATCAAGGAATGTTTTCCTATTCTGTATTGTTTTTGTCGGTCTATCTTTACAACACCTTGCCCATTTACTGTTATCATTGGCTACATTTTTAAGAGAAAATAAAATTTGATTTTCATGAATAAACATTTAAATCAATTTGTCACAAATCGCATTAAACTATATTATGAATCGTTATAGTAATGTATTAAAATTATTAATTTTTAAAAATCAGATTCTTAAGTCTCAGGACAGATTTAATTTTGAATTCTAATATAAACTTATTATAAACATGTTCCATATATCAAAAGATTTATCATATATTACTAAGATAATAGTTAATAATTGAGAATATTGAAAATTATTTCACATAATCTCAATGTGATTTATTATTTCTCAAGTTTTATCTATTATTTCCCTCATAAAAGACTACCAATTACAAGTCTATTAGTAATTGTAACTATGTCTTCACTTCTTAGCTTATTTTCTACCACATGTGTTTAATGCAAACTCTCTTACTGTGAGTGAAAGTTAACTCTCCTCTTCCTCTCCTGGACATACCTCCATATGGACACATTCCTTAGAAGGGTTGGGCTTAAGCAGAGGTTACCAATAGAATCCATCAAGAGCAGATTCCATCTTCATTAACTTGGAGAATGCTACAAAGACACATTGTGATAATGAAAATCCCCATGGCATATTACAAGATGAACCAAAATATAAACATTTGAAAGAACAGAAGTAGGACTAGTAAAATGTGAGAAGTTAATACTGTTAAGAGAAAGACACTTCCAGGCTGGTCAGCCTACATTATTTTCATTGGCTATGTGGGCAGTGAGTACATAATGGCACAGCCTGACTGAAATTTCTAGAATCACCTATCATGAGTCTATGGCACTTCTCCTAAGAATCATGTGGGAGCACCACCATTAAAATGAGTTGTGCTGTATTAGCTACAATGGCATCAAATGGTTTCCAAATTGCTAACAGTCATCAACACAGAGCCAGCCACTGGAGCAACTTTTATCCTAAGGTTAAAGGAATCTTGATTGTCAATTATTTAACAAGAAAGTATGCACTGAATATCTTTTTAAAATGGGTATCTTAAGCGCATTGAAGGAATGACTTTCCCAGGACTTCTGCTTGCAGACTAAATGCTAAGTTAACCACCTGCCTGATTAGGTTTAATAGTTACAACTGGCATAATTTTACTTCTGGTTATGAGATTATTAAAATGCTATCTATTCATCTTTCTCACATAGTATACTTTTAAGTTTCATTTATATAAAACTTTAAACTCTTAAAATATTACCTCTGTGTTAATAGCAGTGTTTGATTTGGAAATTTTCTGTTTTTTAAATAGAAAATGGGAAAAATCCTAATGTGCATATGAAAACACACTTGTGCACAAATCAACTACATGTAAACCTAAACATACATGCATATATATTCATGCACACAATAATACATAAATATAGAAAATGCACATGATAATGCACACATATAAAACACACATTTATGTATGAAAAATCACATGCATTCACACATGTATATGTACACATATATGCAATATATGCAAAAGTTCACCAACAGAGTCATATGCACATACCATGTGTTCATAGAAACACACATGTACACACATACTCAACCACTGGTAGACACACACAGGCACACATACAAACCATACATATACACACTCACAGATACACACATATAAACACCTATGAATGCACAGAACTACACATATTCACACAGACTATGTGCACACATGTATGCAGGCACATAGAAACACATGTAGAACTACAATCATGTGAACACACATGGGCATGCACATTCAAACACTATACATACACTCACATAAAACACTCACTTCATGTTCACATATACACACATACAAACTGAAACACAATGGTACATTTGCAAACGTGAACATACACTCATATGCACACACATTCACATGCATATGAACTACACAGATAAGTACGCTTATAATTTAAACAAATGAACACAATCACATTCAAAAATATATAATGTAAGCACTTACACTAAAACAAATTGTACACATTTTTTACATAACCACTAACACAATCATATACTCATGAAGACATAAACACTCTCACTTATGTACAAATTTGTACACTTATGTACAAATCCATACTATAAACATTCGCATGAACACACATATATGCAAAGACACAGGTATGAAGAACCAATGTCTGCTAGGTCCAGGTTGCTGAGAGAAGGGATATTTGAGAACTACAAAAACAAACAACATCCAGTCAAGTCATGGGTCCAAGCTGGTGCCCTGTATTCGGCTTGAGAGTTTTCCACATGGCTTTCTCTCTATTCTTCTTTCTCTGAAAATCTCCAGATAGCTCTCTGTCTCTAAGTTCTGCTTGAGGCATTTCTCCAAGCAGTGTTCTCTCACTACTCAAAAAAAAAAAAAAAAAAAGTCTGAATAGCTCATCTCTTACAGTTCATAAATCCAGTCCTTTATTTTACATATCAATCCAGTCATTTACTCCAGGTTTCCTTTTGATTATCCTATGAATCTGCATCCCATGACCCAGCCTCTTGATTCTTAGGAGAAACAAGCACATTTTTTTTTAAAGATTGCAAATGAATTCAGAGATCTGTCTCCCTTTGTTAAGCACAGACAATAATCTAGCTGCTTTTGGACTTTAAGATTCAATGAAACCCCTCATATAATTGATATTACATCCTTAAGTTTTACATAATTGAGAAATTATATATTTTATTGGATATTTCATTTATTTACATTTCAAATATTATCCCCTCTCCAAGTTTCTGGAGGGGAAACTCCCTATCCCATCCTCCCCCTGCTTCTATGAGGGTGTTCACGTATCTACACAACTCCCGCCTCCCTGTCCTGGTATTTCCCTACATTGAGGCATCAAGCTTTCATAAGACCAAGGGCCTCTCCTCTGATAAGGCCATCCTCTGCCTGCCTATGTACCTGGAGCCGTGGGTCTCTCCATGTGTACTCTTAGGTTGATGGTTTAATTCCTGGGAGCTCTGGGAGGTCTGCTCAGTTGATATTGTTGTTCTTCTTATGTGTTGCAAACCCCTTCAGCTTCTTTAGTACTTTCTCTAACTCCTCCATTGGGGACCCTGTGCTCAGTCCAATGGTTGACTGTGAGTATCCGCCTCTATTTGTCAGGCTCTGGCAAAGCCTCTCAAGAGATAGCTATATCAGGCTACTGTCAGCAAGCACTTCTTGGCATCTGGAATAGTGTCTGTGTTTGGTGACTGTATATGAGATGGATCCCCAGGTGGTGCAGTCTCTGGATGACCTTTCCTTCAGTCTCTGCTCCACACTTTGTCTCTGTATTTCCTCCTTCGAATATTTTGTTCCCTCTTCTAAGAAGGACTGAAGCATCCACACTTTGGTCTTCCATCTTCATGAGCTTCACGTGGACTCTGAATTGTGTCTTGGCTATTCCAAGCTCTGGGGCTAATATCAACTAATTAGTGAGTGCATACTATGTGTGTTCTTTTGTGACTGGGTTACCTCACTCAGGATATTTTCTAATTCCATCCATTTGCTTAAGAAATTTATGAAGTCGTTGTTTTTAATAGCTGAGTAGTACTTCACTGTGTAAATGTACCACATTTTCTCTACCCATTCCTCTGTATATATTTTTGAACTCATGTTTTTAGAGTTCTTTCCCATAGCTTTAAGGAATGGCCTGAAGATCTTAGCCATTAGGAGACATTAGCCACACCCCTTAACACAAGACTCTTGCTGTCTCTGAGTCATTACCATTAACTGGAGGGACCCTCTTTGAAGGAGGAATCTAAAAATACATTATTATACAAATAAGCTCTATGCCTACAGCTGCCATTGACATTCCTGGAGGCCCATGATCTTTTGGCCTTGATCCCAAGGCTGGAAGCATGTCATTCCACCCCTACCAAGGACTTGCTGGACAAAGAAAGCTGGTTCACACACAAACACACAGTCGTATACAAGTATACATGTGTACACATACTTTCATGCACACAAATTCATACGTGCTTATGTACAGAAATCACCACAAACATGTGTACAAGCTCATACAAGCACACCAGCACATTCATCCATGTTCACAGACACCAATGGAAACAAAAATAAGCATGCTCATACACACATACATGCATACATACACAATCTCACATACACAAACATATGCCTATACACACATTCTCATAGAGTTCAACTGGTTTAGGTAAGGAAGGCTGTTATTAATCAAAAGGTGTTAGTGAAGGCTTTATGTGGATATATTTTTCTTAGCTAAATTATCCCTCCTCCAATGTGATTTCTGACTTCTTGAACATAAAAAAAAAAAAAAAACTCACTTTATTTGCCTTAACTAAAAGGCAAAAATACTACATACAATTAAATCATGCTATCTACACTTTAGAAATAATTTTTAAATTTAACAATGGTAACAAGGAATAAAATTGGGGTCCTTAAAATAGTCAATGATTATTAAGTTGTTTCAGATTTGTTTCTAATAAAATAAAATACGCTAAATGTATTGGAATTTTAACATATCTAGTTGTAGTCAGAACTAGAAGATTTAGTCATAACTTGTAATTGCCCGCAGTTACATTGACAGGGTTACCAGGAAGGGAAGCTGGGGATGTATGGGAAGGCAGCAAAAAGAGATGAAGACCAAGACAACACATGCTATTCAAGTTCTCTAAGTTTCATGAAGAACTCCAAATACATAGGCAGGGGAAAACCCTTCCCCAAAGGCTGGAAGCTTCTCAGCAGAACCAGTTCAGTTGCTCTGCAGGTGGCTAGTGTTTCTCAGGAAACTGCAGGTCCTTGAAGAACAATGGGCTTCACCTTGGTCTGAGTGCTCCACCTTAGGTGGAGGGGATTATGGCTAACACAGGAGTTCCCACTCAAAGGCTGGGAGAGGAACTTCACATTGGTTGATGTCAAGTGCCTGCCAGGTGGCATGGCACCTCAATAAGGCTCTCTACAATAACTAGATAGATTTCTAATAAATTTTAATTAAACTCTGTGAATCTCAATTGACTCTTGTAAAATGTTGAGTTACAGAGCTAACCAGAACACAAAACTAAAACTTGCTGTTTTGTTGTGTTTGGGGGGATTTTTGTATACAGGCTCTCGTTTAGCATAAAGTGGCTAGCATGCTTTGCTCTCGGAAGAACTATTAAACAGAGGAAAAAATGTCCTTCTCCCTTTCCTAGCTACCAAATGTTTCAACATTTAGTGACATTTCTACCCAGTATCTTAGAATAAAGGATTCTTTAAATAATAGGAAAGTCCAGATTGCAAGATCAGTGATTTACCTGAACTGCCCCTTCTACGATGATGGCAGGGATGAGATTTGCTCCATTATAAACACCCATGTTTTCCTGCAGCTAATATTGTATCCCCTTTGTTTTGCAAAATAGTCTCTTGCTCAAATAAATATGCAAAATATTTTCCCTTGATCAAACCCTAAGCATTATCATAATCTCTTAAAATCTTACAAAGGCAATAAAAAATATAAAGGTTTTGAGAACTTTTCTAGTAATGACACTGATATGCTAACCCTGTTTCCCCAACAATTTATACAACATGCAAAATGGATCTGTCAGAACTAGCATGATAGGAAGTGTAATTGTATGGCATCTGGCGTCTAATAGAATCTCTGCAGATGGGAACGGTGTTGTTAAGGACTCTTTGCTAATCCCTTTCAGCTGACTGCGGAGGACCTTTTGAACTATGGGAGCCGAATTCAACATTCAGTTCTCCAAACTTTCCAGACAAATACCCCAATCAAGCTTCCTGTGAGTATTTTCTTTCCCAGTTTACCAAAGAAAAATGCATATAAATTGTCATTCCAGAATAAAAACATAAAGTAATCCCCTTTATGCAGTCACCCTTGCTCCAGATATTCCTCTCTTACCATCTCCTATCTCACTGGTATAATCCCTAGAGGAAGATTATTCTTACAAATGTTCAAGATATTATCAAAATACATGTAAAAGAAGGGCATTAAAGAGGGACTTGGAAGGAATCTTCCCAGACAAACCCAAGAAATCAAGACTTTAAGGAAAACCAATTAACTGTAATTGGTTAAAATTGGTTACGTGAAGAAATTTTGCTCTGTGTTATGGGACGTGGATTTTATGTGAGAGAAAAGAGGACATTTCCAGAAATTCACATGAGAAGCATGATAGAATCAGTCTGCATTTCAGGCAGATCCTTCTGTCTATCAAAGCTAGAAGGTAAGGAGGGAGCAGCAGCAGCGTTCAACCAGGACATAAGGAGTGTCAGTATCTTGCACTCTGACGGGGCAAAGGATGCTGAGGATTGAGGTGGAGTGAAGGCCATAGGAGGCAGGATTGAAGTTTCTCGGGTTGGTTGCATATGATAGAAAATATAAGGAGGGCCAACATAAGGTGAGACCGAAAATGATGCTGTCATTACCTAAAATGGAAAGAAGACCCACGAGTTTTTCCGAAGACAATCCTGTGTGTGTGTGGGGTGTGTGTGTGTGTGTGTGTGTGTGTGTGTGTGTGTATTCCACATACAGTCTGAAGGTCTACCCATCTTTTCATCAAATGAAGCGTATAATGCAAATACCTGGAGAGGTCAGTATTGTACAGACAGAGGTTGACTCTTGAAGTGTGAGTGAGAATACTCAGTGTAGAGGGAATAGGACAGAAGAGAATCTGAATGCTAAACCAACTTAATTTTAAAAAGGAACATGTATTGAGGCAGGCAACTTTAAAAAAAAAAGAAGTAACAGCTTGCAATTTATTTTAGTGAATGGAGACACTTTCAAATAAATGTCAGTTTGCTTATTTGATCATGGAAATTTAGGTGAACTGAGCCTGGCTCTGCAGCTCGTCAGGTAAAGACTCTTGGCAATAAGCCTGATGTCCTCTGTTTGATTCTGGGAACCTCAAAGGTAGACGAAGAGAAGTACTTCAGCAAGTTGTCCTGTGTGCACTCTGGGAAGATTATCCCAGTCACACACATGCATGTGTGTTCACACGCGCGCACACACACACACCCCAAACAAATGCACACAGGCACACAGACATATACACACATACACGAATGCACAAACAATGAAGATAAACAACAACAACAACAACAAAAACAAAGATGTACGTGGTAAATTAATTGTCATTATTTATTGTCTTCAAGGTGTGTGGAATTTAAATGCAGAGAAGGGGAAAAATATTCAACTTCATTTTCAAGAATTCGATTTAGAAAACATCAATGATGTGGTAGAAGTTAGAGATGGGGGAGAATTTGACTCCCTGCTCTTGGGTAAGACTGAAATTTCAACCCTCTGAAAGATGTATAGCTCAGGATGCTTGACTTACAGAGAAAGCACATTGAAGCAGATGCTAGCATTTTAGAGTTGGCAGGATGAAAATATAACAGCAAGGTAACAGGTTAAATATGTTTACTCTATTGAAAATATTTTTTAAACAATATATTCTGGTAATGATTTCCCTTCTACCAAGTCTTCCCAGGATGGAGAGTTTTATCTCTGAACATGTTTGCAATACTGACAAGATTACACTCTTCTAGAACAGTCTTTGCTACTCAGGATTGACAGATTTGCTTCACAGTTGTTAAAAGTTGGTCATAATTAACTATAAATGCACCATGTATATCTTACTATGTAGTTTTATGAAATACGTGCACAACAGGTATTCCAAAATAATTATTAAACCAGATTTCTTCTGGCCCTAGCATATCCAAATACTGTTCCTTGTAAATATTTTAGGTCATCTTATTCCATATTTCACCACCATTTTGTTTATTATTGTTCATGGCGTTCTCTTCTTCTCAACAGCTGAGAAGGATTCAAAAGTAAACCAAGGTTTATTTTTCTCTATTACTATTGATTATTACTTTCTAACTACTCATGAGAAATATTTGTGTCTGGATAATAAAATATATACTAGCACAGTTAAAGATTATTAGCCAAACATAAGATTACATTATACTATTTAGACATTCATTTTAAGAAAGAAATACTTTTGGTAAGGTAAGCCACACATTAAATTACAAACATCCTCATATGATTATGCTTCACCACAAAGTGGGTTTTATCTACCTCTTCTTGTAACTCATGTTCATTTTTAAATATAAAATCTGTCTGAATCTTTGAATCAGGATACTGTTACATAAAAATAAAACAAGAGAATGAAGACTCACCATGAGCCTCTACCCTCTGAAGGACAAGGATAATAGTGAAGACTCCCCAGATGTGTCAGGAAAACCCCACAGAGTTCAGATCACAGCTGTCTGGCATGAATTGTCAGAGCAACACAGAATAAATCAACAGTGAACCAACCCTGCTTATATGATCAAAGAAAAATAACAGTTTATTATTTTACTTATTTTTCTTAATTTTTTTTAAAAAATGTTCTTCTTAATATTCACACAAATCCAAAGAAATAAAAATTCCACAAGGATATTTAAATTATAGTAACTTGTACATAGAAACTGTTTTGTTCTGGAACTCTTTTCTGCTCCTAATAGATAAGACAGTTAAGAATCAGCATCTAAACTGTAAGAATATGCATGTGCTTTAGGCGAGCCCCGCTGTGTGGAGACCTACCTCTTGAACTTACAGTCCCTTTCTCTTTGCGGCAGCTGTGTACACAGGACCGGGTCCTGTGAAGGACTTGTTCTCTACCACGAATAGGATGACTGTGATTTTCACCACAAACATGGACACCAGGGCCAAGGGCTTCAAAGCAAATTTCACTTCGGGCTATTACTTGGGGATTCCAGGTAAGTAACACCACCCCCGCCCCCCACCTAGAGTGGAAGTGAAAGAAACAAGGGAACAAATCCCACCTCAAGCCCGAGTCACAATGTGTATGTTTGCATTCTGAGGTGCTAGTTTGTTTTTCTCAGCATATTGTAGTTTTTCTCCCGTGGGAGTTCAATGCCCCAGTGTAGGGAAATGCTGGGGCAGGAAGACCAGAGTGGGTGGGTGGGTGGGGAGCACCCTCATAGAGGCAGGGGGAGGGGGAATGGGATAGGGCATTTTGAGAGGGGAGACCTTGAAAGGGGAGAACATTTGAAATGTAAATAAATAAAATAGCCAATAAAAAATAAATAAATAAAAACAATTCCATATCTACTATGTGTGTGTGTGTGTGTGTGTGTGTGTGTGTGTGTGTGTGTGTAAAGGCTGGGAGTGAGAAAAAGGAATACAAGAGACTCTCAAAACAAAGAACACACTGCATCAAGTTCAGAAAGAAAGCCACGTGGAGAAAAATAACACACTTTCTAGGACTGAGGAAAATGAATTGGAAAATCCTGACATCTACTGTGTTTTGTAAAATAACAATTAATTAGAAGGTATCAATATTATGGCCTTTTCTACTTAACATGTTGAGTTTCAAAAAGAACAATATTCACAAACAAAATATATATCTTTGAGCACATTGATTACTAAATCAATTTTATTGATGAAAATGTAATATAACAGTATTTTAGGTTAAAAAATACTGCACAATGAAAAGTTCAGAGATACCTGTTTCTTATAAAACTTCAGTAACTATCTACATGCTAAGGAGGACAATGTATCATGTGTATTTAAGTATTCATGTGTCCTGGACAGTTATATGTAGCACATCGTACAATGGAACAAGAAAACAGATAACACATAAAGGTGCTTATCATGCCAGAGGGTTAGACTTCTCAACAAGTTTTCAAGAGTTTTTTCGTGAAAAGAAGTTTTCATAAACTAATTACATGTATTTTTTAAATGGAAATAAAAAATGAAACCAACTAAAGTAATTTAGTTTTTTTTTTAATTTATACACCAACCAGTAGATAAGTGGATTTAGGTTTGTTACAAACCTAAGCAATTGAAATAATTGTAGAACATTCTTTCATACATAAAAATGAAAGTATGTCAAAACAAAGTTTATAAAAGCAATAGGTCTTTACAGCCCTACTTTATAGTCACGAATGGCAAGAGATAGAAAATAGTGAAATAGTGTAGATCATCAAAATAGAGAACAAACACATCTCTTCCAACAAAATTATTCATTATTGCTTTTATACAAATCTTACTCTTGTAAGAAGAGTGTGCTAGGGAATTGTGAAAAATGTGTCTGAGAAAGTTAACAAAATCATTTAGTTTAAGGAAGTCTACACAGAGCATATAGAGTTTTATGTGATGGGGGTCTTTGCATTGGTTGCCCAAGAACCCACAGCTTGGTCTTGAGCATGTCCTTTATAAAAGAAGAATTCTTTTAATTGAAGATAGATGATCATCAGTCAAAACTATTGTACCCGATTGTGAGCTGCCATTTGGAAGACAGTTATCTGTGATGTTGGCACAGTGACACAGTTGTTCTCAGCAAAGTGTTTTTTCATCAGGCTTTTGGGTTTTTTGTTTGTTTGTTTTTTTGTTTCATTCATTTGTTTATTTGCTTTTAATAACAAAAGACTGAAAGACAGAGAAACAAGGATTTGGCAATAAAAGATAATCAGCCCAGTAATGAATAGTGAGATCAGGTGTACATACTCCCTTTTATTGATGTTCTGCTTTGACAACAATTTCAGGAAAAAATATGTGAAAATTATGTTATAAACTTTTTCCAGTGTTTATGTCTTCTGAGATATTTTAGGAATACTTGAACATTTTCTATTAGCGTTATGAGGCATATTTTATTTTATTTATCCTCTCCTCACCATTTCTGCTCTTGTTGAACTTGAGGACTCACAGTAGATGTTTATTATGGTAAGTCACTTGTGAATGTGCACCAGTTGCTTGTTTCTGATTCAAGTCATCTTCAGGTGGGATTCTGTAGAGGATACAGGTGAATCAAAAGTGGCAGGGGGCAACAATCAGGGCCCCCGAGGCATCCCCAGCTTGTGTGCTGTGTGCCTTAGAAACCAATGCAGTTCCTTTTTAAAAAGCAAGCATATGGTGTCTAAATGAAGCAGAGCTATAGAGACTCCATAAAGGGAGGATGGGGAAATTCAAGTCTGAGTAATATTACATTTTCCTCTCTTACCATGGGCATAAAACTATCTGAGGTAAGATTTTAGACTTCAGAGAGAGTAAATTGTTGTATCAAAGATGTCCTAAAGACCTGAAATAATGTATGTTCCAAAATATGAAAATCAAGTTTAGACATATATGGAAAGCTTTAAAGAGTTTATTCATACCTCCTCTCAGATTTTATAATTCCTATTCACTTCAGCAACAATACACCATTTTTCTTCATTCAGAAATTGTTTATCCAATATATTCTAACATCTAAACTAGCTATCTTTTCTGGACCTTCAGGTTTAATCCTAACAGCTTTGAGTATAGAAGACAGTAAATTACATTTTTTTAGACAGGAACATAGTGTATGTTTATATTCAAATTGTATTCATATATTTATATTTATTTTAAGTAACTAAAATATGCATTTCCAGCTGAATATAGCTTGACTATAATAATAAAGCAAAATTATCATTAAATATATATATAGTAAGTACTGACATTGTAAGTTCATTTAACATAGTAATTATAATAGCTATGAAAACCATGAAAAATAATTTAATAGTAACTGGTAATGACTAACAAAAGCATATTAAAATATTTGATTATGGTCCAAAATTAATTTGTTACCTTATAAAAATTAATATATGTTGATATATATATTGTTATAGAATGTAAATTTATGTGTGTGCATTTACTTTTAAGATTTCCTGTATTCCAAATGTAAGTTAAAGAAATTATATTACCCAGAAGAAAGAGAAATGTTCCAACTGATACTCATGATTCCTTGTAACAAAACATAATAATAACCATTTGGAGCCATTTGTCATCTCCGTAATCTGTTTAAAAATATGTGTTTGTGAGACAAATTGATAATTACATTTACTAGAATCTCCCTAATAAAATTATGTTTTGAGATATATAACCTACTTTTCTCCGGTTATAAAAATTTGGAGAAAATGCCAGTCATAACCTCCTAAAAATACCTTCATTAAGGCAAATTAGATCTCGGGTAAAAGATAGGATGTTTTAAAGCTTAAAATAGACAAACATCCCCAGTTGTTATTTTCTGTTACCAAAATAGAATGGTTAGATATATCCCTTGCATATCTAGTTATTTGAAGAGAAAAGTGATAGAAGAGGGGACGATAAGAATGTTGACTTGTCAGAGAGATGTTTTAGAGCTCAGTGTTGGACACACCCGAGAGAGAGAGAGAGAGAGAGAGAGAGAGAGAGAGAGAGAGAGAGAAGATTTTAAATAACAATTTAAGACTCACATATATGTATATATTTTATTATACCCACGCCCATGCTCCAGTTCCCCTTCTCAACATTATACCCTTTGCCTTTTAAATTTTATGTTATTTTTCTTACGTTTGCTTAGTGAATATGTGTATGTGTGTGGACATCTGTTTATTGGCACTAATGCCAAAATCAGAGAATCATCATAGGAGTTCGTTTTCTTCTTCCACCAAGTGGGTCCCTGGGTTCAAACTCAGTTTCTCTGCCTTTGCAGCAATTACAGTGATCCATTGGGTTTTATCCTTCTCAGTGCAATTAATATTAACTATATGCACATGAGAGTGAGGCCATCTAGTGGATTATGGGTAACCTTCTAGGGACCACATTACACAACAAAAACGGATCTCCTTCTTTTAGTAACTATCAACTTCCAAAGGCACCCCAGGTAAAGATAACGGGTCAAGAGAGACTCCTACATCCACGCTAGATTGTAGACTTGCTTGTTCTTGAGTAGATCGTGTTCAAGTGATCACAGCTGCTATGAATTTGTAAGTTCTGCGAATATGTCATTCAAGAAGATAGTATTTCATGGGACTCCTTTGCTCCTCTCATCTCTTGCAATCTTTACATCCACTCTTCGGTGATATTCTTGAGACTTTAGGGGAATTTAGGATGAACTTCTACAGTCACATTCTCAATACTATCTATGGCAGAAGAAGTACCCAAGAACAAGAAGATCAATAATCTATCATGGGTGGGCGAGTCTCTCGTGACCCATTATCCTTATCTGCTGTGCTATTGGAGGTGGATGAGTACTAAATGAAGGAAAGTCATTTTTCTTTGGTAATGTGATTCCTAAAAAGTTACTCATGATCCAACAATCTCAGAAAGATTAATTTATGTGTACAATCAGTCTTAAATGATTAAAAAGACACAAAATTGGGTAGGAAGGGAAGGACTGTGTATCTACATTGGAGGCTTAAGGAACATAATCAAATATGTATGAAACCCTCAAAGAATAATTTAAAAATCTCTCATTAATGTCCCAATATTTAATACTTTTGTCAGATTTGATTCTAAAATTTAGATTCCTAGCTGAAATGACTTCCCTCAAGGACCACCACCTTTGGTCATTAGAAATAAGCCCTGAGAGCTGCAATAAATACTGGTCTGGCAAGCCATACAAACACAATAATGACACAAATAACATGGGAGTGATCAGCCATGTCCTGGTTGGATTTGTATCCAAAAAGTGATGACTATGCGGAGAAAAAAAAACTTGTAAGGAGAGAAAATAATGACAGAAAAGGTGAAAGGGACATTGGCATTTTATACCTATATTAATTTTGATAATTTTATACACGTGTACAAAAATTAATAAAAATTGAACCCTCAAACCCTCAAATAATAATCTACCTTCCTCAAATATTGTCAAATTAGCCAACACAGAGCAATTGTTTCTAGAGAAAATCCAGGCATATTGTCTGAACTTTTCATAACTTTTCAAACCTACCTTTGTCTTATATGTATTTCTGATTAGTGACACTGTACCATATGTGTACACAGTGCACACACACACACACACACAGAGAGAGAGAGAGAGAGAGAGAGAGAGAGAGAGAGAGAGAGAGAGATACGCACACACATACTCACATATGCCAAATGAATAATTTTGAGTAACTTTTTCCATGGAACTAGTTCTTACTTATTTCTGATATCCTTCTAATATAAGTTGTGACTTAGTGAAATCAACCCAATTTAATATAATAATACAATTTTGATTCTAATTTATATTTGCTAGGGGTTTTCAAAGTAGAGGTCTCCTGAGTCTTCTTGTTATCAAAGGTTTTTGTTTTTGCTTCTGTATTGTCTATGTACCACAGAGCATGAGGTGTTGTGTCTCCATATACAGGTGTGAAATCACAGAGTATCGACATTCTATGTGATCTGAACAGAGCTCCTCTTGTCATAAAGCTCTTCTTTCTAAGTCATTATGATAAGTCTCTTTGAGGGAGGTATTTCTCAGCCATACCTGAGATCTGTAGGGTCAGGTCATTTTAAGAACAATCTCAGATACCTCTTGGAACTTTCCATGATGCAGTTTTGCAAAAAAATGTGACCAAAGTTTAATCTATATTCATATAAGTGACATGTACACCTTTAGTGATGTTTCCAAAGTCATCTGGGTAAGAAATTTTGGAGTATTTCAACATTGAAGCTTCTTCCTTCAAGCACTAAAGCAAATGTCTGATGTTTAAAGGGGAATAAATGGAATGAGCATTCAGAAAGTTTCAAGTTGTTATTTATTTATTTATTTATTTATTTATTTATTTATTTTACTCTATAAAATAAACAGAACCCTGCCAGGATGATGAATTTCAGTGCAAAGATGGAAACTGCATTCCTATGGGGAATCTCTGTGACAGCATCCCACACTGTACCGATGGCACAGATGAAGCAAACTGTGGTATGTCTTATTTTCATGAAAATGCTTGCGTTGCATGAACTTGGCTTTTAGATTCTCCAACCATGAAAGGAAGAATACATATTCTTTCATTGCAAGTGCTGAGGAACGTGAACCATTTTGGTTTGTAGTAGAACTAATATATATAGACCTCTAGTTTGTTTATATTGCTTGGTTACATGTAATAACTGTAAGGCTAGGACCAAAAAGATTCAGTCAGAAAGCATAAATACAAAAGACAAATATAAGCAAACTGGGCACCTTTGTACCTGGCCCATTTGCTACTCTATTTTGTTTATTGCTTTCTGAATGCACATTACAACTGACTTCTCTTTATAGTTTTAGTACTTGTTTTCTTCTTCTTCTTCTTCTTCTTCTTCTTCTTCTTCTTCTTCTTCTTCTTCTTCTTCTTCTTCTTCTTCTTTCCTCCTCCTCCTCCTCCTCCTCCTCCTCCTCCTCCTCCTCCTCCTCCTCCTCCTCCTCCTCCTTCTTCTCTTCCTCCTCCTCCTCCTTCTTCTTTGATTGGTTTCAGGCCAAGCCCTCATTTCAGATTGCAATAGTTATATGAATAATGTATTATTTTATCATATATTACTTTAATTTTATTTCTAAAAAGTATTACATATTCTACGTGCATTGCAACATACATGTTCGATGAAAGAGTTCCATATCAATAACTAACTAGAGTTAGCCCTGAAGAAACTGAGTTTTGAAGAAGTTATGCATCTGTCAGAGATTCCATGCCTCACAAGAGCTAAGAAAGGTTTTTGAATCACTATCTGTTTAATTCAAAATCAAACTCTTTCAATGAGAGAATAAAGTAGAAACAACAGCATGGTGTTTGTATATCAGACTGCCATCACTGAGAATCTCTTTCCTTGAAAACAAGGTTAGGTTGAACCCCTTCCTGGGCATAACAAGCCTAATATTCTCTGCAGAATGTTCAAAAGATAGTGGAAAGAGAAGAGAAATCAATGAGCAAACGCAGCAAATAAAAATGCATTTCTGGAAAGGCAGCTCAAGTGTACAAAATACATGAGTTTTCTCCTAAATTTTATTTTTTCCTCTTCTAGTTTATATGTTTATAAGCAATGCCTTTTAGAAACAGTTTTTAATAATTTAAATAACAAAATACACAACTTTATTTTGTCCATTTGCTGGGAAATAAACTTGAACATTTTACTTCTTTTCATTTTATAGTTATAGAAGAAGACAAAGTAATATCAACTCAATTTGGATTTTTCTTATTCTGTTTTTGCGGTTTTATTGGTGATTTTATTTATTTATATCTCCACTGTTATCCCCCTTCCCAGTCCCCCCACACAAGCCCCCAACCTTGCTTCCCCCCTTCCTCTTTGCGGGTACTCCTCCACCTACCAACCTACTTAGTGGCTTAGTGTTCCCCTACCCTGGTCATCGAGCCTCCACAGGACCAAGGGGCTCCCCTCCCAGTGATGCCAGATAAGGCAAGCCTCTGCTACATTTGGATTTTTCAATTCATATCTCCTGAAATACTCTTCAAAAAGTAACAATCAGTTGCCAATCCAACTGATTAGAATGAGCACCTTTGCCTTGAGGTCACCATTCCTGTATGAACTTAAAACCAAGATGACAATATGTATAATCCAATGTACTAAATGAATCTCTATATACTTGTTGATATTTTACAAATTCTGTTGAACATTTAAAAATTCTAGGTATAACTTTATAGGATGCAAAGTGACATTTTGCACTATGCATACAATGTGAAATGAACAAATATAGCTAATCAATAGAAGCAGCACCTCAAGTGTTTAATATGTTTTTGTGATAAGATAGTTTGAAATTTATTTATTTATTATTTTATCAATTTAAGAGTAGATACTCAACATATTTGTACTATGCAGTTGGTCACAAAAAACTTTATTCCTCCAGTATAGACAATTTTTTCCTCATGACCAATATTTCCACATGGCCCCCACTCCCTTGTTTCTTGTAACCACCATCCTATTCTCTGCATTTTTAGTGCGTTTTCTTAATGGCACAAGGAGCAACAATGGACTAGTACAGTTCAATATCCATAGCATCTGGCATACCGCTTGTGCTGAGAACTGGACCACACAAATTTCAAATGAAGTCTGTCATCTTCTGGGACTAGGGTAAGTGATTATGGTCTACTTTCTTACCTTTTATTATTAAGAATACTTCTGGTCTCTCTCTCTCTTTCTCTCTCTGTGTGTGTGTGTGTGTGTGTGTGTGTGTGTGTGTGTGTGTGAGTATGCATGCATGTATGTATGTATGCATGTATGTATGTATGTGAGAATATGGGTATATGCCAGGGTATACATGTGAAGGTCAGAAGACAACAACGTTTTGGTATTTGGTATTTGGAATTATATTTGCTAGTGTAACCAACATAGATCATAGATTCAAAAGTGCTAAATGATATACTTGTAAATCAAATATGGACATGCATTGAAAGGATTATCCACTATGATCAAATTGTATTTATCCCAGAGAAATGAATATACTAATCAATATATTGGACTTAAGGACAAAAAAATATAGTCATCTCGGTATTTGCTAAATAAATAGATAAATAAATAAATGAGAAAGAAAGAAAAATAATAATAAAAAAACCTCTGAGGACAACTTTTTGAGTTGGTTCACTTCTTCCACCCTGTGGGCACTGGGTGTCCATCACAGTTAAATCAAGAGCTAATTACATAAGCTGTTACACATTGACCCATTTCACTGGATCACTACTGAGATCTCTTTTAAGAAATTGACAATTTTGGTTTATCTGAAATTTATAGTATAAATTTAGAAAAAGAAGAAAGGAGAGGACCCTGGGCCTGTAAAGATTGCATCCAGTTTAGTAAAGAAACCGAGGGGGGAGGGGGAATGATTGGGGAATAGTTGGGGGGGAGAGGAACTATGGGAACTATGGTGGGTGGGAACTGGGAAAGGGGAAAGCCTTTGGAATGTGAACATAGAATATAGAAAAGAAAAAAAAAAGAAAAAAATCTGTTAACCCACCCTCAGACTTGAATATGAATTGTGCTAACAGATGTGTAAACCTATTTATTTGGGGGCATTTCATACACTGTATTTTGCTATTTGTCACTGCTCATATCTCCACACTTCTTCGCAAGCCCATCCAGCTTTGTGTTTCCATTTCTTTTGTTCTTATAAAACCCAAGTCTAATTAGTAATACTAGACTTTTGGCTATGAAGCCACTGACTGAAGTACACTAGATCTTTGAGGAGCCACATCCTGAAAGAGAACTGGCTCATTCTCTCCCAACAGCTATCAATTATAATAATCCCCTCCTTCCCTAAGCAGAATTTCGTTGGGACCTAGTTCTAATACATGGAGTTTTGGGATATTTTGTGTTCTTAACTATAACATATATTAAGTTTAGCCATTATCATTCTGAATCTCCAAAAAAAAGTTACAAGGTAAATATCAACAGAGGAATCAAATTAACTCATACAACTACAAATGCATATATATATACATATATATACATATATGTATATATATATATGTCTAAATAATTTACTAATATAGTCTAAAAAACACAGTCAGAACTGGTACTGCATGCTTGCTACAGATAAGAATTCAAGGTCATCCTTGGCTATATCCTGGCTTGCCTGGGCTACAGGAAAGCTTACCTCAAAAACAAAATCAAAATAAATAAACAAACCAAACCATTATTGAATGTACAAAGACTCGTGCTTGGCAATTACCTTGGCTACCTATGTATATTTCTGTGATTAGGTTATAGACATCTACTTTGTGAATGTTTGCATATGTAGAGAGGCTAAATAATAATACATATGGCGAGTGACAAGGTAACCTGATATCTGGAAAGAACACATTTAAATAAAACAGGAGTGATTTTTCGAAATTTATTGAAATTCAAAAATATGAAGAATTAGACATTTGTTGACTCTCACCCAGTAGTCTCTCTAATTTAGTAACTGGAGAAATAGTTCCAATATTGTACAGTCCATATACACTTCCTGCTTGTTGGTACGTGACAGTGTTTTACTGTGTGCCACATAATGGTCTTGAAATCATGCTTCTCCTATCTCAGCCTTTCTATTAGTAGAGTTGTTAATTTGAAGTTTTTACACTATATTATGGTTTTCGGAACAGCTTACATATTTCAAAATTGTTTATACAGCCAAACGAAACGTGGACAATTAATTTGGGAGGCGGCTTGTAAGAGAACAGCAAAGAGTGAGACTGAATGTTTTGCTTGATATTTATAATTATTGTATCAATTTTGAAGATGACCTTATAAGTTACTCTTTTTATGTGATGAATGCTTTTCAAAATCATCACATTCAATGAACCAGAATTTTACCCTCACCTAATGTCTGTGCCACCCTCCAAGCAGAACCATTCATTGTTCATTGGCTTCATGGATAGGCCATCTTAATACACACACCACTTCTTAAATGAATATAACCTGTTCCCTGTAGCCTGAGAATGATGACAATCACTCAAGTCAAATAGCTTTGACCATAGCAGGAAATCTGTATCCAAATAATTGTGCCTACAATTCATTCCTTGGCGCAGCAGAACCGTCAACTCTTAGTTTAGCTACTATGGAGGTAAAACCCTTTGGTGATGTGAGGGACATTGAAGTACAGCCTTATTAGAATGAACTCCAGTGTCTAAAAATTGTTCTTATTTTGGGTTTGTATCACAGTAAGAGCCAAAATTTTAAGCTCTACTAAAAACAAAATAAACAAACAAAAAGATTTTATCTTTTTATGTTCATTTAATAAAATGCCCATCATTGTTATGATTGGTATAAAAATATATATTTTGTTGAATATAATAAAAATAAAAATTAAAATTAAAAAAGAGTTATAATAGAATGCAGAAGAATTTACTCAAGCTAAAAATAAAAATTAAAAAATAAAATAAACGTCTTTAATTTTTTTCCCTGCTACATTGGGGCAAGAAAGCTCTAGTACAGGAGAGCGGGCAGGCTGACCAGCTCAGATATCTCTTAGGCCCAGACAGGGATTTGAATTTGTGCACCCCAACATCGGCCCCATCCACGAACTGCTGTAGTATATGAAGAGGCCGATCCTGCCGATCCAAAGCTGCAGGATCTCCATGACACAGGGTAACGACAGGATATCCCAGAGGAGTCCCTGTGAGGTTCCAGTACTGATAGAGTAGCAGAAACCAGAGGCCTTGTGACAGACCAATGAATCATTACAATAACATTTGTAAGCAAAGAAGTGTGGACAAAAGGGTGTACTGTGTGACACACTGGGACATACTACAGTCTCCACAATGAAAATTTTTTTTCTGTTAGGGGGAAGGTTGCAAGAGTGAAGGATGGGTACAAGGGTGGGGGAGTGATGAGTGGGGTTGGGGTGCAAGACGTGAAGTTCACAGAGAACCAATAAAAAGAAAAATGAAAAAGACTTCCGTCACTACGAGCATTAAAAAAGGGAAGGTTTTAACATTAGTCATTAAACCTAAGTGATTTGAAAGAATTCACAATAAGGATATGAAGTTAATGTCTTAGTCAGGGTTTCTATTCCTGCATAAACATCATGACCAAGAAGCAAGTTGGGGAGGAAAGGGTTTATTCAGCTTACACTTCCACACTGCTGTTCATCACCAAAGGAAGTCAGGACTGGAACTCAAGCAAGTCAGGAAGCAGGAGCTGATGCAGAGGCCATGGAGGGATGTTTCTTACAGGCTTGCTTCCCCTGGCTTGCTCAGCTTGCTTTCTTATAGAACCCAAGACTACCAGCCCAGGGATGGCACCACGCACAAGGGGTGATCACTAATTGAAAAAATGTCCCACAGCTGGATCTCATGGAGGCATTTCCTCACCTGAAGCTCCTTTCTCTGTGATAACTCCAGCCTATGTCAAGTTGAGACAAAACCAGGCAGTACAGTTAAGGAGAAAAAAATAAATTAAAATAAATTCATGGACTTCCAAATCTATATATGAGGATTTTGTTTTAGTAAAGTATACTTTGCTTTGACTGACTTGTAGTTCACATAAAAGATTTTCAGACATGTGTGATGGCACATACATACATTATCACTGCTTGGAAAACAAAGACAAGAGAATTGCTATCTAACACCAGTCTAGTCTAGTCTGTACAGTAAGCTCCAGGTCATCCATGACTACATAATGAGACAAACAGACAAACAAGCAAAAACATAAAATAGTCTCTGCAGCACATAGATTTTCTATTTAGAACTAAGCAAAAGTAGTCTTCCTGATAATTCTGTCACAGGCAGTAGCCAGTAGCAAAGTTTCAAGCTTATGCTATAAAACTGTGAACTGCTGGCAGACTAGGAGACTCCTATTGTGCAATAATGCCTTGATAAGACCTAGCTTATCCACTACACATAGTGTGTAGTAGATAATAATGTGCCGTCTCATGGGAAATGTTAGAGACATGTGAGAACTCCTGTAGCTTTTAATGAAAGCTTCTAGTTTCTCTTCTCAAATTGTGTACATTCATATTGGGCCTCTGCTAAATCAAAAAAAAAAAAAAAAAGAAGGCAAGAAGGTAGTTTTATCATACATACCTTTTATCATACATACTATGTAAATGATCATCAATTTGATTTATGAGTATCAATTAAAATTCCATTTGTTTTAAATTTCCATATACATGTAGGCTCCATCCTTTTAAAAATATATTGTAGATTTCATTGTAATAAAATCACTTCAGTTTAGGGAGGATTTAGCAAAAAGAACTTAGGAATGCTATGGGCTTATAGCAGGAATAATGCTGGGAGTCATTTTTTCTTTTGGAAGAGTCAAGAAAATATAGGAGTTGAAAATTTGTTCATTTTTCTAACTTCAGTTAAAACACTAGGTTGTGACATTCATTCTGGATTCATGCTTTAACAATAAGTTAGTTCACTAGCAATTTCAGTGAGCCCAGGCAGCTGAAAATAGTAGACAGACTTTGCTTTTACTGTTAAAAGCTTAGTGAGTTGAATATCTCTTTAATAGACTCACTTTGCAGAGATGGAGCAGAAGATACTGATGAGTTTACCTTGTTCCCAAGCCAGGGCCTCTGAATGTCACCAGAATTTGGACATTACTTCAGGGTTATAAATACAAGGAATCTTCCTGCTGGGATTTATGAATCATATTTCAATTCCTTTTTAGAAGATTCAAGTGCATCATTTCTTTATGAAAATCAAAATGATCAACATCTGAGTTTGATATAAGCACACACGCACATGAACATACATATTTGCATGTCTGTTCATCAATAAACAAAGAAATCATGAATTTGAAAGAAAGCAGGGAAGCATTTGAAGGGGTTAGAATGGATGGGAGAGAGGGGATAGATGTTGCAATTATAATTTCAAAGGTGAAAAAACACAAAAAAAATGTTTAATTAATTTGAGTTAAGTATCTGAGATTAGGTGATTTTTTTATAGATATAAAATAGAATGTACTAGAATGAATGCATGTGTTCTTAGTGCCATTAAACTTTGTAAGTATATTTTGTTTCTTTTTTTTCTTTTTTTTTGTAAGTATATTTTGATTATTCCTGATTCAGAAATAAAAGCATTAATGATAATATTAAATCAGGTTCGTGAATGAATAAATTATGATTTGGTTTTACATATTTATATGGTGGAGATAAACACGTCAACAGAAAATTACTGTATGCTATTTTGAAATGTGGTGGAGAAGACTTGAACTCAATTAGGGCATATCAGCAAAGGCTTTCAAGGGACTGGTCTAAGTTGAGTGAATATAAATCAATTCTACAACACCAAGTCCTATTATTTACATGTTATCTCATCCCCAACCAGACTCTACTGTCTGGTCCATTGACCTCATTTCCTATGGATCACAGTTCTTCCTGGGAGACATGGAGATCAAGAGACAGGGTCCTCCAGTATAGAAAGTGAGTGAGGTGGTCCATTGCCTTAGATGCAATATTTCTGAGAAAGGCCAGGTACTTGCTTTCTTCTGAAATGATACAGGCAATTTGTGCAAAGATGTTAATCTTTGTTTCTATCCAAGCTTATTAGTCTCCTTAGTGCTTTAATAACTGAAAGGACATTAAGCATTAATGATAGTTGTCTAGACTGGCATATGGAAATAGAAAAAAATTAGTGTGTTTAAATGATGTGTTTGGTACAGCGGAAAATAATTTAGGATCCAATTTTTTAAGTGGGTGCTGTATCCTCTCAAGGTTATTTGTGCAGATTGGGCATGAACTGCAATTCCCCACAGATCTGAGAAAACCACATGAGAAAGAATTCATAAGCCTTGACTCCTTCATGTTAAACATTTTAATTCCATTTCATTTAGAGCATCCATAAGTAAAAAGGACTTTGAATAACATTTTTATGTCTTTGATGAAAGTAAAAAAGTTTTCTTTGGTTGTTTGTTTTGGTTGTTTGTTTTATTTTGTTTTTACATTGAAGTGAGAGTAATGCTAAAGGGAATGGTGAGTTATCCATTGGTTTTCCCTAAGAAGGAGAACCAAAGTTTCAGACCAATCCACACACATGAGATTTGCCTAGTAAAATCATTAAAATTAATATTTAGAAAATATTATTTGGAAATGGAGCTAGTCATTTCTTTTCTTTTTTTTTTCTTATTTTGAAAATTTTTATTAGATATTTTCTTTATTTACAGTTCAAATGTTATCCCGTTTCCTGTTTTCCCCTCCAAAAACTCCTTATTCCATCCCCCTCCCCCTCCTCACAAACCCACCCACTCCCCCTTCCCTGGCCTGGCATTTCCCTACACTGGGATATCAAACCTTCACAGGAACAAAGGCCTCTCCTCCCTTTGATGTCCAACAAGGCCATCCTCTGCTCCATATGCACCTGGAGCTATGGGTCCCTCCATGTGTACTCTTTTGTTGGTGATTTAGTCCCTGGGAGCTCTGGGGGTACTGGTTGGTTGATATTGTTGTTCCTCCTATGGAGCTGAAAGCCCCTTCAGAAACTTCAATCCTTTCTTTAGCTCCTCCATTGGGGACCCTGTGCTCAGTCCAATGGTTGGCTGGGAGCACCCACCTCTGTATTTGTCAGGCACTGGCAGAAGCTGTCAGCAGACAGCTATATGAGACTCCTGTAGCAAGCACTTGTTGGCATCCACAATAGTGTCTGGGTTTAGTAACTGTATATGGGATCCACCATGGATCCCCAGGTGGGGCAATCTCTGGATGGCCTTTCCTTTAGTCTCTGCTCCACACTTTGTCTCTGTATCTCCTCCCATAGGTAATTTGATTCCCCTTCTAAGAAGGACCAATTATCTACACTTTGGTCTTCCTTCTTCTTGAGCTTCATGTGGTCTATGAATTATATCTTGGGTATTCCGAGCTTTGAGGCTAATATCCACTTATCAGTGAGTACAGACTATGCGTGTTCTTTTGTGACAGGATTACCTCACTCAGGATATTTTCTAATTCCATCCATTTGCCTAAGAATTTCATGAAGTCATTGTTTTTAAATAGCTGAGTAATACTCCATTGTGTAAATGTACCACATGTATCCATTCCTTTATTGAGGAACATCTGACTTCTTTACAGCTTTTGGCTATTACAAATATGTACTGGCTAGTTTGGTGTGTCAACTTGACACAGGCTGGAGTCATCATAGGAAAAGGAGCTTCACTTGGGGAAGTGCCTCTATGAGATCCAGCTGTGGGGCATTTTCTCAATTAGTGATCAAGTGAAGGAGGGCCCCTTGTGGGTGGTGCCATCTCTGGGCTGGTATTCTTGGGTTCTATAAGAGAGCAGGCTGAGCAAGCCAGGAGAAGCAAGCCAGTAAGGAACTTCCCTCCATGGCCTGTGCATCAGCTCCTGCTTCTGACCTGCTTGAGTTCCAGTACTGACTTCCTTTGGTGATGAACAGCTGTGTGGAAGTGTAAGCTCAATAAACCCTTTTCTCCCCAACTTGCTTCTTGGTCATGATGTTTGTGCAGGAATAGAAACCCTGACTAAGACAAAATATAAATATAAAATATAAATATAAATATAAATATAAATATAAATATAAGGCTGCTATGAACATAGTAGAGTATGTGTCCTTATTACATGTAGGAGCATCTTCTGGGTATATGCCCAGGAGTGGGATAGCTGGGCCCTCAGGTAGTACTATGTCCAATTTTCTGAAGAACCACCAGACTGATTTCAAGAGTGGTTGTACCAGCTTGCAATCCCACCAACAATGAAAAAGTGTTCCTCTTTCTCCATATTCTTGCCAGCATCTGCTGTCACCTGAGTTTTTAATCTTAGCCATTCTGAGTGGTGTGAAGTAAAATTTCAGGGTTGCCCTTCACAATAGTCATAGATAATATAAAATAACTTGGCTTGACTCTAACCAAGCCCATGAAAGATCTGTATGACAAAAACTTCAAGTCTCTGAAGAAAGAAATCAAAGCTCTCAGAAGATGGAAAGATCTCCCATGCTCCTGGATTGGCAGGATTAATGTAGCAAAAATGGCCATCTTTCTGAAAGCAATATGCAGATTCAATGCAATCCCCATCAAAATTCCAACTCAATTCTTCATTGACTTAGAAAGAGCAATTTGCAAATTCATCTGGAATAACAAAAAAAAGAAAAAAAGAAAAAAAGAACTTGTGGGGGAATCAGCATCTCTGACCTCAAGCTGTATTACAGAGCAGTAGTGAAAAAAAAAAAACTTCATGGTGTTGGTAGAGAGAAAGGCAGGTAGATCAATGGAACAGAACTGAAGACCCAGAAATTAACCAATACACCATGGTCACTTGATCTTGACAAAGGAGTTAAAACTATCCAGTAGAAAAAAAGAGCATTTTCAGCAAATGGTGCTGGATCAACTGGAGGTCAGCATGCAGAAGAATGCAAATCGGTCCATTCTCATCTCCTTGTACAAAGCTCATGTCCAAGTGGATCAAGGACCTCCACATAAAACCAGACACACTGAAACTAATAGGAAAAAAAACTGTAGAAGAGCCTCAGCACATGGGCACAGGGGAAATTTTCCTGAACAGAACACCAATGGCTTATGCTCCAAGATCAAGAATTGACAAGTGGGATCTCAAAGCTTCTGTAAGGCAAAGGACATTGTCAGTAAGACAAAATGACAACTAACAGATTGGCAAAAGATCTTTACCAATCCCACATCCAGTAGAGGGCTAATATCCAATAAATACAAAAATCTCTAGACGTTAGACTCCAGAGAACCAAATAACCCTGTTAAAAAATGGGGTGCAGAGCAATACCGAGTGGCTGAGAAGTACCTAAAGAAATGTTCAGCATCCTTAGTCATCAGGGAAATGCAGACCAAACATCCCTGGGATTCAGTCATTTATTTTCAAAGCAGACGTTTTGGAAGGGGTTGTTAGGTCTCCTGAGAGTCCCGTGCAATGTATCTCTACCTTACACGCCACACTAGTCCTTTTTATCCCATCATTCTCAAAGCTGAACAAAAAATAGACTTGTGTCGGTGTTCTTCTACTTCAAGGTGTTTGTAAAAACTGTTGCCCCTGTTAATTGGAGGAATCGAAGGAACGGGTGTTGTAATTATATTATAATCTCAAAAATAAAGTGAACGATACAGTGCAAGTGCATGTTTAATTTATTCCTGCAATTTGGCACGAGGTACTGAAAATCTGAAATTAAAACTGATATCTTATGCATGCTTAATAAGTTGACAGACATTATGCTGATTCCTGTATGTACTTTGTCTACCAGTATCCTGATAATTTTCAAGTCTGTAGTCAAAGCTTTAACTCATAACAACTGTAAATGCACACAGAGGGAGAGGGAGAGGGAGAGGGAGAAACAGACAGACAGACAGACAGACAGACGGGGGGGGGAGAGAGAGAGAGAGAGAGAGAGAGAGAGAGAGAGAGAGAGAGAGAGAGAGAGAGAGAGGAGAGGTGTAGTGGGAGAAACTCTAAACAAGCTGTTGGAAAAATAATTTTCACTTTATTAAAATGACTACTTAAACAATTCCAGCGAATGTTATACTTTACCAAAAGCATGTAATTTACCTGACGTACACCTTACACCCACTTTCTCCCGCTTTAAGATTGAGGATGCCTTCATTAAAAATAACTGAGGGGCTAATGAGCTGCAGGAGTTTGACAGCTTCCCAACATTCTTCTCTGATCATTTGTTACCCCATGGGGCTGGTCAAGGGACACAGGCAAGGAGTGCCACCAAGTTATAGCTGGAGAACTAAAACAGTACAGAGATGATTTGCCGGGATGTACACCAGTCATCTGGCTTAGACATATTCATATGAACACACACACAGAACAAACACATGCCCCCCCTGAAAAAATATGTTCACCACAAATAAAAACATAAATAATAAATAAATCTAGTTAAAATAAGACCGGTAACCCTTGAGAGAATGAAGGCAGAGGAGACCCATGATTCACGAAGTACTTAAGCTATGCCCATGGAGGACCCTGCCTCCTCGACAAGCCCCCGAAGGCATCATCACTCAGCCACATCCTTGGGTGAAGAGCCAGCACTTTGTTTCCTTCTAAACACTATTATGTCTGTCTGTAAGACAAGAGAGAGCAGTGGCAAGATTGGCCCATTGATTTCTCTCTTTCTGGGAGTATGGTACCCTTCACCAAGAAGGGATTGATTGGGTCAAGATAACGTTCCTATTGACGTTTCTTTGCTTCTGTGCATGTGTCACAAACTTTAAAGGCCTGAGGTCAGAAAAAAATCTCAAATTCAATACGGTTTTCCCTACTCTTGAAAAAAGTTTTCTCGGGTGAGTGATAGGTCTGTTGCTATAAATGTAGTAAATGAATGAGATCGCAATTAAAATACGTCCAGGTCAGACATGGTGTTACTTAAATGCCAGTGTTGAAGACTTTCAGAGTGGGATACTTTGTTTCTGACTCTCTTGCACCCACCAATCCCCATAAAAGTCTGTAAAAGTCCTGAACTCTGTCCTGCCAAGTCAATCCTCTTCTTACTCTCCAATCAGAAGAGAAAGACCTTCATTCTCCAAAAGCCTTCTTAGCTTAATCCCACCTGGCTCTATTCATTGCTTAAACCTTTTGGGGTGTGAAATGAGCTACAGTGTCAGGCTGCACCATTTGCAGCATGCATTATTATTCCCTCAGCCTCAGTGTGTCCAAAGGCTTAAAACATCTCTACCTAAGCTCTTGCTGCAGGGAAGAATCCTTATCTCAGCAAATGCAGTCTGAGTAGCAAGACAAAGGAGAGGCAACATAAGCAGGGACTGAGAAGAGTGCCTGAAGACTGAATACCATTGAAGCAGCCTAGGGATATCTTCTTTTTTCTCTTCCCTAGAACTCCATTATAAGTATATTTTTATACTCCATCTGTGACCTAAAAAGTAATAATGTTTGTATGTGTGTGCTTCTCTTCTCCCATAGAATGGACTTTTCCTGAAGTCAGGAGAGACCTTTAAGTGTATATAAGCCATAAGATTTATAATAATGATTTAGAAATAGGTTGCTAGGAGACACTACTTATAAACAGAGTAAAGCTATGTGGTGATCTTTGTGATACTAAATCTCTAGTTATTTCAGACACTTGTGGAAATGGGCACTGGAGTTCGCAAAATGAATAAAGCTGGAAATTATCAGAAAAACTGGTAACTACTTGTAATTAGCAATGATTGTTTCTTTGTGGTGTAACAAAAAAATAATGTACTATACTGGTCCTCTTGATTCAATTTAATACACTATGAGAATTTTTTTTCAAAAATGAATAATGGAATCACATAGAGTTGCTAATCTCTTATTTTCCACATATTGTTTGTTATTTGTCCTTGGTTAATCAATAGTGTCTCTTAAGCCTGTGCTGCTCTGTATTCTATTTATCGTGAATCAGACTCACATAAATTATTTCTAGGGAGAAAGGATAAAATTAAGTTGGCAGGATTTTAAAATCCACACAATCTACTTCTAATTAAGTTCCCAGACGGAAATAGAAATTGGAAAACTTTGTAGAATACTTTTAGGATTGGGATGTCAATATTAAACACGAAAGTGTGTGCATATGAATATTTTATAGATTTTTGTTGAAAAGGGATATTGTTTTTGAGCAAACTACAGGGGGTATGATGCTGAGTCTCTGTAATCCTAGCACTCAAGACTCACTCCAGTATATTAGTTGAAAGACTCACTCCAGTATATAGTGTTGAAAGCCTATGGTTAGCTAGGATGGATAACATGTCGAGTATCAGCCTCAGCTACGCAGCAAGACTCTGTCCATATAACTACATAATTATATATGCTTTTGTTTATTTTCTTTTCATCTGAATCACATAGAAAAAAGAACACGTGTCTTTGTTCTAGGTGAATATATCATCTCCACTACTTCTGTAGGCAGCACCAATACCACCAGGGAACATCATTTTTGAGATCCCTAAGGGAAAAACATGTGTCTAGTTTTCTCAAAGGTCATTCTCTAGCCTTCCTTTCCTTCAGAATACATGTGCTAAAGTCATTAAGCACAGTCTCACCCTGTATCACCGATAGCAGATATGTAATAAGCAGACTAAAATATTTATAAAAATCACAATGTAATATTTTCTATTCTTATTTGGATTTCTACAGGTACCGATAGGTTTTTTTTTTTTCAAGTCCTATCTTAAAGAAATTCCAAAGGAACAGGGAAAGGGCAGGGAAATTGAATTGTCTAATATCCAAATGCCTGCAATACATTTTTTTTAAAGATTTATTTATTATATGTAAGTACATTGTAGCTGTCTTCAAACACTCCGGAAGAGGGAGTCAGATCTCATTACGGATGGTTGTGAGCCACCATGTGGTTGCTGGGATTTGAACTGCAATACAGTTTAATAAAGAAGTCTTGGTGTTCTCCATTTTATGCGTTAATTGAAACAAATTCAAACAGTTAGAAATCAAGTTGTAAGCCAAAAGACAGAACTTTGTACTACTTTAGTCACTACTTTAATAAACAGAGCTTTTATTTACCCATGACCTTGGTACTCTTCTATAGCAAACATTAGGATCATTTGAAAGGTTTCTTACAGCCACGTGCTGGGATGACATCCTGACTTTCTGATCCCATTGATCTGAAGTGGTTCTGTGTAGTTTATAGTCTTACTTTTTAATTCTTTGGAGTGACAGGCTGCTACCATTGACAAAACACTGTGACAATGTCTCCGGAGCGACAAGAGACTTAGAGAACTGCTTAGGAAAAAAATGCTCAAAAGCGGCCAACCTTAGGGAGAATAAGGAACTGTAACTTGAGTATGTAAGTGAAGAAAGCTGTCTAAGGAGAGATTAGAGAGTAATTATCATCGTGGACTTTACCCTCCCGGCATGGAAGTGTACTAACCAGTTCCAGTACAGAAGCCGGTAGCCAACAGGAACAAATAAACTCTGCTTACATTCAAGACGCCCGATACTGTACCTTGGTGCAATGAGATCTACCAGAAGCCACACCCTTATAAAATACAAAGCTCTTGGTCTGCATTTGCTCTCACAAAAGATGTGTGGGTCTTCACCTGCCACTATTTTAAATCCGTAAAGGTTTTGATGAGTCAAGCAACCCTGACCTTCCTCCTTGAGCTTCTGCCCCTTTTTCTAATCTTCAGCCAAATACATCGCATGTAGCTATTTAAAGGAAATAACTCTTCTGCTCATGTGGTCGGAGAAAATGGTATAAAATCCAACAATAACAACCGCGAGGCTTGTCTCTGCTTCAGTAAATCTACTTGATATTTTATTAAAGGAAGATTAATGGCCTTGTGTTCGTTCATTACATTTATCTGCTTATCAAATGCAAGTGAAATAAACCAAATATTGGGGCATTAGACGGAACAACTATTTTCCCAACTTCTGCTCAGTGGCTGGAAGGCAGCACATACATGTTTTAAGTCTGTTGAAGGCTTTGGAAAGAAGAGGAACTACCCTTTGAACATTTTTTTTTCTTTTCACTGTCTATAAGAATTTTGGGTGCTCCTGGCCCATTTCCTGGGCACCCAAACACACTGTTCGGGTTTGCTATCCTCCAGGGGAGACATTCAATATTCTGGAGAGGCAACAGACACACTCAACATGTTATTTCAGTAGGTAGAGACAATATTGTCTCCTAATGACCATAGATAGCAGTAAAATTAATATACCCAGAATCCAGAGGCAAAGATGATGATGATGATGATGATGATGATGATGATGATGATGATGATGGTGATGATTTTAATCGTTGCCAGTTTCCCACATGCATATTGTATCACTTTTAACCATCGCTCTCCCCCTTTCCAGGTTCATCCCACTGACTTCCTAATTTAAAGGCATAGTTTTATATTAATACTAAGATATTGATTGAAAAATAGAACTAAAAAAAAAGATTGGGGTTGAAATTTAGTTAAATTTAGCTAAAATTTAAAATACAAGTACAATTACTTAAGAGGAACTTTCTCGAAGCCTCCCAGCAGATGGTGCAGATAAAGCAGGTTGTAGCCTAGAAGATGTGATGCCTTTTTACATGTAGTTGGCAACTGCAGAGGGAGGCTGTGGACACCCTCAGGGCACACACTCCTCTTCTTCCTTAGACGTAGGACCGCTTTGACTTTAAATCTGATGAGGTAACAAACGCAAAGAGAAACCTAGAAAGTGTAACTGTGAAAATCTTCTTTCTCTATATAGTCTCTGGGCAATTTGATTTTCTTGAAAGATGAGTTATACACCTGGTTAAAGAGAGGTTTAAGTCAAAAATTGACTATATTTAACGCCATTAGTCATAATTTTGCTAATGGTCTATAATAGTGTTTGATATTATAACTATTGAAAAAGGATTCTTCTCTTATTCAATATATCCTGCCCAGTTTCCCCTCCCTCTGCTGCTCCCGGGTATCAACATAATTTACTTCAATTTATGTATCATTAAATAATTTAAAATGCATCCTATTATTGTTGGTAATTTTATCTCCTGTTCAAGTGTCATTTATTCTACCTTAGGAGTCCAAACTCATCAATGCCAATATTATCTACTGGAGGCGGACCATTTGTGAGATTAAACAAAGCCCCCAATGGAAGCTTGATACCAACGCCTTGGTGGGTACTGAGATGGTTCATTTTTATTCGGTATATAGGACTAGATTAAAAAAAATATTTGAAGCCAATAATATATCATTGGCACTACATACTGACCGCACACATGTGAAAATCGTTCAGTTTCTTTTATTTGTGTCATGTCAAGTAACATCTGTTTTGGTTTTTTTTTCCTGATAGGATTGTTTGATCTTCATTTGTATAAGATAGTGTAATGAACTACAAGCCATTATTTTTCTGACATAGAGAGGAAGGTGATATACCATAATACTATTCTTATTCGCATATTCTAAAGCTCATATTCTAAATATCATGCAAATAAATTATAAGTTTTAGAATAAATAGGATAAATGCACCTCAGACAACCATCAAAAGACAAGGAGTTACATGAGAATCAATATCATCTTTCTTAGCAAATAAATATGAATATAATTTAAAAACAATATAATTAGTTCTATATTACATCTTTTTTTCCCGCTATTTTAAGTTAGATCTTCTCTTCTACTCTTTTTGTGGAGTATTAAGAATTTAGCATCCTTCCTCTATTCAAAAGTATGTCGTAGTGAATCATGTAATTTCTCCCATTCAGGCGTTAGTGGAGATTTGTGTTTGAAATTGAGAAAATTGGCCTCTGAATCTTATAATCCTGCTACAGACAAACTCAGGATGAGAAACGACTGCAAGGAGGCATCAAAATTGCCCTCTAGAAGTTAGCGTCCTATTATCAGAACACTTTGTTTATCAGACTTGGCCTTAAAACAGCATCAGGTTATCCCACAATTCATGAAAGTCAGTGCTCCCAAAAGCTCAAGTATTAAATTTGTAAGGACTACATTTAGTGTCAATGAAAGAAACTTGGGGTTGAGTATTTTCTTTCAGAGTGGACCGATAGGAGAACCAGTGGGTTTGAGCCAAACCACCGGAAATTTTCACGCAGGGTTCCCAACTTTCTTTCTTTCTAATAAGGCAGTGTGGCCCTCGTGGTTCTCCAGTATGCTGAGGATGCTGCCTGTTCGGGTTTCCTAGATGTAAATATTAGTAAGAACGAGAAAAAAAAGTTTAAAGACGTTCAAATTAATTGAATGCCTCTTTCAGAGAGGAACCATATTGTTTCATTTTTCCCTTTTTTCTTTATGTATTCACTTTGCATCCTACAGTGCCCCTCCCTCCTCTCCCCCAGTTCCATCCTCACGAGCCCCTTCCCCATCACCCCTCCCTTCAAGGAGATAGGAAGCCCCCCACACACACACACCTGGGTACCAAGTTGCCATAGCAGATCCAATTGTTGCAGGACTAAGTGTGTCCTCTCACACTGAGACCCAACAAGGCAGTTCAGCTAGAGGACCGACCAGACCGGGATCCAGGGCCAGGCAAGGAGTCAGAGCCAGTGCCTGCTTAGATTGTGAGGGACCCACATGAAGTCGCAGCTGTGCACCTGCCGCAAAGGTCTAGGGGGCCAGGTGACAGTTTCAACTAATATTAGTGCCACTACTATACTTACATTCATGATATTAGGGGGAAAAACGACTTTATATAGATGCACCCTTTATGTTTCTTTACACCAAAAAAGCCAATTAGCTAAACGTCTTCAATGTTTTCCTTAATTGGCCGTATTATACTGAGGTGGCAAAATTAAGACCTATTGATTTATTCAGTCCTTAGTTAATTAATGTTATGTAGTTATGACATCTAGTGTAATATGGAAAAATAGTGCTTTTGAGGGTATCCTTGTTCTAAGAATTGTGAGAAAAATAAGGAAGAAGAAGTTATCAGAGAAAATGTGAGATTTCTAGTTAAATGGTAATGAGCTATTAACTGCTTATGTGCTTGATTAAAACCATTTAAGCATTGCTCGCTCTAAGGCCAGTAACAATGTCCTAGAAGCCACTCTGAATATGGATTTTTTATTAATGAGTACTGCAGATATGAAAAGCGTTTTTGTGAGCCTTGAAAGCATCCTACACTGCATCCTGTAAGCTACTTTTCATTCAAACACACGTGGGCATCCAAAGGAAAGTTAATTGAGATTTTTGAGTCATTTTCTATAGAGCTACATAAAAATACTGATCATTAACAAAGTACATTTTCTTATATTTCTACAGAAGTTGTCTTATATATTAAAAGAGAAGATTGACAATAGAATGTAGCCATATGTTCTTTTACCATGCGTGTTCTAAAAACACGGAGTTGCTTTTAGTGAGCACGTAGCATTGTTTTGTGTTTTATATTTTATCCTTTTCCCAAAGTCAGAGTACCTAAGCAACATGCACACCTCATTTAAGCGTAAAGCATTTAATTCTATGTGTGGGTGGCACGCGTATATAAATATTTAATGTGTGGGATAGTCTCAGAGGCAGACTAGTGAGTGTTATGATTCCTGGTATAACACTGCCCTCTGCTGGTGAAATTGTATAACACCTCGTAAACAATTTTGTTTTTCAATTTAAGGGGTTTTGGTTTTTTGTGGTTTTTTTGTTCGTTTGTTTGTTATTGTTATTGTTGTTGCTTTTTTGTTTTGTTTTTTTTGGGGGTTTTTGTTTGTATTTTTTTGGCTTTGGGAAAATCAAATTTCAGGTGATGTGATTTCCGGAGTTTATGCATTGTCATTATTGTGTAGTCTGCCTCTTTTACAAGCAGAAGCTGCAGTCCACTCATTTACTTTCAAGAATGAATTTCACAGCCTCACAGAAGGATTCATCATGAAATAGCCCTGAAGTTGATGAGATGGAGACTGGTTTTCATCAGTTCTTTTTCTTACAGTTTTAGTTTCTACTACGTCTGCCACCAAATGGCCAACCAGAGCCTAAAGTTATTAAAGGGTTAAATCCATACATTAGTAGTTCATTAGCTTCCGTTATTACCAATCTCGGTAGCACTAGCCAATCTCACTGTGTCCAGAATGAACCGTCTCTGGTTGTGGTATGAACACAGTATGCATTACTTACTGTTCCACTGATCCCTCAGAAATTCATTTAAATCCCAAGATTACTTGTGGCGTTCGGTGCTTTTCTCCAAGTAAGCCATGCTTTTTTTGCACAAGAGTAGCACCAGAGTAAAGAAATAAGGTGTTTCTTTAAGTAAAAGTTTTCTAGCTAATAAGGAGAGAAAGGAAAGTCATATGGTAATATTGCTAAAAAAAAAAAATAGAGCCTGTCAAAAGCATGTGTTATCTATTCACACACACACACACACACACACACACACACACACACACACAGGTGTAGAAGAAAAATAATCAATTTGTGTTACTCAAAAGAAAAGGTGGAGAAGAAAATAATCAACTCTCATCACCGAAGCCCAAAATGCAGGATTTACAACCGTGATGTGTCACAGGTACTTGGTTGTAAGAGACCATGTTGAACACAGGGTTTAGCTCTATAAGTGGTTTTAGATATAGAAGAGAGTAATTGAAGCATATTCCCTAGGAATGAGAAAGCAGTGAAATCCAAGTTTGCTGTAATCAAAATAATTCGTGGTAAAAAAACAAAGATCTAAAGCAAATGTTTCTCATAATCTTCATGAAATCCCAAGACATTGTATTCTATTACACCCATATGGATACTGGATAATTTTCCTAAAATCACATGAGATTACACAATAAGAATACAAGCACAGCCCTATTTGACCACTGTGGGCCATTTTCTTCTGCGGACTGCAACTCTCCTGAATTTCATATCTGGTACATAGATTTAAATGTCTCCTTAACTAATAAAAGCTTCTTTTCTATTACAGTCTACAGTGCTCCCAAGATTCCTTGATTCTATTGCAGTGTAATCATAAATGTGAGTATTGGTCACCTCTTAAGCCCTCGATGTAAAAATCCCAGACAGAGTTTTATGTCGCTTGAAGCTATTTTGTTATCGCTTCAATTTCCGTGACCAAACAAACTATCTAAAAGTAAGGTATATCATTTCTTCAATTATTTCGATAGCGTGTGGAGAAAAAAAGGTGACCCAGAAAGTCGGCGCAAAGATCGTCGGTGGCAGTGACGCCCAGGCAGGGGCATGGCCCTGGGTTGTGGCTTTGTATCACAGGGACGTGTCTACAGACCGGCTGCTCTGTGGTGCGTCTCTCGTCAGCAGTGACTGGCTGGTGTCTGCTGCACACTGTGTGTACAGGTGAGTGGAACGTGGCTTCTGACTAAATCAGTCAGTCAGTCATGACTCAAGAACCAGGGTGGGCCAAATGCTCACCATCATTGACTACTGACTTAGGACAGTGGCTCCGTGTTCTCTTTCTCCTGCTCGTAAAGATATCGGGTGTATATCTTCCTAGGCGCGGCGCAGCACACATTTCAAGGGATGGGATGGGGTGGAAGAGGACATATGGGACATATGGTGAGGGGGGAACGGGGAAAGGGGAAAGCCTTCGGAATGTAAACAAAGAATATAGAAAATAAAAAAAATGTAAAAAAAAATCTAGCAAATTAAGGAAACATGAGAAAAACTTTCAAGAGTTGGGGGAAAGAGGGAGGTCCTGTTGGGGGGGGGGAAGATGACATAGTCTATGAGTTTATATCGGGCCATAGCACAAGCACAAGGATGGTTGAGTAATTGTTATACAATGTATTGGTTCAATGACTGTTGGGAACTAAGTCAACTCTCAGCCCGTATACTCTGTGTTCCCCTACCCACCCAGGGAAGTCATCATGTACTGTGCATGGACTACGTCCCCCATAAGAAATGCCCCCCCATCCATCCACGAGTCTCCTCTTTTGTTTGTTATGACTGTCTACTGGGTGTTTGTTACCTAGCTGGTTTCCTCACAGGAGTGAAAAGTGCTGCTAATTCTTCTAAGTCCCCTTTGTACTCCCAGCCCCCAAAGGTATACATAATTTTTTTTTATCATTTGAAGCTGGTTACCACCTTATCTACAAGAGAGTCTGAGATCTCTTTCCTGGAAAAAGAGGAAGGCTTCCTTAGAGATTACATTTCAGTGGCCTACATTATAAACAAGAATATGGTTTTCTTTCTTTCTTTTTTTTTTTAAGAGCATCAGATATGTTTCCTGGGAAATTGGTATGGTGGTCTCAGGACATTTAGCTAGCTGGCATGGTGACACTGACATTAATTTTCAGAACATGCCTCTTCTCGGGACCTCTGGGCTGCCTCATCTGAAACTGCAGGCTCTTCGCTTCTTAGCCCTAATGTCTCCGCCCTCACTACTTGGCTCTAACACTTCCTTTTAACGTTAACATCCTTTTCCACTTGATTGAGCGATTTATAGTCACCGCCATGGGTCCTGGGCTATTTTCTCTTAAAACCTACAGAAAATGATTTCCTACCTCAGCCAGGAGTCCTTTAGCAAACAAGGTCATCTCGTCTGCCACAAAAGAGCATCTCATTCTGTATAGCGTAGCCCTGAGCCCTACCAGGATATATTATTTCAGTTTATGACATAAATTTTTCAATAATTTTTCATAAAATTATGTATAAATTCTTATTAAAATATATTAATTCCTTATAACAACTACTATGTCTCCCAATACAGAAATATTGACATTTTTCTCTAGTCCGATGGTAAAGATTTCAAAGTATAGAATTCATGTTTACTGCATAATTTTTATCATTATTCAGTTAGGTCAAAATTTGCTGTTAGCAAATCATCACTCTGAAAAACTCATTCATAAAGAGCCCTCAAGCTTCACAATGTGCTTTAAAAGTTTGTGTGTTCAGTACCTTGAAATGACTTAATTCACAGGATTACATCTATAAAACTACATTTTAATACTATATATAGCTAAAACGTAGAACTAACTTCCACATACAGCTTCGCTTTGCAACAAGAAAGAGCAAAATGCATGTCTAATTCTAGGATTGATTTCCCCCTCTTTAAAAGCCATAATTCCTAACGCAGTGTCATGGAGGAAAAGGGAGAAAATAAACATGCAGGCCCCTAGAAACAGCTCATCCACTTCAACAAAAGGAATGTCGTCTTTAGTTGCCTACTGACAATTCTCAATGACATCATTAAAAAAAATTCCTCCTGAGATGCACAGGAACCTGATATAGAATTGTCACCCTGCATCTGAGAGCCATGTTCACATTGTCTTCCATAATTTTATCTAGGAGGATTAGGGTAAGTCTCTGTATAACAGCAAGAGACTCTGAGAAGGAATTGTGGGCTCAGACATGGAGGAGGCAGGTGTACTGATCAGGATCCTGATATAGAATTAATAACCTGCATCTAAGAGCCAAGTTGACATGGTCTCCCATAATTTGATCTCGGAGGAGGAGGGTAAGTCTCTCTATAGCAGCAAGAGATTCTGAGAAGGAACTGTAGGCTCAGACTCGGAGGAGGCAGATATACTAATCAGGAACCTAATATAGAATTAATAACCTGAATCTTAGAGCCAAGTTGACATTGTCCTCCCATAATTTTATTTAAGAGGATTAGGGTGAGTCTCTCTAAAGCAGGAGACTCTGAGAAGGAACTGTGGGCTCAGACTTGGAGGAGGCAAATGTAGATGATCGTGTTAGAGTAATTACACTCTCCCTCCAATAAGGACAATAAGAGTTGCTAGGTGTGTGCAAACAAATTGTCGGACACTTTCGGGGAAGATAGGAAGATATGCAGAGAGCGTGATCATCATGGATTTCCCCTGCATCAAGATGCCGCGACACTGTAATAGGGACAAACCCAAAAGCAGACTCGCAGAAGTCTTAGACAACAAGCAGGTTGCTCCATCTGAATCTATAGCTCTTTGATGTTGTACACTGGTGAAATATCGAGGTAACGAAACGCTAGCATCACTTATGGTAAAAGTGACTTCCCTTGACCCTGCTGTCTTCTGACAGTTAGATTTGATCTGTTTCCCAGCATGCCATAAGCAATAACTCAGCAGGCATTTGTTTCTCATCTGTGCTAAGTATCTTCACTCTCGTCCTATACTCATTCTTTCGAGCAAGTTAAAAAGAGATGATCTCTATCATAATTGTATTGTAAATGAAAGTTTAGCTAAAGATTTGGCCTTTTCTGTTGCACAATATGCAATTAGCATATTGCTTAACTAGACTCAGGTTTGGGGAGTTACTGTTTGACATCCTGATAAAACAACTGATTTTCACATGTCACATAGGCCTAGAGCATTACTAGTGACATCTTTCAATTAACTATTCCATTGATGTACTTTTTGTAGGTCAGTGATACGAACATAATATGTATTTAAACCCCAAATACGTGAATGGGTAAAAGGCAGTCCCATCTATTATAAGCACCTGTTCAGTCAGACAGAACCCAAAATGTCTTCATCTACTCTCAGTCTGAACACATATGAGTAAAGGTGAGATGTACTAGAATCATAAGAATTCAGAACTGTCTTGAAATATTTGCCTTTTACTATCTTCAGTCATTTAATAGAAATTATTTCTCTTACTAATTTTCTTGTATACTGCTTGGTGTCACTGGCAAAGCCAGAAAGTTTTGACTATTATTTCATTCTATTATTTCATTCTATTATTTCATTCTATTATTTCATTCAATTATTTATACTAAAATATTTTAACAGAATAATAAACTGATACTACCAATTTGTATTTTATTCAGTAATTTTATCAGTAAAAATAATTTCTTAATGAAAAAAAAAACCATGAACAAGATACTCATTGAATTAACCCTACACAAATTATGTTAGGTTTTATACAACCTTAGCTGGGCACTTTTACCCAGCACAGAAAGTGGTCAGCTCTTCGATCCCCTTTATCTGTCCAAATATCGCTATGTGACACTTTCCTAACACATTCTTTAAATGCATGTTCTTGTGACAAACATCTTGCAGTCATTAGATTTCTCTGAAGCTTTATTTCCCACACATTTCTGCATCAGATCGACAAAATTGTCTCTATGCTCACAATGCCTCCCCTCTTGAATTCATGGATAAATCTTATTCTTCCTTGATTTGGAAAAACATAGGTGCTTATACGGCTTTAGATATAATTGGGGGTTAGGGGTTGCTCAATCATTTCAAGTATTTCTTTGCTTTCTGCTTTTTATATGTCCATCCAGGAAAGTGATATTTGCTAAGAACTCACCATGCCCTAAGCGTTTTGCAAATATTTGGGCATGATAGTGCTATATGGACCAACAAAAACTCTTGCTCCAGTGGTACTTACTCTCAATGTTAAGGGATAAAAACATGAAAATAAATGTTTCAGAGAATGATGTGTGCGCTAAAGATGCATGTAAGAAGCACAGGCTGTTTTAGGAGCACTAGATCAGCAGGAGAGAGAGAGCTCCGCTGATCTATTTAAAGGAACAGCTAAAGAACAAGTGGACAGATCATATGATTACATATCTGCCTGGGAACAAAGATACTCTGGGGCCTACTTTAGAAGCTTCAAGAATCCTTGCTACACTTGGCCTGGCTCTTAAAGGAACAGGAGTAATATTGGATATTGAAGCACAATCGAAGTGATGGATCTTGGGCCATAAGGAGTGAGGTGACCAGCCTTTAGAGGGCCGTTGGGCAGCCCTCTAGTTATCTGACAGAGGTTGTCTAATCAGGCTGATGTGTGGGGATGAAAGTGATAAACAAGAGAGACACTGTAAAGAGAAGTAGAAACGGGTGACAGAGGGCCCAGGATCGCAGCTGAGGATGATGGAAATACAGTAATAAGGAGACACAAGTATAAAGGCACAAGGAAGAATTAAGGGTCTATACGTAACAGTGTGGCCTTGACATCACTACAATATTGAGAAGAGAGAAGTGAGAATAAATAGGGAGTGAAAGGAAATAAAATGGCTCATATTTATACACTATTTCCCAGCTACCTTTTCACTGAAAATAGATTCTCCTCTCATACAACACAACCATAATCTTCCCTCCCTCCACTTCTCCCACTCCCCCACCGACCCTCTCCTGCAGACCCGCTTCCCTTCTGTTTTTATTTCAGAAAGACAGGCCTTGAAAAGAGGACATCCAAATAGGACAAGACAAGATAAAACATGACAAGGTCAACACCCTCATATCGAGGCTAGACAGGGCAACTGAAAGGGAGGGTGAGATCCAAGAGCAGGCCAAAGAATGAGCGATGCACCTACCGCTAGGAGTCTCACAAGAACACCAAACTAACATCCCCAACATATACTCAAAGGACCTCACGCAGACCCACGCAGACCCACGCAGACCCCATACGTGCCGACTTAGTATCTGTGGGCCTATGTGAGGCCTGCTGAGGTGATCATGACCGTCTGGCGTCCTCCATCTCTCTGACTTCTTCCAGGTAGGGGTTACTGATTTCCTGAGGGAGGGACCTGACAGAGACCTCTAATTGAGACTTTCTTTTCCTTATTATCTCTGGCTGTGGGTCTCTATTGATCCTGGTCAATTGACATATGGGTCTAAACTCAAGAGAAGCAATTCTTGAAGTATAATAACATGTTGTTGATATTTGAACTCATAGCATCACTAGATAAGCTCATATCTGGAGTAAAAGTAGATTTAAGAAAAAAAAAAAGAGACTGGTGAATATACTGAAATAGTCCAATATTTAGAGTTTGATATGAAAGAGAGGTGGAGGGCGGATAAAGAAAAAGGAGTTAAACAAGTGGAAATCATAATTGCATGGCCATTCTAGAAGTCTCACAAGACTTTGTTTACGAAGGTGTGTGGGCAAAGGGGATTCTGCATATTTCTATAAACAGTACACAAGCAGTTTGTAATAATAATAATAATAATAATAATAATAATAATAATAACAATAACAATAAATTTACCTTTCTTGCATTCATACAATACTTAGACTTACTCACAGACAGAATAGAAACTGAGCATGTCTTCATGGTCTACATGCTTTTCATAGTGCTATCACTTTTTTCTTTAATGTTTCTCTTTTGCACATGCTGTAGATTCACGCCCTTCTACCAAGTTATCATGCTGACTAGGATAATTGTGAAAAATGTTTGCATGGTGTCAAAATTTACTGAAACTTGGCCAATATTATCGAATTTAGCCTCGTGTTTTTGTGTTTCTGAATCATTCTCGATAATCCTTAAAGGGCTTTGTAAGGAAAGTACACTGGTTAATCCACCTGGTACAATAATAATTGCCTAGAAACTAATACTACAGTAGTGGTTGTTGGAGGCTAGGGGGAACAAACTGAAGAACAGTAGGAGGAAAGGCTAGGACATAATGTTAGTGTTCTGTTGTGGAACAGTGTGGTAACAGATAGCAGTGATGTAGTATATGTTTCAAAATGGTGAATGAAAGCATTTTGAATAATTTCACCACAAGTAAATAAGGTTAGAGAAAACATGTATGCTTACCTTGTCTTAAGCACTGCAACATCATATACATGCCTGCATCAAAACATCAAATGTCAATCCCTAAGTATGTCCAGTGAAAAATACAATAAAACTTATATTAACAAGAGCGAGGTTCCCCAATGGAGGAGTTGGAGGAGGGACGGAAGGAGCTGAGGGAGTTTGCAGCCCCATGAAGGGAGCAACAGTGTTAACAGGCCAGACCCCCCCCCAGAACTCCTGGGGACTGGACCACCAACCAAAGAATACACTTGGAGGGACCCATGGCACTGGCAGAGGATGGCCTTGTTGGCATCAGTGGGAGCAAATGCCATGGGCCTGAGCGTATTTGATGTCCCAGTGTAGAGGAATGGCAGGGTGGGAGGACAGGAGTGGGTGGGTGAGTGGTGGAGCACCCTCATAGAGGCAGGGGAGGGGGGATGGGATAGAGGATTTCTGAAGGGGAGACCTGGAAAGAGGAAAATATTTGAAATGTAATAAAGAAAATATCTAATAAAAATGCAATTTAAAAAAATAAAAATAAAACCATCCATAGAGGAATCAAGGATACGAAAGAATGGAAATGCAACAGACTTCTAACTTTTTGTGTTAGATATTTTCTGGAAAGTTCTGTTATGGAAGGAGAGTTTCTTGAAACTATTTTCTTATTACAATCTTTAGAAGAAATCTAGATCCAACCAGATGGACAGCAGTCCTCGGCCTGCATATGCAATCAAATCTGACTTCTCCTCAAGTAGTAAGACGGGTGGTAGATCAAATTGTCATGAACCCTCATTATGACAGACGAAGAAAGGTCAATGACATTGCAATGATGCACCTTGAGCTTAAAGTAAATTACACAGGTAAGAGAATTACATTTTGTCATCTCATCTGCTGACAGTGAGCCAAAATGAGACTTGAAATGTCATCCAGATGAAGCCATAAAAACTGGCAATTCTCTGCAGACATTTTTATAACCTAAATGCAATTGAAGCATAAAGGAAACTTTCATCATAGTGTTTCAATCCAGCATTAGGGAACTCTCATGGTTCTCTAATGGAGAAGCATATGGAACTCTTCCCGCTGCCTCTGTTTGCCTTGCAATAGAAACATGGGTCCATCCACCCCAATGCACAAAACAAAACACAAGGAGAAAAGAGAATAGGTTAATGAACTATGTTACCCACAAGCAGACATAGAGACATTACCTCCCACTGTGAAATTAATTTGTTTTTGCAGAATCTCATAAAAACAATTATGATGATTTCACTGAGGTTTAATAGGAGAACCAAAATTAAGAAGTTGGTCTACATGCAGATTACAGGAAAGCAGACGATTGCAGTCCTTAGTAGCGCCACACTTTGGGGGCCATCTTCTTTTCTGTGGGCTTCAGATGCTCACTGAAAATCTAATTATTTGTAAGTTGATGGTGAAAGATCAAACATGATTCTCCCACAAGATCCAAGTAGAACAACTGTCAATGAAGCAATATTAATATGTTTATGTGTGTCTAAAATTATTCTAATATTCATCTGACATATTTTTCTAAACTACCATGTTGAAAGAACATTAAAAGGACCAGCAAGATGCCTCCACAGGTAGAAACAAGCAGGCAGAGACAAGAGACACTTTCTTGTAGGCTGAATGACCTGAGTTCACTCCTGGATCCCTTAAGATGACGGGAAAGAACCAGCTCTATAAAGCTGACCCCTGCCCTCAACATGCAAATGAGTAAAATTTTACATAGATGTACACATACATCTATAAATACATACATATCTATGCATGCATATATACAAGCATACACATATAAAGAAAATAAATAAAAGTTTAAAAGAGCATTTCTAACATTTAAAAAAATTGAAAGTATTCTTAAATGAGTACCATGATTATTAAAAATCAAATACAAATGAAGTAAGGCATTGGGATAGGAAAAAAGATTAGTTAGAGAATAAACTAGAGGAAGACAAAGAGACCCACAATAACATCAAATCAAACACAAGTAAGCACTGATCCTGAATACCTCTGTCCCTTATTATCTGAAGGTGTTCCAGTATAATGAAATCAAATGCAACCATTTTAAAATGTTGGAAATGGTTTTTTTGTTGTTGTGCTTGTTGTTGTTGTTTTGTAATTTCTCAGAAACGAGAGTGGCATTCTATCTCTCTGTGCATGTTTGTTATTATTGTTTTTCTGTTGTTTATTTTGTTTCGCTTGGGTTTCCAGATTATATACAACCTATTTGTTTACCAGAAGAAAATCAAATATTTTCTCCAGGAAGAATTTGTTCAATTGCTGGCTGGGGATATAATAAAGTAAATGGTAAGTTATCACATTTGAAAATGAGAAAATGTTTACCAGAAAAATGTGTGCTACTGACATTCACTGTTGATATTTTAATATTTTATTGGATATTTTCTTTGTTTACATTCCAAATGTTATCCCCTTTCCTGGTTTCCCCCTCTCCCAGAAACCCCCTGTCCCATCCTCCCTCCCTTTCCTTCTGTGAGGGTGGTCTTCCACCTACACCACTCCTACCTCCCCGCCCTCAATTCCCCTACACTGGAGCATCTATTAAGCCTTCATAGGACCAAGGACCTCTCCTCCCATTGATACCTGACAAGGCCATCCTCCACTATATATGCAGCTGGAGCTATGTGTACTCCTTGGTTGATGGCTTAGATGGTTGTTTCCTGAGAGGCCCTGCCAGAGTCTTGCAAATACAGAAGCGGATTTTCACAGCCAACCATTGGACTGAGCGTGGGGTCCCCAATGGAGGAGTTAGAGAAAGGTCTGAAGGAACTAAAGTGGTTTGCAATCTCATAGGAAAAACAACAATATCAACCAACCAGATACCACCCCCCAGAGCTCCCTTAATATTTTTTAATACATCTCTTAGTCTATTATATTTGCAGAATCTGCTAAACAATTTTCAGGACTATATTCATGTTTATGCTTATTTAATAACACCAAAGACTTTCAGGTTTCTTTCAGGACTACAACATCTTGAACAGAGTTTTGAATGTTCAGGAAAGCTGGGCAAAAAGGAAAGACACTTTTATCTGAAACAATCACCTGAGTTCTACAGTCACAAAATATTATAGTCATGATAGCTGATTGCTTCAGATGTAATTAAAATAAAGTCTACACATCTAAAGGAGAAGCCAAGTGTCAAAGTCAAAGCCCTCACTTAGAAAATATCCTTTGGAGAGCATGTATGTAATGGCTCAGTGGTTTTCCAGCCTTTGTTCTTGTGAGACACGCTGACATGAGACCTCAGCAGGACATCGTACAAGGCCATGTGTAAACACGTCGTTTCCACGCTCTTCTTTACTTCACTTTTAAAAGGGAATGAGAGAGAGGAGTTGGGTCTATATGACCAAGAAACTGTGTCTGCATGTGTGAATACACTAATGAATAAACACAAAATAATCTTTAAAAAAGAAACAACTTGCTTATTAAAGAAAGCATCAAGTTTTGGGGCCAGTGTTCACCTGCTTGCTAGTTCAGTATAATTCTCTTTAACAATTATACTGTCTGACTGACAGAACCCCATGGCTGCTCTCCACAAAGTATATTCAAGTCAAAATATATTCTATTCTGAATATATATATATATATATATATATATATATATATAATTTTTATTCCTTCTATTTGAAAAGGTAATAACTTATTACATTTGAAACTTAGCGAGATAGATGTTTTACCTTTCAAATTTCAAAAAAATTCAATTTTTAGCCACAATATAGACATGAAAAACAAATTATCTGCTAACAAGATTTAAGACTCTTTATTCCATATAATTTTATTTTTTGGAGCTGAGCAAGTGTGGCTTACTTATTGTCCCTAAAATATATGTTTAATTGAATTAAAATGTCTCTAAGGGCAGTGTGGAGCCAGAAGAAGAAAACGACATCAGGAATCATTTACAATGAAATGGTCAGACCATGTTTCAGTCCTTCTCACATGTTTTCATGAATTGTATTAATTTTGTCTTATGACTCATACCTATTCAATTTCATAAAATCCCAGTTTCTAATCCTATGAGTATATCTTATTAATTAGTTATCAAAGATATCCGGTAATGTATTTTTCGCTAGGAAGAGATGAGGAGAAGGCTGTTTAAGTTGGGCAACCAGTACTTGGCCATATATTGTTTTATATTTATATCTGTGTGTCTTCTCCATCATCCAGATGGACACTAATATAAAGAAGTAAATACATGCTGCAGAGATGGGTCAGCAAGCAGTTGAGTGAACACTGCTCTCTCAGAGGACCCGAGTTCACACCAGTGCAGTTAGCTCCTACCGAACTGCTTTTAACTCTAGTTTTAGGGCATCAGACACCCTCCTCTGGCATCTGCACTCTTGTGCACTTCGGCACACACATACACATAACTTAAAAGTAATAAAAGAAAAAATGTTGTAAAAGAAAGAAATATTAATATACAGATACTGTTCATGGTTTCCTTTACAAAAGAGCTCTATTACTTATTCAGAATAAAAAAAAAGTTTATATTGAGGGGCAATCACAAAGAGAGGTTTCTGTTTTTATTGAAATGTTTTCTTCTGACCATACATCCTTGTAGTAGTTCATGGGGCAAATGACAGAAGAGGTACTGAACATTCCACTTGGTTTCAGTCCCCTGTGTTTGCTTTCTTAACTTGAAATCGGCCAGATTTTTGGAGCCAGTGGTGGGTTGTGTGTTGTTTAGTTGGTGGGCATCATGGAGTCAAGAGCTATCTTGACTAGTTCCCTCCCCAACTCTGTTTACATCACAGTGACTACACATTTAAATCATCCATTGTAGACCTGTTTGCCATGAGAAGAAAAGAAGTCATATTTGAGACATTTTCCCCTAGATAATAAATAGCTACACATTCACAAACAAGTACTGAGGTGTGTGTGTGTGTGTGTGTGTGTGTGTGTGTGTGTGTTGAATTGCACTTAAATCACACACATAAACCAGACACACACCTTGTTTGTTTTCTTAATATAGTAATGTTCTTAATGTATAAGTGAAACTTAGCATAAAATGGGATTGTATATATTTTTACAATGCTGCCTGACAGATATAATAAGTTACATTCAAGTTTCTGTCTCTTTTGTGACACCAAAGAGAATGGTTAATCATGAAGAAGGGCCAATGCACCTTTTCTGGAGGTAGTAACACCTGCCTGTTTCACAAGCTTCTTGGGAATAGTAGTTCAGTAAGGAGACATTCATACTTGCAACGAGTGATTCGTTATACAAAACACATGCAGACACGCAATGCTGAAATACGCCTCTTTTCTCTTCACCTGCATGGGGTGGCAAGCTTATTGCCCCCAGAGCAGAGCACAGTTCACCGGAGCTTTGTCCCCTGCTCAGTGTGCACCTGCTCACACACACAGAACCACAAAGGAGCTGAATGCCTTTATACAGGCGGGAGCGCCTCCTCAGGTGCTGAATGAAAAGCTCTTCTGGATATCCAAGTTGGTGCTGATTTCCTTGAATGAACTCTTTGTGCTGGCAGACTTGGTTTCTATGAGCAATACTCTAACTCTTTAAAAAACACTGAAAACGCTTTAAAGACCACCCTGGTCCAATCCACAATTCCCACTACCCCTTACGAAAGAAAAAGAAAGGAACGCTATCCCGTTTGCCAAAGTGCACAGATGGGTTTATTATGTACTTTAAAGTGCAAGGTTGGTAGTTAGTTCCATTATACATCCACATAGTGCTTGATAATGACAGCAAAATGCCGGGATAAATCGGATGGATGGTATTTCATCCAAGGATGCCTGTTAATCATGACAAAGGGGCTGTCTGCATTTGCCATTTCCAGCGGGTTCTACAGTTGATGTGCTAAAAGAAGCTGATGTTCCTCTGGTGTCCAATGAAAAGTGCCAGCAACAGCTGCCAGAATACAACATCACTGAAAATATGATATGTGCAGGATACGAGGAAGGAGGAATAGATTCTTGCCAGGTAAGTGTAGGCTAGTAGCCATCTTATACATTGTGATAGAACTTTCTTTGTTTAGACATAATGTGGGAATCACAAAATCACTAAGGATCCTCTATCCCCCTTTCACATTGAGATGGGTGACTTTGGGCAAGCCACTAGTCATTGATTGAGAGGGTTAAAAAGAACAACACATGGAAAGTGATTAGCAAACATTAAAAACCCATTAGGATTTTTTTTTATTAGGAGACTCACTAAATACAATATCTTGCATATCATAAGTATTTGAAAATTGATGAAATATTAATGTACCACCTCTGCTGCATTAAATTAAACTAAAAATTATTATAGGGCAAATGAATAAGTTACGGATGTGAAAGTAGCCATTTATACCATGAGGAAATGGTTATACTGAGTTAAAGTGTAGCAACTTGTTTCATATAATTTATATATATATATAATATGTCATAATTTGACAACACTTTTTAACAGACAAGAAGATAAATTTGTAGATATACTCCCTACTTAAATCAATATCTCAAGTCATGTTAAATTTCCAGATTGCTTTTACATGTATTCTGTTTTGATGAACACTAATTCTATCCAAAACAAATGGCTTTATACTTTTTTAAAATTTACCTCTAGATCTTTATAGTTTCCTTATAAAATAAATGAATGTGCTAAGGATAAGATACATTATCACTTAAGATGTGACTTATAAAACTATTTGTAAGACGAAAATCATCTATGCAACTTTAGTTGCATTTAATGTTTGTTGCATGGCAGACACCTCACAAATGAGGTAGAAAATACAATGGCCAGTGCTATTGATCTTAGAGTTACATTAAGCTAGTAACTTCTTTCAGACCTGTGGTTGGCTGTGCTTTCAAGAAGATCTAAGCATATTATTCATTAGCAAGAAAACAAATTCCTAAGTAATAGAAATATTTCATGCAATAAATTGCAACATTTTTTGGATCAACTTTAATATTAACTGGTCAAACAATAACACATTGTTTAAATGTTTAATATATTATTGTTTGAACATGTTCATGGAATCATTTTTTAGCCTTTAAAACTTGTTCAATCAGGCATGCCAAATTCCTTTGTGTATTTGAGGTAGTCTTCCGAATTTAGAGCCAATAAGAAAGAGGATAAAATAACTTCTCATTGATAAGAAAAGTAAATGTCATCTCATTGTCCATTCATAAACTGCATTCTTTATCAGTAGCATCAAAATTACAGCCTCCATGGAACTTGTTTAAATTGCAAATTTTAGAGCCTAGAACACAGCAGCTAATCAGATTATTAAACTGAGGCCCAATGGTGAATGCTTTCTAGTATCCTACAGGTGGTTATAATATATTTTAAAGTTTGAGAACCATTTTTCTAAATTAAAAAAATAGTCAATACTCCTTCACATTCAAATAAGTTAGTCATCTTTTGTGTTTTTATTAATGTATATTAGATATTCTTATATACTACAAGTAGTATCTAAGTACAAACACACAGTCAGTTTTAGTATTTTGTGTTGTTGCATTAGTTTATAATTCAAGCACTTATATTTCTTTGAAATAATAATAGAAATGTCATTGAATGAATTATAAAATCAAGGCCAGGAATTTACATAATAAATGGCAGAATGTGTCTGGATAATTGGAAGCGATATAGTGGAAACAAAACCCAAGCTCCCAGGCATGTAGACACCGAGAGAAAGGCAGTAAGCCTTTTATATGGTTTATGAATCTCTGCAACTCAAACTGACTTAGTATACACTGAGTAAATTAAAGCCCTTGCCTCTAACATCAATATCTTATATTTACCTAATAAAATTTCAATTATTTTTATAAAATAGAAAGAACCAGGTGATTCCTTTTAAGAACTTTCAGTTAAACCTTGGTTTAGTTTTAATGACTTGATATGTAACATACTGTGGACATGACTTCCCCATAAATATTTCAAATGTACAGATCAAGGCCTCAGGATAAAAAAATGAAAAGCACAGCCATTCCTTCAATTCCTTCGGACAGTTTTGGTACAGTTGTTTCACCCTGAATGTGGGTAACCCATGGTTGTCAATGCCACTTGAAATCCTCTGCACCCAACTGTGGCGCAGGAAGGGCTGTGACAAGTCACCTTTCCCCCTTGAATATAGCATCAAAGATAATGAAACTATCAGGCAAGAAATCTCCCAAGATAATTCCTAACACCTGGTTTAACTTTAAATACTCCACTGAAGCACTCATTTTGGTGAAAGTGTATAAGGTTGTATACTATTTTGTAATATAAAAACAAATAACTTTCTGGGAGTACATGCCTTTAGTTCCAGCAGAAACTGCAGGATCTCTATGAGCTCAATGCTAGCCAAGCATACCCAGTTCCAGACCACAAATGCCACATATTGAGGCCTTTCCTCAAAAATAAATAAGTAAATAACCAGAATTCAGTGCTTAATTAATGAGAGATTTTTTTCGTAACTAAATAATACTACTATGTGTCCATATCATTTCCATTTTCATTAGAAAGGAAGCATTGCACACGAATAAGACCTGCATGACTAGGACCCACTCTCATTTGCATTATGACAAAAAGACATCCTCCTATAAATGAAATCTCAAGTGAGAGCACATGTTCTGGTTACCGGAAAACATGAGATTTGTTTATTTCTGTTGAGATATTAAGTTTTTCACATCTAAAATCTCGATGTGGAGTTCTGTGGTTCTGGATTTGGGTTCCTTCTTCAGGGTGAACACGGGAAAGGAAAGGATACAGTGGAATTCGGAATGGGTAGGTCAGCAGGATCCCCACCCACCTGCTAGCGAGTGCCAGGGAGGGAAGGAATCCTCAAAAAACGTTAGTGTTACAGCTCTCTTAGAAGATAGTCAGTGAAACAGCGTGTGCACATACACCTTATTCAGGGTGAACAAGGGCTATATACATGAACCCCGGAGAGTGGGAAGATTTCGGAGTGAATGTCAATCACAGAATGGAGATTACCCTATTGGGAATGCCTCATCTGTGAGGCCTTCCTGGAACTTGACTTGCTTGCTGTGTGGGTTCTAATCTGAGGAGAGAGAGTTACATCTGTAGTTTTGCCAAGGACGATGTGACATTCCTTAGGTGGAAGATGTGGGTGGCAGGCCCTCCAAATCAGGCAGAGAGAAGGAAGCCCTGCTAAGTAAAAGGGAGTCCTCCACTTTGCACTAAGCTCAGGAAAGCTGGAGGGACAAGGTAGACTACAACCCTAGTAGAATGATCCCAAAAAAAAAAAAAAATGCCTTTTCTTTGAAGGCTTTTCTGGTCTTTCACGTATTAGGTAATTAAGTGATTTGTTTAGGTTGACAAGATTTTTTTATTGTGCCATTTTAGAGACTTATTTTGAAATCAATAATGAAAGTGAAAAAATAATTGCTAAGAGGTATATCATCAGAATTATTAACTTGCTATTGTTACCATTTGCACCATCTCCTTGAGAAAAAAAATTCTCATGACTGGAATGACAGTGAGAACACAGAAGCATAACTGTCAATCAGCCATATTTCTGTACATTATTTTTTGATTGGTGAGCTTAGCATGTTGTACTTACTGATACTGATTGGCCGTGTACCCACACTTTTCTTTTGTGGTTTCTCACTTCAGGGTGATTCCGGAGGACCATTAATGTGCCAGGAAAACAACAGATGGTTTCTTGTTGGTGTGACATCATTTGGTGTCCAGTGTGCACTGCCTAATCGCCCTGGGGTGTATGTCCGGGTCTCACAGTTTATAGAATGGATCCATAGCTTTCTACACTAGGCATTTTCCTGACCCAAACATGAATGATGGGCTGGGGTTTTCTTTACTCAAACTAGTATGGCAACTGAGAGTTTCATGAGAAGAAAAAAAAATTATATTTTTAGCTAAATCATTTAACTGCTGGAATGGGGAAGAGAGACAAAACAATAAATTAAAATTCCTTTGCAACATAAAGTAACCATAAAAATGCATTTCTGTTTCATAATAAACAATTAATCTTCTATAGACTTTGTCATTTCCTTTGTCTTGAATCAATGTTTACCATTTTCTGTTGTGTGAAGAACTCCTATTTTAAGACATTTTCCAAACAAGTAAAAATGGGTGAAGATGTAAAATGAAGAAGTTTGCCGGGAGTGTATCACTGTCTGAAATGAATTGTTGTAACTCATCTAATTTCAATTTCCTGTTACCACCAGAGTCAGCGTTGTTTTCTTGCTTCTCCAATCACACACATTTCTATTTAAATATAATATTTCCCTGCTCATAAAAGTACATTTATTGTGAGCCCATATCACAGAAACAATCATATCATAATTGTGCCTTTCTCAGATAAATAAAACATGCAAAGGTCTCTCTCCTGACCTAGTATCAACATAAAAGCATCCTCATTCTCCACAAATAATCTTTACATTGACTTCAAACTGCCTTTTTTAATATATATATATATATATATATATATAAACAGTTTAAAACTATAAAGATTATAGACTGTCCTGAACATGTGAAAAATTTTGTTCAAATGCAGCTGAATTGCTCTGTAAAGGCAAAAATGTGTGATAAATGAATTTGCTTCACTCCTTTAATCTCTTGGAATATTTCCAGAGAAACAGCAAATGTCAGTTCATCTTATCACACAGAATCTGCTGAAATCCACCAACTTAACACAAATGCATACGTACACACACACACACACTCACACAGACACACATATTTCATCAACATAAACGCACTCATTTCTTTTTCATGAATTAATCCAATGCAAGAATGAATAGGGTTCAAGTGAGTTGTATAAAAAGAAGCAACTACGATGATTTGCTTTATGGAAGGAAGAAAGCTCGAGCTACACTTGGATGGAATAATTACAATTCAATGCATTTAAGAGACACTGGAGACAGTGGTGACAGTGACCCTGAAAAATGGAAGACAGAGGTTGAGAGGCAATCGTGTTGTAACTGAAGACAGTCAGAGCATGGAAAACATTTCAATAAAACAAGATTTGCCAAAATGATGGAGGACTAGATGTTCCCATAAGCACTAGCATTAATAAACAAAGGTCTCTGGAAAGACTCTTCTTAGTTAAAAACTTGCCAATAACCTGATCCTAGAAAGGGGAAATAAACAGAAGAAGCAATTATGTTGTTTGTATGTACCATTTCCAAATGTATATTAGCACTATGTTCTGAAAACACAGAGCGGTTACATCATGTATCTGCTTTTCAAAGGCCAGCTAAAACTTCAGAAACCCTTAGGATGGTATCATCCCCATCTTTTAAAAAGAAAGAGAATTGTTTTCCCAGCCCTGTCACAGATGGAGTTCGTCTTCGACACTGGACGTTTTCCTGACCTGGATAATAATAAAAGGACCCCAGCCTTCCCCTGTCAGTTTGTGCTTCCACCCTTCAGCTGTTAAGAGTTCTGGGTGGCACAGACAAAGGGGAAGGGCGGTTTCCCTTCCCACTGGCCTAGCTAAATGGAGAAACGGGCAGAGTTGGCATAGAAGCAAACCAGATCCCAGCAGCTGGTCTCCCATTTGACCCACAAGGACGGGGCTAAGGGAGCACAGCTGAGCTCAGAACGCAGTTGGCCCATTCTGTCTCAAAGCAGCAGAAAAAGATCCGAGAATCATTTTGCCTCTTGTTTGGAAAAACCAAGACTACTTAAGGAAAGTTCATTATTGTCTAACTGAAAAAGACGGACAGAAGAAACCTCCCTGTTTTGTTTGGATTCGGCGTCGTCTGTGCTTTTCACACACAAGCTTTGGTTTTATCTTCAGGTAATGATGAGACACATCTGGACTTTGTTCCGGTAAGAACGTAGACAACACCAATGATCATTCTTCAGAAACAAGAACTCTTTATTTGGCTAAAAGTGACATGGGGACATTTGAAGACAAAATAGTTACAACTCTCTTGAGAAAAACAAACACTACGCATTGAGGAAACTCCATCAGACAGAAGGAAGCCACAGTTCACAATCACAAACAACACTCATCAAAGATAAGCAAACATCAGTGACCTCTAGTCCATGGGCCATTAATTGATGTGATTTGTAGTTTTGTTTTTCTTCTTCTTTTAATCAGTAATATTAGTGTGTTCTGCTTAGCATCACACTGCTGGAAACCATTGAACTTTATATATTATAAAGACTAAATTCAGTTAGGAAAACCTCAGCCAAACAGCAACTGTCTGACTCCAAAGCCTTCAAATTGTCATCCTGTTTGATTGACAGGGAGAAGCCACATTGATTCCTGACACTCCGGGAGCTATTTGTGATTCTATAGGCAACATGTGAAGACCTGTTATTTGTACTGCAGATGCCATTTTTTTTTAAGGTTAACTATATTGGTGTCTATACAAGTACTAGTAAAGATACTTTATTACAAAAATCTGTTTAATTTTAAATTAAGAATAATTGTAAGGCACGTGTCTTGCACAATTGAAGTTAGACAGTTCTTGCCTCTAAGTAAAGTGTTTCAGCAGATTAATAGCACAGTCAATGAAATAGTTTCTTATTTCTGAAGAGACTTCCTAAACTTTATTGAACCCAAAGCAAAGAAACGGAAAGAATATGAACTATCCTACAAAAGAAATGTTTCCCTATGGAAAGATTTCTTTGTGTCTGTGTGAATTCAGTTTTTAATGAAAAGAGCATATATGTAAAAAAAAATCAAATGCCATAAATATAAATATCAGAACACTATTTTCATCAAATGCTTCCGCAAAGGTAAAATGTTTCTGCACACTGTAAATTGAAATATAATTTATATTACATGAAGTAGATCAAAATTTATGAAGATGAAAAAAAATAAAAAGCAAGAATAACTACTCCCAACACAGGTATTCCAGATGTGTCTACAGAAATTATATCTGCATGGTCCATTTCATTTACATGAAGTTTGGGTGTATCCTTTAAGAGAGTAAGCAGGTCTCGCTCAGCATATTTTTTAAGTGAAATTATGAACATATAAAAATTATTTTGACATTTGCCTCAAGGGGGAGCTTACAGTTCGTCTTGCAGATCCTTTGAGATTTCAAGCCATTCCAAAGTAATGATGCCGTTCCTTACACTGATCAAGAATTACAAAACTATGTTTATTTTCCCGAACAATGTCAGTTTGTTATTATACCTCCATGGCACTTTCCTTCCTCGTGCTTTTTGAAATCCATAGTGTAGACTGGTTCGGGCTAGTTTTTGTCCTTCCTTTACTGAAAAACATAAAAAGAAATAAATTCAGTTCTTGAGTCATAGCACACTAAATATGTCTTGGTCCAAATGGAGACAGTCAGACAGATATTATGAGTTCTTCTTTCCTCCTGAGCATATTTTCCATTCCTACAAAAAAGTCTAGATTATTCCAGTGGGTGAAGATGGCAAACAGTTCTTATGAATGCTGTAAACAGACAAGCAAATATATTTGCATCTTTTGACTAACCATAGAGTTCAAACACACATGTGTAACAATGCCTGGCGAAGTACTAAAACTTCCCATTTTTTCCCCCAGTAAACCTTGTTTTCTTTGGGCCAGGCTTCTGAATTTTGCCTCATGGGCACTCTGATATAATAGTTGATACAATTAGTGTCAAATCATTCACAAACCCATGCTCTGGTCTGAAAAATAAGTAACCGCCTATTGCTTTACCCCATTAATCTTCCTGAGCTGAACTTATATCATTCGTGTCCCGAAAAGTTAACTGTGCCTCTTTCTCAAACCAATGAATGCCCAAGGCAAGGGCGTGTTCAGTGATTTAGGAGCTTGTGAATTCTATCTCCAAGATATGTCTGACATGTAACTTCCATTCCCTAGAATTAGACCTAGGCCCTTAGGGTAGCCTGTGCTTGGGATTCCAAATGTTCTTTCCTATAGTAGTACCTGTTCCAGCCCCTGTAAAAGTGCCTGTTTGTAAGTATCCCCAAGATTACATGTCAAGATCTGCATTTCTTTGCCTTGGTTTCCTGGAAATATTCTCTCACTTGGTCTGTGCACAACCCTTAGTACTTACGGCTACCCCTAAGCAGCCACACTTCAGCCTCTAATAGCTTTTGCCACCCTCACAGATACACCCTTGCACCATTCCACTGTCCTGCCACTTTGCAGAACTCCTTAAAGACAAAAAAAGATCTATTTCTAAAGCCTTGAGCATTACAATGCAAAAATACTCGCTTCATATCAATTTGAGTGTTGTGTTAATAAGTAAAATTTCAAGTTACATATTCTAAGGATATTCTTTCTAATAAATAAGATCAACATAACTTAATTTTACCAGGTATACCCAGCATAAAGAGAAAATAAGTCAGGCAAAGTTTATGAACAGGAAAGTATTTTAACCGGTAAGAAAAGCAGTTAAGTTATCCACGTGGCTCCAATTGTAATTGATAGTTTACTAAAAGAGTTCTTCTAGTTAAGGGAAGGAGAGTTAGTTTGGAAATGGTATGGAATGAGAGAAACCCCCATGTGTACCAGATTGGAATTTAAATTTTCTGCAAGGCACTCAGATGATAATGGAGTGAATTCTTTGATGAAGTTTCTCCTTGCTTTCCTGGAAAAAAGGAAAAGGGGAGGATCTAAGAATGATGGACGTCCCAGCAACTGAAAGTGCCCAACTTTGCATTATTTCTCACACTGAAATTTTCAAACAAGTGAAAACAGCCACAGATCTTTTGAATGAAAACAACTGCTTTTGGGAAAAACAAACCTTAAAGGCAAGGCCATTGCTCAACATGTCAGCTCATTTCACTTGATAAAGGAGAATGTTTGAATCATAGATTTAGTGTTGACTAACTGATCTGATATTTATATGGCCACTTTAACAGTCTGTCTGACTTAGAAGAGATTTGTAATCCCCCTATGCCACTGCTTTCCCAGTGAGAAATCAACATGATTCCATCCACGGTCTTAGGAATTAGGACAATAAATGACATATTTTTGTCTGTGTGTGTGTGTGTGTGTGTGTGTATGTGTGTGTGTGTGTGTGTGTGTAAACAGGAGAATAAATTTACAATGTTTAACATGTCTTTTAATGAAAATCAAGAAGTCTCAAAATATAGTATTACCAGACTTTAACACCCTTATTTTTAAATGATTTTCACACTTCAAATGTTATTGTTTTGTTTAATTTGATTTTGCTTCTTTTGTTATTCTTGTTTTAATTGGATTTGATTTGATTTGATTTGGTTGATAGAGTGTGCTTGCTTGTTTGTTTAGATATGTTCTTGATGTGTAGTACATGTTAGACTCAAATTCAATAGTCCTTCTCTTTCTAAGCTCCTGAGTTCTGTAATTGAAGGCATGTGCTACAGGGAATGCCTAAATTAGATGACTTATAAATACATATTAGCAATTTATAGTTGAGATTTTGGAGGGGTTGCAACTTTTCAGCTTCTTTAGGATTTATTTAAGGGAAAGAAGATAATGAAACAGAAAGAGGAAACTATTTCATTTGCAGGTCCTTCTACAGTGTAAGCTTTCCTTTGATCAGTTATTTAACCATCAGCAAGGAGGCCATTCATTCTAGCAAATCTGTCCTTACTTGAATGCAGCTTCTAACTTTGTTCATGGACTCTTATTTTTGGAATTTAATTGACAAACTATACCACATGTAAGGAGTTCACTTCACGGACTTCCTGGAAATCTTGCCATTGGGATATATCATTTTATTTCAAAATATCTGTAAGACAGTACCCACGCCCCACCCCCCACCCCCGTGTGTGTGTGTGTGTGTGTGTGTGTGTGTGTGTGTTTGTGTGTATCTGTGTGTCTGTAGGTATGTCTGTTGGTAAAATAATGGATTTATTATTATTATTACTATTATTATTATTATTATTATTATCATGAAGAATGATCGCTCAAGCTGGTCTTACATCCATGATAATCCTGTCTCAGCCTTCTAAGCTACAGCACTCACCTGGCCATCTTTATAGCTACACTTAATTTCCTAATCTAAAGATGTCTTTTTGGAAATAAAAAAGAGGGCTATGGTTTGAATGCTGAATCTATACTACAAGTATACCTTTAAACTGATTGAAAGGTTTAACTTGTTTAAAAAAAAAAAGTTAATCCAGAGACTGGATGGTACAGTGCACCTCACGTGAGGTTATAAGTTCTCAGACCTCAGACCCACAACATACAGAAACTGTATAACACAAAGCAAGTAAAGGTGACACTCCATCCTCCTGACTGAAAAAAAAAAAGCATCTGTAAGGCACACAGTCTGCAGGACTTATGAAGTGTAAAGGAGACACTGGATGCCTCATTAAATCCAAGTATGTACTACAGTTTTATGTGCTGGAATTTTACTGACAGCTAAGAACACTAAAACTCTTTAAAATAAGTTAAAGACATAGTAACCGTTATTTTAAAGATGTCTCAAAGTATATTTAAAGGTTTTATTTTTTCCTTAATTATCTGGGCAGCAATATGTTTTTTTTTTTTTTTTTTTTTTTTTACCTTCTATGCAACATCTGGAAACAGCAGGTCCCGAAAGCAACCAGTATCAGTAAGAGCAGCGGAATCGTTGGTATAATAACATAGATTAGATTGGGAATTATGCCTACGAGAGAAAGATCGTCTTAGTGTTCAGTGATAGCTCAGGAAGGACACCAACACAAAGTCATGAACTCATGTCCCTAAGGATTAAGGTAAAATAGACTATTACCAAAATAAGTAAATTCCAAGTATAAAATATTATTAAATTTAAATTATTAAATTTAATTAAATATATTAAAATTAAATGGATGCTTTGGAAAAAAGTCTAAACAAAATTGTAACACCCTGGTTGGCATGCTCAATTAAATATGCATGCTTTTAAATTTTCTATTACATTTGTGATTCCAACGTGAGCTCATTTTCATAATGCATTGATCTTAGCTGTCTCGTTTTATTAATTTTCTGAATCATTGGACAAGTAAAGACTGCATACTAAGTAATAACAATTATTATAATCATTGTTCACCTAGAAGATAATGAATTATCTTACTCAATAAACTCAGTGTCGTGATAAAATGGAAGCATCTGGGATTAAACGACAATAAACACATACTCGGCGGTGATACAGTTGTAACCCAGAGACGTAAGACTCCGGAGACAACGACATGATTTAATTAAATTCTGAAAACAAGCATACTTTTAACCCTACTCCCCATGATGACAGATATTCTTAGTACATTTTAAAGAAAATTACGAACACTCCAGACCTACAGAGCATAAAATGACTTTATTCCCAATGAATATACGTATATATGTATACCAATATAAGAAGATATTTTTAAGAGTGAAATATCTGTATTTTAATTATTTGCTAATGATTTTAATTATGTTTATTATTATGAATGATGTTAAGAGCAGATACCTGATACAGAAAGTGCGCAGAGGCTTAATACACACACCTACGTAAGGACAACAAGCTGAGGAACAGGGCATTTGGCTTGCAAACTGAAAGTTAGTCAACACTATTACAAATGATCATGGTTCTGACAATAGTTGGCCATAGGTAGTTCCCTTCACTGCTCATCCTTTCTTTTGCTAAGGGGTGTGTTTAAAGAGATCTAGTGATTGGTAATTCAGAGATACATTGCTGCTTAACACATTTTTAAGTTCATATATAAATGCACTTTATTTTAATCAAAGCCAGCCCTCCCTGCCCAATCCAAGTGCTCAAAGATCTCTTTCTTTACTTATTCCTTATGAGTGTGTGTGTGTGTGTGTGTGTGTGTGTCCCACATGCTAGTCTAAAAGGATTAAAATGTAGACAATAGTGGTTGTGCTCAGCCTTCTTTCTGAGCCTTCACATTTTAAGAATTTGCGAAATACTTTCTTTTCAAATTGCTGTGAACATTTCTGATACTAATGACAAAAAATACAAAATTATACCTAGGAGTTATTGATTTTGAAACACTTAGGTCTTTAGATCAATACTAACAAAAGAAATAGATAAAACATTTCTGCCCATATGGTTTAGGTCATGTCTTAAAAATAAAGGTCTAGCTCTCTTGACCCCTCTCTTGTCTTTCTCTCTTGTCCTCTTCTCTCTCCCCCTTTCTCTTATCTTTCTCTTTCTCTGTTCTCTTCCCCCTCTTTCCACGTGGTCATGGCAGGCTTTTACCTCTCTCTCTCCCCTCTCTTACTTTATTTCTCTACAATAAAACTTTGGAATGTAAACATAGAATATAGAAAACAAAAATTAAAAAAAACTTTAAAATAAAAAAAAGGTCTAAGAAAAATTAAGAGGAGTTGCTGGCTAATAGGGAACTCACATAGGGATTGGATTTGTTTTTCCTCTGTCACCTGGGTTGGCAGTGGGGTAGAGCCCATTATGTACACCCTCCTCCAACATTCCACACTGTAATATCACAGTGATAGCTTGAAATTGGTCACATAGAGGTTTTTGTACCATGGAAGACAATAGAAGCTATAATCAGCCTTATTTATACCTCATCTCTACTTCAGCTAAGCCCTGTACATCCAACAGCAAACTACTGTTCTAAGCCACTAAACAAGTTAGTTGAAATGATATTCACTACATATATTGGGAAATGCTTTGTAGATATAGGTGTTGCTATTGATCACTTGGTTTCATACTAGATGGTTACATTTGAAATAGAAATTTTAAGAAATGTTTTTCTATTGAGACTGTATCATTGCATAATTATGTCTAATGCAGTTCAAAAGTGTGGATGGGTCCATAATTAATGTCCCCCATCCCTGAACCACAAGAAAAATTTCACTGGGGTTAAAATGAAGCATTGGTTCAAAGCACCGTTCTTTAGGTGAGCGTTAAAAGGCACAGAAGAGAATCACCTGCTTCGGTAACAACCACATTCTCATGGGTGTCTTCAGGTTGGTTTGTAAGATACGGCTTTTCAACGGGGTCCGTTGGATGAATCTCTGCAAATAATTAGCATAGTACTCATGAATAATAATTACACAAGGAAAATGCAAATATTAATAAAAATAAAATGTATTAGCAAACAATAAGAAATGTTGATTTGATTTCTGAACAGCTTGCAGGCAAATATATATTCTGCATTTAAATGTACAAACTCTCAACTAACAGTAGTCAATATTTAATTATTTTAATTAATTATTTTAGACAAAGGAACCAATTTGATGAATTCCCTTTATAACTCAAACTTCATTAGCAGCCAAGAGTGGTATAGTGCTTAAATTAGTCTGCAACAGTCAGTAATAATGAAAAAGTACATAATAATTTGTGAACTTCCCAGAGCCCCAGGGACTAGATCACCAACCAAAGATTGTATATGGAAGGATCGATAAGGCTCCAGATACTTATGTAGCAAAGGATGGCTTGTCTGACATCAATGGGAGGGGCGGCCCTTGGTCCTGTGGAGGCTTGATGCCCCAGCCAAGGAGGATGCTGGAGGAGTGGTGGGGCTGGAGTGTGTGGATAAGTGTGGGGGAGCAACCTCATAGAGGCAAAGGGGAGGGGGGAAAGGGCTGATGAGATGGGGGTGTTGTGGAGGGGTAACCAGGAAGGGGGATATCATTTGAGATGTAAATAACAGGAATGATTAATAAAATAAATGTAAGAAATAAGAAACAATTCTAAAGGCAACAAAGGTAAATTCTGTATGTAATAGCCTTTACTGTACAATAATAATTAGCAGTTAACAGCATAGTTGCATGAGGAATTGCGGACTCAAGCGGCAGCCCTCTGAAGGGCAAGCCTGTGCTACCCAAACAATGAGATCTGTAAGTGTGCATTCAAATAGGGCCCACTCCCTTAAATAATAGTATATTAAGATTAATTAAGATTTGCAAGTTGTTCCTCTTCTAGTTTTATGTAATTTGATCTTTCAGTTCCCAAATGCATGAGAAATTTTTGAGATATCGTACTGTTAAGATGGTCAGGTACTACCATCTCATCTACTTTCCCTAGAGAAAACAGTTGTTACATTAACAGTTTAGCCAAAGTAAATTGGATTCGAGAGGAAAAAGTTGTATGGCAGAATGAATAAGTTACGAGTCTCCTAACTAACCCACCTACCCATCACTCACCTACTGTAGTGAAGCAGACTCTACCTACCTGAACAGCAGGCCTACTGTGGTCTCAATGTCTCTCCCACCTTGCAGGTAACTACAAGGCCTTCATTCCACACACCCAAATCAGAACCAAGGATAACTCTTATCTAGTGGCATGCCTTTATTAAAACTCCTTGCATTCAGGTTAGCCCAGATGGTGTGGTGCCTGCTACCCCCTCAACTCCTAAATCTCACATCTAGAAATTTTTAAGGGCAAGGAATTCCCTTTCTTTCTTCTGACCTATGGGAATCCTCTCCCATATGGTCTTTATCTCGTGCTGCCTATGGCACATACGTAACTCCTCTAATACTCTGAAAGTGAAGGGAATCAAAGGGGCTCTCTTCTATCATGGCACTCATGATATGTGTCACTCTGAATGGAGTTCTTCTTTGTGAACTGAAACAAAATGGAAGGTTATCTTTCTGTAGGAGTCCCATGGTGGTATCGGTGATGGTTGCTTCCTTAATAAAGCTCGTTGGGGTTGGGAAGTAAAGTACACACTCATTCTCCAAGCCCATAACATTCTTTTATTTATGACAAGTCTAGTGGTTCACCATGAGTTTGGAGGCAGCCTGGGCTATATTTTGAGTTTCACACCAGATTTGGTCATAAGGTAAAACCCTGCCATCACAAACAAACAATAACAGGATAATAGCTATAAATGTATTCAATGTTTAAGTAATTAAATTCATTATTTACTTTTGTTATTTTATGGACAAAAAATGATTCATAGAGCATTTTTTTCTGTAGTCACTGGAACATAATAATATTCTAAAGAATGCTACTTGTCATATTGCCCTACAAATTTGATTCATTGGTGGTGTAGTCACCCATGTCAAATGATATTTTTAGATTAATTTATAAATACATGTAATTAGTCATCAAACTATTTACATTTAAAACAATTTTTAGCAAACTCTAATGAGGCTGTTAATTAAATAAAAATCTAGTAAATTAATTCTATCTTTGCAATTTTTATCTAAAAGTAAAAGCTCATGAGGCAATTTTAATTTTTCAGATTACATCTATTTTGGGTGTGGTTGAGGGCAATCGTGCCATGGTTTGCAGGTAGAAGCCAGTAAACAGTTTGAGAGACTGGGTTTTCTCCTTCTACTATGTAAATCCCTGGACTGCACTAAGGTTTCAAGCTTGGCAATAAGTGTCTTTCTCTGTTGAGTCATCTCAACAGCCCCAAAAGGCAGATTTAGCATGAATAACACATTTAGAAGTATGGACATAAAAAAATGCATGTTATCAGTGAACTGAAAGAATATGTATGTGTTTCAGAGAGAAGAGAAAAAAACTCAAAATTGAATTATCCCATTTCTGAATAACCAGGGTTATTTTTAAAAACATTTTCAACACTATTGGCCATGCTATTAGATTGTATATGGGAGTAAAAATAAGAAAGTAAATAATACATTTCGAACTGATCAAACATAATACGTAAATAAATACATATTACTTAACTATACTCATTTTAATCCTTGACATTGACGATTAGTAAATAATAATTGCTAAATAGTAATGACTATTAAGATAATGAATAATAAAATTTTGACATTAATAAATGTCAAGTGTTACAGCACACTTAAAATATCACAGAATTCAAATTATATTTCTCTGAGATACAATTAGAAATAATATAAATGAGTAACAGACTTATTTTTCAAAGGCTTCCGTGAGTGGAATGACAGATTTAGCAACCAAGGGCAAAGTATAAACTCACCAGGCATATAAAAAGTTGGCTAATACACTGGAGGAAAGAATAAACACAAGAGTAGGTCTAATCCAATAATCTCTTGTGCTTCATGGCTTTATGAGAAAAGAAATTGTGTAATTTCAAGTGAATAATAGGAACATTGGTACTTGGTTATAATTACCTTTTATGGGCACATATTATGAGGTCATGCTGACAATCCTTCAGAAAAGTTAATATGACCCTTTCCAACATTGTGGAGAAAAATAGAAAAATAAATATCTCAAGGCTTAAGTTTCTAACTTGAGTATCTAAGAGGATCATATATATATTTGCACATCTTTGATTAGTCCTTTGTAGGTCAAATTCCAACTCAATTGAAGTGTCTTATTAAAGTAACTCAATTTCACTATTTCAGCAGGGAGTCCCACTAATATGCCTTAGGTCAAAGTAATTTCCCCCGTTACTGCACATGACAAAAGAAAACTGGCAAGAGTGTCATTTTTCTAAGGATATAAATCAGAGTAAGAAAATAATGTGAACTTAATCCTTTTAACTATGGCGAAAGATATTACACTCAAGTAAAGGACCACATGGCAAGCATGATGCTATGACATGATGTACGAATGAGCCTGAAGAAAGCTGTTTCACTCCCCTAAATTCAACAGGAATAAGCCAAGGAACTATTGATCACAAGTAAGTATGTTCATAGGCACGTTGGTAGCCTATGCCTGCTTTCTTTACAGTCTGTTTTTAAAGATATTTTCATATAGACATCGGTCATTTACAAAACATGAGAACAGTTTGGTCCTTGTGTAAATTATTATCTTTCTCTTGGAAACACCTTTGCCAACAAATGGTTTCCACCCATCTTCCTTTGCTCAGCCCACTGCTAGGTTGACTCGACAGCAAAGAATGTCTGTCCTTCAGTACATGAACAGGGCAAGCTGTGAGCTAATGCCTCTTTCATGGGAATAATAGAGACATTCTGGAATCTGTAGAGACAAAGTCTCGGATGAACAAACATGCCCCCCAAATCTCCTACAGCCATGGATGTCTTTTACCTGGTTCGTACTTGCAGATGTAATTGTGCTTCATGTTGCACCTGTCGTCGTTCCACTGGTAAAGGTAGGGACCTCCTAGGCCAGGATTGGCAGTCGGTTGATGGTACATGACCACGCATTTCTCACTTCCACAAGAAGGTTCGTCAGTGTACCAGTTCCTTTAAACAGAGAGCCACAGGGACACTCAGCCACATCAATCAGAGCTTTGCTCGTGCCCCACTGACTCCAGCAAGGTACAGATGAGCACTGCAGGATGCAGTTATAGCTTACCTGAACTGGGAGCTGCTTCCATCGGACCACTGGTAGAGATCTGGGCAGGCTCCGGATGTTTGACCATCTCCGCTTCTCAAAAGTCCTATCCAGAAGTCACCATCTGAAATGCCCGTCCCGGGTTTCGTCAGGTTCTGCAGCATGCTCTCTATTAACTTCTGTTCAGCTTCGTTCTCAAGACTGAGGAGGACACCTCCTTCACTCTCACAAGCCAGCCGTGCCTCCTGGAAGCTCACCCGGCTAGACAGTTCATGGAAGTAGGCCATTTTGTAGCAGGGATGTTTCACATCAGCAAAACACACCTTTTGACCTAAAACAAGAATAACATAATAAATAAATAAATAAATAAATAAATAAATAAATAAATAAATAAATGTTTGAGGCCTCTATTCATAGGTTTGATGTTAATTACAAACAAAGAGCAATTCAAAACAGAAAACACATCAAGAATTCTTTTCTCCAAAATATGTCCTTGGTTGCAACAGTGGCATGATAGTTATGGGTGTAAACAACTACTCTCTGATTAGACTTAAGTCCTGCCTCTCCAGGACCATGCCCAATATCGCAAATTTCGTCAAGAACTAATGATTGGGGAGCTCATGGGCCACCAAGGTGAAGCTACTACTGTTGGTTTTGGTGAAACCAAAATCAATCCTTCCCTCTAAATGCCCATGTCTCTACTCATAGAATGGTGCACCTCTCAAACCACATCAGAAAAGTGTCTTTGTGCAGTGGATGCTGGTTATCACAGAAACTCTACAAAGAAAGGGTAACTGTGGAGTGTTCTACCAGCAATAGGACATCCATGTCAGACCCTCCTTGGCCTTGGAAAAGGGTGTAGAAAGAATGTAAGAGCCAAAGGTTGGGAAGAATGAGTCAAAACTGTTTCATAGACATGACAGGACCACTAGACTCATGAACCCACAGCAGTAGTAATTGCCTACACAAGACCTTCTCAGAATAAAGTCAGTCAGCATTTTACTATAGAGTAGGGAGAGTTTCATGAGGCCCCATCTTTAAAAAACTATGGACAACTGATACTTTCTTGGGGAGAGACAGTCAGTTCTATTTAATTGTTTGAATGGATGGTCCCACACCAAGAAGTATATGGACAGTGCATATTAGAGTTGATGAGTTATGAATTCTAAAAAGAAAGCATGAAGTTGGGAAGTGGTAGGGTAGAAGATCTGAAAGGAATTAAGAAGAAGAGTTGGGCTGAATATGATAAAAATTATCCTGTGTGTGACATTCTCAAAGAACTAACAAAAATATTTTAAGAGTGCTTTCTCATTCAACACAATGAGAAAGTTTCAAATTTTTAGTCTAGTATTTTCAATTTATAAAAGTATTGGGACTTGGGAGATGCTCTGTGGGTAGAATGTTTGCTGTCCAAGCATGAAAACCTGAGGTTTTATTTCCACTACCCATGTAAAATGTTTTGCATTCTCCTATTTAATTTTTTAATTAAATTTTCTGTATGAAAAGTCACGTGTAGGATGGGGAACCATGCTTAAATACTGGGATAAATGAAGCATTTACCACTTTTTACTCCTAACTGTTGAGCAACTATATCAAACCAACATTGACGCAATACCACAGCCCCTAAATTTCTATTTGTGATAAGATATGACACTCAGGGCTGGAGCAAGCAGAAATTGGTAGAAGACCATTATCCCCACAACAGTATTTAAGAGATAAGCATTCAGGATCTTGACAAAGGAAGAAAACATAAATTAGTTATTTGGCAATATGAACAAACAAGCTAACAGGGATGTGAACTCAGGAACTGTACATGGAAAAGTGCAAGCAAATTAATATACAAGTTAAACTAATTTCAACTTTAATAAAAATTCACATAGCTGTAAAAATTGCCATGGAAAATGAGCTTAAAGATTTTAGTGTGGCAAATAAGTCTGAAGTAAATCCTCAATGGCAGGAGGCAATGGAAATATCAATGGTTATTTCTATTATAAATCATGAATTGAAAAGTTATTATTAGGTTTTCTGATGATTACATTGTTTAAAATAGCTGTCCTTACACAATTCCAGTGATTCTTATAAGCCTATATTTTTATCATTGTATTTAAGAAGCAGACTCACCCTATTTTCATCTAGTACATCCTTTACATATTTCTAAGTTTCCAGAATTATCTTAGCTACATTCCCCTGAGTAGTCAAGTCCCAAATGTTCACCCTTAAGACATTTAGCCTTGTATTTCACTCAAGCATTTTAAAATACTGCCTTTTATTAAAGATTGCTTTGCAATCTCTCAAGGGAAAGAGAAACAGAATAGCAGGATGTTTTGGTGAGTAACATGGATTTATATGTAACAAAACTAGGCTTCCTTAAGATGTGTTACCTTGATATGATTTATATACTAAAATTCGCCACTCATTATCTTTGATATATTAAAATATAAGTTCATCCCTGGTTTGTACATGGCAAAGACATAAAATGTAATAGACATTTACTCATTTATAAAAGTAAGATAACACTGATAATAGAATGCGTAGGAGGGCTGTAGTATGGTGCAGAAATATCTAATACTATTATGTTACATTTTAAAAAATAAAATGACTAATGATGCCCAGATGAAGGATTGTGTTCTACCACCAAACAAAAAGTGTACATGGAGGGACCCATAGCTCCACCTGCACATGTAGCAGAGGATGGCCTTGTTGGGCATCAACGGGAGGAGAGGCCCTTGGTCCTGTGTTGGCTCAATGCCCCAATGTAGGGGAATGCCAGGGCAGTGAGGCAGGAGTAGGTGGGTGAGTGGGTAGGTGGGGAAGTGTCCTCATAGAAGCAGGGGAAGGGGAAAGGGGGAAGGGGATAGAGGGTTTGCAGAGGGGAAACTGGGAAGAGGGATGACATTTGAGGTGTAAATAAATAACATAACCAATAAAAAAAAAGAATTGCATCTTTAAAAAATCCACATGTAATGCTAGATGGGTCCTAGATATGTTGCCCGATATCTTGGCACTCAATGCCAGGCGATCTTTCCCTGTAGATGGAGTGGTTCATGTTCTCAGTAGATGAACAACAGAGATGATGGTGGCAGCACAAAAGAGGGCTCCTGAAGCGGGGGGGGGGGTCCCTCTTTTATCAGCGGGAACTGACATGTTAACCCACAGGACCTCGGGTGAGTGCCAACTGAGTCTTCGTGTTTGAATGAAAAAGCCCCGACCAGGTCAGGAGAGCAAGGCAGCCTCTTGGACATTATGGACATACTGCATAATTATTATGGCTTATGTAGAATCCGTTAAGGCTGACTGGCTGAATGCCTTTGCATATCATTCTACTTTACTACTGATTTCTACCTTGCTGTGCGCATTTGGCCCACGTCCTGGCCAAATGAGCAGAAGCTGGGGCTGCAGAGGTTACCGCTGCACTTCGGCTGATCCCATTTGGCTGCTCTCACAGTGGGACTCGAACAGCTGGGAAACAAATGCTGCCCTAATGCCCAGACAAGTTCTGCTGGGGAAGATATTCTGATGTGACGTTCCCCGCTCCTGGAGAAGCCTGCCTTCTCCAGGACACAATGATGATGGCCTCCTTTCTCACCCCGGCTGCTTACATGAAATCTTTCCTTGACATTTAGATTTAAATATCATATTCAAATAAAATCTTCCAGAAATAGTTCATGGGAGGGGTCAATTTTCTGTAAGTCACACAGTGGTTTATGCTACCATAAACCATAACTATGTGATTTTAGTTCAAGACAATTGGCTCTATTCTCAGACGTCATACAACATGGTATTGCAGTGCCACCGTGTGCTTTGGCATGTTTTGAGGGGGATAGGAAAGAACTATAAAAAAGATCAGCTTCTTGAATTTTAGCTGAGCATCTTAAGCTTAGCTTAGGTGAGAAAGATCATGTTGTTCCCCCCCCCCTTTTTTTTTTGTATTTTCAGTTTTCAAAATATTTGTTAAAAATATCAATTTTTAAAATTAAGTGGATCATAACTGAAGAAAAGAAATATAATACATCATCTGTTTTGAACAACATGATCTATATGTAATGCTTAGTAGGTTATATTCATACTATCTCACTCTCCAGAAGTCTCAATTCAGCAACTCTAGTTGAAAATCAACTTAATTTTTGGGTTATCTACAAAGACTTTCCACTCTGGATTCCAGAAACATTGATTAAAAACAGACATCCAAGAGAGTTTTGTGTACTTTTATGAAAATGTTCTGAATATGTACCTCGAACTAAATAATCTCATTTAAGAATTACTTAGTTTGATTTTATCAAGTAAATTTGCATAGAATTATATAGAGAAAAATTTACCCATATTAGATTTGTACATATAAGAACACAGACCAAGCACAAACCTAGATATGTACTTTTATTTACAGATAATTCCTACTAATGACTATTTAACATCCCTATCATTGTCACAACTAATATTCTGTTGTCATTTCCATAAATAGCTATTTTTGTTCTCAAATTTATGAAAAAAATCACAAACGATGGCAAAACTTGAAAAAGGATTTTAGCAATTATAAGAAAGCAGGGGCAAACTCACGAAGTTGTGACAATTTGTTTCTTCTGGAATAGAAACACTAACTGGGTTTTATGCTATTTAAAATACTGTAGAATGTTATTGTAGAATGCCCTGCAGCTGTGAGGTGGTCAACTGCGTCCTCGTCCCTCTTACTATAATAAAATGTAGCCAACATTAGTTAAGCGTTACATATAGATCATGTTGTTCAAAACAGATGATGTATTATATTTCTTTTCTTCAGTTACGATCCGCTTAATTTTAAAAATTGATATTTTTAACAAATATTTTGAAAACTGAAAATACAAAAAAGGGGGGGGGGACAACATGATCTTTCTCACCTAAGCTAAGCTTAAGATGCTCAGCTAAAGTTCAAGAAGCTGATCTTTTTTATAGTTCTTTCCTATCCCCCTCAAAACATGCCAAAGCACACGGTGGCACTGCAATACCATGTTGCATGACATCTGAGAATAGAGCCAATTGTCTTGAACTAAAATCACATTTATTCCGAGTGTTCTGTGTTACAGTTCACAAGAGTACACCAATTTCTTAATTTTTGTTTGAAGTTAAAACAGATTTACTACAATTGAATTATTTATGAAAGATGAATTTTGTGATTCACTTAATGGCAGAAGGCACTGCAGCTGGAGTCTATTCTCTGGCACTAAGAAAATCAAGTATGCCATCTCGGGTCACTTCAGGGATGGTGGTGGCACAGCCTTTCTTATTTATCCCCCCTCCCCCAAGACACAACAGGCTTTCTGAGAAGAGAGTGGTCTCATATTTTAAATCCTGATATTTGAAATAAATATAAAGATTATGAATGGAAACCCATATAATAATATGACTTCAGAGTTCAAGAATCCAATCCAAAGTTAGTACTTTGAATCCAGCAGAACCGAAGGAAGTTGGAATGACCAAAACGTTCATGATTGTTGTTGTTACTTTAAATACTACCAGGCTATATGATCATAGTTTCCCGAAATGTAATAATTGTCTGAGATGGATTAATAATTTGAAATATGAGCATCGCTTCCAATACAACTCGAACCTTTAGAGGAAGTAGGAAAATCAAATCTGCTGACACACATCTAAGAGGTCCTTCTGATAAACTATTCAATTGGAGAAGTAGCCTTTGCCCCTAGGAAGCTCAACTCTAGATACAGGGCTGACCAAGCTAATCCCTTCCTCCTACCCTCTCCACAGTCACAAGACACAGATTGTAGTAAAAGGCTCTCAATCTTCCTCTCTTTTCTTTTTTGCTTTTTCTTTTCTTTTCTTTTCTTTTCTTTTTCTTTTTCTTTTTTTTTTTTTTGAGAAGAAAAGGGTTTATTTCAGCTTATAGTTTGTAGGTTTGTAGTCCATCATAGAGGAAAGTTAAGGAAGAAACACCAGGCAGGAAATGAACAGAGGCAGTGGAGGAATTTTGCTTACTAGCTTGTCCCCAGCCACTTTGTGAAGTCGATTTTCTCATCCTGTCTCTAAAATAAGGAAGGGAGAGAGTTTAATAATTTGTCCACGTTCACATAGCTTATAATTGCAAACTCAGGTTTGGGCCAAGTTGACTTTCTATTACTCATTTTCTTTCTTTGTTTTTTAATTGGGTGTTTTACTTATTTACATTTCAAATGTTATCCCCTTTCCTGGTTTCCCCTCTGCAAACCCCCTATCCCATTCCCTCACACCCTGCTTCTGTGAAGGAGCTCACCCACCTACCCATCTATTCCTGCCTCACTACTCTAGCATGGGCCTACACTGTGGCATTGAGCCTCCACAGGACCAAGGGCCTCTCCTCCCACTGATGCCCAACAAGGCCATCCTCTGCTACATGTCTGAAGCAATACATGGTTAAGAAACTTTATTAATAAAGAGTTGCATGCCATGCATCTCTTCTGTTAGATACATTGCTCTAATATAGCCATTGGTGAGTTATTGATTGCTGGTATGAGCACAGGGTCATGCATTGGGAATTTTCTGAGTGTGAATTTTTCATGCTGAATAATTAGATCAAAGTTAATTTGAGGTCACATCTCTCTCTCTCTCTCTCTCTCTCTCTCTCTCTCTCTGTATATATATATATATATATATATATATATATATATATGTGTGTGTGTGTGTGTGTGTGTGTGTGTGTGTGTGTAAAATAAAATAGCAGATGAGACATCACATATATATGATGTCATTTTTATTTTATTTTATCAATATGACAATTAAGGCCTAAGTTGAATGTTGTATCAAGTACAAATCTGGCCACTGTAGTCAGATGATTGTGGTATACATTCAAACAGATTTTAAAAACTTCGCCTTACAGTTGTCTAAATGATTGCACATGTATATGAATTGAAGGTCTAACACAGAAGAAAGTTTTAAATAATAAGAATAACTAATGACGCATCAGCTGGACATTCCCTTTTAGAATCCCCTTTTAAAATCATAGATGCTTTTCTAGCATTCATGTGTAGATATTGCCACTATAAGATAGTGATGAATAGCCAGTAAGGACTAATGCCCATGATAAATGGGTAGTTTATTAAATGCCTAGTAATAAGATTAATTTGCTCCCTTCTTGCCCAGGAGATACTTAAAGTAATTGCATCTTTGCAAGGTGCACTGTCATCATTTTCTACTTTGATGATGTCATGGAATCATTCTGCGAGCTTGAATATGCTCTGCAATTTCATGTATATATTCCTCACTATTAAAGTACTTCTTAAAGCTACTTACTGCTCATCACTTATGCAGTATTCTATAGTCTCCTTCATGATGGGGAGAGAGAGAGAGAGAGAGAGAGAGAGAGAGAGAGAGAGAGCAGGAAAGAGGGAGAGGGAGCGAGAGGTAGAGGGAGAGAGAGAGAGAGACCTGCACATAATTGGTCCCACTAGTTAGATCTCTCTATAATGAATAGTGAGTTCTTTATTTCTTGTGAGATTATGGAGGAGAATGACTTAAAGTCATAGACTGTGAAAAGTTAGTGGAGAGTGACTGGTTAAATTGTACATTTAAAAATTATGTCTGACTCTATGAAGAGCATGAATTGCTAGAGTCAGTAGCAGGCTTAAACCCTTGTTTCTAACGGTCTCTTTCCACTCAGCCTTTAATATGAAATGTGTCTCAATTGCACATGTATGAGCATTCTCAAGAAATTTAAGGGATGCCTGAAATACGGTCAGTGCCACATCACAGCATGAGGGCACTGAAGACCAGGGCTCTGAACTCTGAAAAAGAAACAAAAAAGTCCGTTAAACTATAACAAATGTCATTTGCTTCCAAACAGAGTCTCCAAAACAAAAGACCTCAAATTTTAATCCCCCCTTTTTCATATTATACCATAAGGAAAAATCTTAAAAGGCTGTCAGAAAAAAATGTCATCAGCAGCTAGTGACTTTCTAAACTGAGTATTTAAATAGGTGCAACAGATGTTCTCCACACATCTGTGTGGAGTAAGAAATCTCCATACAATTCAAATCCTCAAATTAGTTTCCCATGAACCACAAACTCAGTAAATACACTGACTGTTATCATCAGAGCCCTCCATGTGTGTCTGTGTACTGTCTGATTACATCAGATATTATTAAATCTTTCATAGCTCAACTGAGACTGAAGCTGCTGAAAATGCATTTGTCCCTAAAATATTTTATCCTTAAAATGGTGTGCTTAAAGGATTATAACGTATCTTGTTGACTCTTTTGAAACATGAAAAACATATCCAGAGATTTAGTTTGTCATTGTCTGTCTTTTGGGGCCACGGTGGGTACATGCTTATTCGGTATTGCAGGGGATTTAATAAGTTAGAAATTCTTTTCCATGTGTTCTAAGTGTGTTCCAGATAGTGGGACGTGAAGAAGCTGTCTGGATTCCCTGCAGGCTGGGTAGTCAGTCCCTAGTGGCCTAAAATGGTCGCTACACCATTCAGAGCAAATATCAACAGGCAGACAGTGGACGTGTTAGGAAATATTGCTTCAAAAATAACAGATTTTAGTCTGCTCTCTGCTCAGCCAGTAAGAGCTAGAATTGATCAGATCTTATGATCAGTTTATAGATGGATAAATTTCAATGTGAAGAAAATCAAATTATCCATAAGAAAAACATATCTAAGCAATTGTTTTAATCTCAAGTCAACATCATCATTTATACTAAATCAAATAAATCATGCTCAGTTACTTAGAAATTTTCCAGATGTCACCTTCAAGATGCCTATGAATTGCCAAAAAAAGAAAGAAAGGAAGGAAGGAAGGAAGGAAGGAAGGAAGGAAAGAAAGAAAGAAAGAAAGAAAGAAAGAAAGAAAAGCCTAGCCAAAAGTTTGGAATGATTTGTGTAAAACTATCTTGAAAATTCAACTTCTCATCAACAAAGTATGTCTCCATTCCCTAGACCGTTAAGGTATATAAATAGGAAAACAATAAAGGAACATTAATTAAGTTAGTTAAATGCTTCTATTTGTTTCTTAAAATGTCACATGTTCGAAGCATAATTTTTGCTATTCATTTATTTGCATAAAAATCTCATAAGCAAAGGTAGTGAAATACTCAGTTTGCTCCACCGGATAGATCTCCACGCAGTTCTTTATCTTCTGCTAAATTAGGAAGGAAGAGGACTTAAACCCATAGGCTCCGAACACACTGTAAAAAAAGCTGACTGGTTACCTGTGCATTTAAGAATTGTATCTGACTGAGTGTAAATACGTGAACTGGAGAGGAGAAAGCGAGAGGCGAGCTTAATACGCTAGATCCTAAAGGTCCGTGTTCTGATCTCGTTACATTACTGTCCTTTACATCTACCACGTTAGCCTTGGACGGTAGAAGCCACATCCAACCACTCATTCCGACAGTACGGTGAGCATAGCGCAGAGCTTCTCTATGTGTGACTGCTCAGCTGCCCTGTGTGGTGCTGTTCACAGTTCCCTCAGAGGCTGACTTTTCTCAAACTAAGAGAAAATTCACACTACTGTGTGAATTGCTCAATGACTAGACAATAAACAGGAGGGGGGGCGGGAGGATCAGAGACAAAGCAAGGAAGTTTGGCAATTTTGACCTTTCACTGGTTTGAGAGACTTAATTGCGCACCTGCTGTTTGCACAAATCCAAATTCGCAGCCACGAACACCTCAAAGCAGACCTCCACCCGGCTCCAGTGGGTGTTTCCTGGGTGTTCTAATTTGGAATGAAGTCCGAAAGCTGAGGCCACAGGGCAGTAGCTCTCCGCTGTTCTTTGTCAGTCCTCCTGAGAACAAAGGCTGCAAACTCAGGCGTCTGGACTGGGCTGGGCTCAGAAACCATCCTTGTGAGCACCCTGGCTGGACCAGAGCCAGACCCACAGGAGGTGGCGTTCCTGCCGCAGCCCCTTATCTGTCTGCCCAGCTCTACCACACCCCTCTCACAGGTGCCCTAGTCCTGTCTGCCTCTGTTCCGCTCACTGTCTTCCAAAGAAAGTAGAGACTCTTGCCCTCAAGAGACCTAGCTGCTTCGTATTTAGCTTAAGCTTGCTCTGTACCTAGAAGAAGGCGCTCCAAAGAAAAACCAGGAAACTTTTCTGTTATGAGGAGAGAAGATGAAAGGAAAGAGTACCACGTTTTTCAACCGTCCCTCTGGACGCCCTACTAAGTACAGTTTCCCAACTCTATGAGGAGTCCCCTCCCTGGTGCAGAGTACCCCATATCTCCCCCAGAAGCCCAAGTCCCTGGTTTTCTCCTTCGCGGACAATACCCCTGCCCTGACTCACCGCTGACCACCCTTCGGGCAAAGACTCCCTGGGCGCAGAGCAGCGCAGCTCCCAGCAATAGCGAGGCAATGCGGATCATCGCGGTGAGGTTTCTGCAGCAGGTGTCCAGTAGAGGAACGGCAAGGTCCTCCCGCAGCACGGCCACCGCCGGTGGCTTTAACCAGCAGCTTCCTTGCTCTCCAGCTGGGTCCTACTCCCTCCTTCCCAGCGCAGGAGCTAGGATCCCTGCAAGCATCGCCTTTAGTGAGGGACCTGCTGCCAGGCTGCCCCGAGCGGCACTGGGCTGGCTGGCGTGCTGGACCCCGTGGCGTGTGTCTGGGAGCTGGGGACAGTGTTAAGAGTTCCTGTGTCTGTATCTGTTGGAAAGGTGAAACAGGAGCTCTAGCGCAAACCTAAGCAGCCACTTTCCTTTCCTTCTTAGGTCTCTGGGTTCTAAGGGACTGAGCTGGCGCGCCCTAGTCGTGGCTCCAACAGCAGCAGCAGCAACAGCAGTAGCAGCAGCAGCAGCAGCAAAGCAACAGCTGCTCTGCTCTGCGCTGGCTGCACGCTCTTATATATGCCCAGAGACCCGGGTTCCAACCCCTAGCTAGTAATCATTTTAACTACTTCGTCCCTCCTGCCAAGCGGAGCATCTGGCCCCACCCCTAAAAACTGGAGCCACTTTGAAAAGAGTCCAGTCAGCAGTCCTTCCTCCTCCACTCCCGATCCCCACCCCCTTCCCATTTGCCAACAGACTTCAATACTCATTTGTGTAAAATGTGACAGCTTTGCTATTAAACTCGGGCAAACGTTGGCTCCATTTGGATTTCTCAGAGATAAATGTCCACTGGGATGCCAAGTTTCAGGGCCTTTCTCTTTTTCTGCTAAATTGCTTGATCATATGTATGGTGAGATGCAGGGCACTAGCCACTATTTAAGATGGATTGGCGGAGTGGAAGCCAGACCCTGCTCGGTGAATTATATAATGTGGCAGCCTTTTCCCCACCTAGGTTCTCTAAATAGATTATTTCCAAGCAGGCTGCTTGACTAAATTACCACAGAAGCAAATTGAAAAGAATCCTGGAACCCAGTTTTCCCTCGACTAATTTCAATCTCAGTGTTTGCAACTCCAAGGGGGCGGGGGGGGGACGGGGGGCGGGAATAAAGGCAAAATAAATATTCTGAATTGTTGAGAACTTCACGAATGCAAAACGGATGTATTTCTTTGAACTTACCCATCAGCGGTCTATGGCTTCCATTAAAAGTAAGTCTCAGCCGGGCGGTGGTGGCACACGCCTGTAATCCCCGCACTTGGGAGGCAGAGGCAGGCGGGATTTCTGAGTTCGAGGCCAGCCTGGTCTACAGAGTGAGTTCCAGTCCAGGACAGCCAGAGCTACACAGAGAAACCCTGTCTCGAAAACAAACAAACAAACAAACAAACAAAAGTAAGTCTCACTTTAGGGATATGTACGATTCCAAACCTGACCCACTCCACTATAACAGTCCCATGACTGGCTTACCTTTTTTTAATGGAGTCCAGAAAAAGAGTTCTCATAATGAATTTATATATGGTCCATGAGAGGAAATCTGAAAATGTTCTTCGAAACAGCTTCTGTAAAACTGGAAATTTTTTGTTATGTTGCTTTTCATTGAAATTTATAATATATTTGTTATAGTTTTTTTATGTGTACAAGTATGTGATTGTATATGTGTAGTGTGTGCCTGTGGGTATATGTGTGCCTGTTCGTGTGAGGGGGTGTATGTGATTGTACATGGTGTGTGCATATGTGTGTGTGTGTGTGTGTGTGTGTGTGTGCATGTGTGTGGTTGAGGCCCAAAGGTGCTATCAAGAATCTCCCTTCCTTTTACCTTATTCATTGATGGGAGTGTCTCACATTGAAACCCAGATCTTATGGCCTATAAGACCTGTCTCCTTAGCCCGTTACTGGAGGGACACCACACCCACATGGCATTTGTGTGGGTTCTGGGTCTGGGGATCCTAACTCTTGTCCTTTTGTTTAAGTGCCAAGGGCTTTAACTGCGGAACCATTTCCTCAGGACCCATTATTCTATTGCTTAAATGCACCAAGATTTGCTAAATAGGATCATTTTATGTTTTAATGGGAAGCACACTTTCCTCCAAGGTCTAACTGTCTTTGACTTTCATATGAAATGAGGATACTGTCTGATGCATCATTTTCTTGGAAAAAAAGGGGCAATAGGTACAGCCACAATAAGGACCAGTCTCACAGAATCAGGTATTTCAGCAACTAGGAGATTCTTTGCTATGAAATACACTTTACTAATGAAAGTAGAATTCAAACTATACATGCATACATATATGTATGTATATGTATATATATATGACGGACAGATATAGATACACTGTTTTGTTCTTTTTGTTGACTGTGAATGAACTATCCTACTGTAGGGCCATGGGCAGCATAAATTTGGATTTGGTAGAGGGTCTATTATTTTTAACACTAGTTCATGTCCTCAAGGAGAAGATGCCATTGAGAGTAAAAGATAGGAAATGTAAAGGTGCTGGGTTTGTAATGTGGCCCTGAAAATCATGTCAGTGAGAATCATCGTAGCTTTGGTCAGAAAGCTTTCTGACATGGGCTCACAATTCAGTATGAAGAGAGAAAAATATTACAACAACCACAGTATAAAGCCAGGTATAGAAGAAGGGTAAATGACGTATCACACTACATGGAAGAAGTAAGAATTAAGTTGAAGTTATATTTGGGGTCATCCTCATTGGCTGGTGAATATGGTTTTTATTCATGCCTGTAGAAAGGATCCAGGTGAAATTTCTTTTCCTTTATCCTGTCATCCTTCTCTTAGATACTGGCATCACCCAGCACTCTTAAGAAATGATCTTCCTTTGGGAAGAAAACCCAGCAAATTGTATCATGAACACCAGACTTCTCTTAGCTCTGTTTCTGACACTTAAGACATAATGCGCTTTAAATCACCACTGGTGGGAAGGGGAACTATACTGTTAGTACTTGGCCAAATCCGAATAACAGCAATAACTACCCCCGCGGTATGGTTTCATGGACGTTTGTCTTTCGTGATAGAACTAGACCAATTCTAATTGACTTGTGGGTCCAGCAGAGTTCCTAGTAGCTAACGTACTAAGGTATTAAGAGAATACAGTCTTGTATCCTTACCCATTTTTGATTTGGCATTTGTAAAGGGATTGGCAGACAAAATCAACATCTTTTGTTTGTTTCTCTTTGACTAAAAACATCTGGGTGGCTTATCACTAACTTCACAGAGCCTGGTTTGGGTCTTAACTATAGAACAAAAAGGTTACTATTCTCTGTAAAGAGCACAACAAGATTTTTCTCATATAGATTACATATACTTTTTATGTTATATAATCTATGTAATATAATAGATGTATATACCAAAAATCTTCATCAAATTTTAATCAAAATATTATTTAATATTAAATATTAATTCAATATTATTTAATATTTAATATTATTTAATATTTAATATTAAATTTAATATATATGTATATGTGAACTTGCTGCTGTATTAGGTCTCCATACCACCCCTCAAATGTTCCTTGATTTTAGCTATTTCTTTGCAGTCTTTCCCATCCTTTCTTCCTCTCTCCTCCAGAGCCCTCTATTCCAGTCACCCCCCCCCCATCCGGAGCTATCTATCCTCTTTCCCTTCCCTAGTGAGATCTATCTGGTCCCCCTCGTACCTCAGTCTCTAACTGCCCTCTGTGGTTCTGTGGATTGTAGCTTGGGTATCGCTGCCTTCTCTAATTATCTCTCATGAATGAATGGAAACCGACTCACTAGAGTGGAAGTGTCATTTCACTAATGCTAAGCCGTCACTTACGACTGATGGGAGATCAGTTCTCCAATAGAGTGACGCTGGTTACATCAACCACTCCAGGACAGGCCTCATGTTCAAGAGTAGCTGACCAACCTAAGACGGACTCCACAGTAGGTTTATATAAATTTCTTTACAGTTTGGTGGTGGGTTTTTTTTTTCTTTTTTCATTTTGGGGATGTTTTATGTTGTTTTCTTGTTTGGGGCTAGGTGTCATTGTTTTGGGTTTTTTTTTCTGTTTTTCTTTAGAAAGAACTTAAAATTGAGTGAATAGGAAGAGGGAAGAAACTGGAAGGACTTCATGGCACGAAGAATATGAGCAAAATGTATTGAAATTTAATCACTGCTGTAGATGTTAAATATATAAATAAAAAACAGCAAAATAATTGTTCCATAGACAAGTATGGTAGCTCTTGCTAGTAATTCCAAAATTCTGAAAGGATAGGGCAGGGGGATTCCTATAAGTTTTAGGTCAGCCTAGGCAACATAGGGAGAACCTCTTGATAGATAGATAGATAGATAGATAGATAGATAGATAGACAGACAGACAGATAGATAGATAGATAGATAGATAGATAGATAGATAGAAACTTGCAGCAGAGATGTTGGAATTAGTAGAAAATAAAAACATGTTTAAAACAATTTTGTTAACAAATGATGCTCACGTACTTCCTCTGTAGTCATACATAATGAACAGTAAAAGATAAATGAAAATGTTTTGGCAGAGTTTAGCTCAAAATTACCCAAACAAAACTCGACTTGAAAGCACCAGGTTTGGAGTAGTGAGGCGATTAAGGGATTCTTTGAGGGCAAATGGGAGGAAGAGCATAGGAGGGATTGTTTGCATGCACGAGGAGCTGGGCTCAGGTAGGCTGAAAACAAGGTGTGAATAATGATCGAGGGAGATGAGAAGACAAGATCTAGAAATCAGTGATAAGAAAGTAGGAGGGGACTACGGGAGAGAGATCCTCTGGGAAGAGGAGGCAACAAGAGCCAAGGAGCAGATATGATGACACTGCACGCATGTATGAATACCTCATAATTAAGTCTGTTATTTTTCAAGCAATTAATATATGCTAACACTGTCCTTAAATCTCTTTTCAATTCATACAATGAGAACAGTAAAGTGAATGGTCCTTGGGGCTGGAGAGATGGCTCAGCAGTTAAGAGCACTGACTCCTCTTCCAGAGGTCCTGATTTCAATTCCCAGCAACCATATGGTGGCTCACAACCCTCTGTAAAGGGATCTGATGCCCTCTTCTGGTGTGTCTTTAAATATCTAATATATATATATATATACACACACACATATATATATACATATGTATATGTATATGTATATGTATATGTATATGTATATGTACATGTGTATATGTATATGTATATGTATATGTATATGTATATGTATATGTATATGTATATGTATATGTATATAAAATAAAGCTTTTAAAAAAGTGGAGTCCAATACTGACCCAATAGCTAAAATGTATCTTTCTCTTGAAACTCTAAGATAAAAGATGTAATCTCCAAAAGGGCACACCCCCCCCCCCCGAATTATCTCACAGTGCTCCAGCAGCTTGAAAGACTCCATACAGTATGATTAAGTAAAGTGAGACGTAGAAATTCCTGGCTTCTTTTGGAAACACAGTTGTGTGGCATGATGTTTTTCTGGATGCTGTCTTGTGAGAGGACATTTTGCTGAAGCAGACATGTGAATGGGCCTATGATGTTTTGCTGGAGTGGACGCATGAGAGGGTAGGTGATGTTTGGAAAGGGCCCCACAGACAATAAAAGGATGCGATTGCAGTGCTATGCTTTGCAACACTTTGCTGGTCTTTGTTAGTCATTGCTGGTCTCTCTCCTTTTTGCTGCTCTTCACTTCCTAGAAGGAAATGTGCCAAAGTTTCTCATGGTAGTCCGGCTGATTCTTGTCACTTCCTCTGACTCAGGTTGCTTTGATGGAACCTTGTGCTTTCTGTTGGATCAAGCTACTGCTTGGGGTTTGCTATCGTACAGATCTGATGATATCCTGACAATGAAGATTGGAGTCGCCCCAAAGAATTACTTCCAAACAGGTAGGTCTACAACACCATTGTCCCATTGACCATCTTTGATCAGTGGGGTAGAAGGGAGGTTGAAGCACTTAAACTTCCTAAATACAGTTGGCTTTGAAAAATGTATGCCTATAAAAGTGTAATAAAATTAATAAACTAGATAATATTGGGTTTGATAAATCACATCTATACCAATGTAAAGTTATAGGAGATCTTTCTTGGAGATGATGATGGTCATCCTTCTTCTCTGGGACATACATGAATGAACTCCTCTGTGTCTGATTATCACGTGGCTGTGTAGAGTTGTCCTACACCAAAGCCACTGATGGTAAACAAATGTCTGGATCGCAGGTTATCTTCAGATGAACTAGTGGGCACATGAAGGAGCTGCTCATTGAAGAAGGCACACTGAAAGCCAATGAAGAGAGAGTTCATGAGCTTGGGATGCAAATGGCAAGTTAGAATTTCTGCAAGCGAGTTAGTGACTGGCTCAAACCTGGGTTGAACACATGGTCACATTCCCCCCAAGATGTAGTTGTTCATTTTAAAGGGTCTCTGGTCTGTTGAATTCATGAACTACCTCAATTTGGAGCCAGTGTCACTCTTGAAATTCCAGAAATAGTTTTGTAGGGCTATCTAGAAGAGCTCAGGTGTTCGTAGCAATGTAAATAAATGTAATGAAGAATTACACAAGCAGGAAAAGGATGTTTTTCTATTGCTTTCAATTCACTCATCGTTAAATCTGTTCAAGTATGGATCTCTACCGCTGGAACATTTCGCATCAGATCTGAAGAACTTATCAGTTTCACTTAACGTCAATTTTAATTAAATAATTTTAGTAGCTCCACACCCATGTGTATTTAGGGGCAAATCAGACACAATGATTTATTAAAATAAAAGGAAGATGTAAAGTTGAGTGTGGTTGGAAGGTGGGAGTTGGTCTGGGAGGAGTTAGCAGGAGGGATGGGTTGAATGCGATCAATATTCATGCATCAAGTTCTCAACCATTTAAGACAGCTACAAGGTAAGTAAAAACAATTAAAGTGAATGGCATTGTTATGAATCTAGAATGAGTAAATGTTTCTACTCTAAATCTTTCTTACTTACCTAATCTAATTTTAATTTATATTAGTATAATTGTTCCCTTTGCCTTAGCTGTCTTGATTTATTAGGTATATAACTGACAAATTCCTTCATGATGATCAACTCCATCACACCAGTGTCCCCCTCCAACATGCTCTAGTGTACTTTACTGCATCTCATTTCCAAACTTGTTCCCTGTTTTTAATACATTTTGATTTTAATCATGCTCTCAATCCAGTCAGTTCCTCCTGTATATGGTTATGAAGTTATCCCCTGGGGCATGGCCAACCTCCAAGGAAAGAGACTTCCTTCCCTCAGCAGCTATCAAGTATAGCTAGCTCCTACCATGAGGGTGGGTGGGGGTGGGGGTGGGGGGTGGGGGTGGAAGGTGGGGGGTAGGGATGGGGGTGGGGGGCCTCGAGAGGCATTTGAGTCTCTCTGTTTCCAGGCTGGAATTTTGACTGACTTCATATTGTATAAGGAACAACAGCTGCTGTGAGTTTATAAATTCATGGAACTTTTAAAAAACAGAAGACATATAGTTCCATATAGTTGTAAAATATATAACAATCTAGTGCAAAGATACAAATAAATAAAACATTCTTAATGTTATTGTTTAAATGGCGTAGATAAACAGGAACCCCGTAGAACCAGTTGTATTTGGATTATTCTGAGGGTGAACTGTGTAGTGTTTGAAAGCTATTATAGAGATGTAGTAATAAATTAACACACACACACATAAGAGAGAGAGAGAGAGAGAGAGGGGGGGGGTAGGTTTCGAGGAAGGAAAAAGGTTACCAGGTTACCACTACACTGACAGAAATATGACCCTAATGTTTCAGATTTCATCTTCTCCAAATGTCTTTAACCTTTTTGGCTTTGACTTTAAAAGAGAATATGAGATGAAGAAACATTGTGGTTCCCAACTGCATGGTGTCCTACCTTTGAAATGCTGCTACTCTATTTTACAGACTGTTCTAATTTCAAATGCTGCACCCTGCCAGAGTGGTGTATGATGTCTGCACTAGTTTTCTAAATGAGTATAGTGCTTGTGTCTAATAAAAAGTAAAGTTAATTTTTAAACATCATGAAAGTTATAAAGCTATTCTCCATATATCTAATCAATAATGTGAATTCCTAAAGAAGAAATAAAAAAGAGTATGTCCAATGGCTTCATACACAAGTGGGGGACAGATTACTCCTGAAGTCACCAGCTGTGCATTGCTTCTCCACCGAGCTGGGGGAGCCTCTGATTGCCATTCCTCTCTTCCTTTTCCTTCCCCCCTTTCTCCACCTTGTCCTCCTCTCTTGCCTCTTTTTGGTTCTCATTCCTTTCTTTTTTCCTTCCTTCCTCACACATTCTTCCTATAAAAGAAAATACCAATTCATGAAGAACAAGTATTGTCTTAGGATTTCAAATTTCCAGCGAATCGAAGCCCTGTGTCTGCTTCTGTGGACCTCTAAGTAGTAAGTCATCACATTGCAAAGATGCCACAGAAATATAAAGTCCAGACAAAGTGGAATTAAACTGAGGACCAGGTTGAGTGGAAGATAAGCCAACCAAGAGACTACAAAACTTAGATGAATATTTGAAAATCCTGATTTTTACGTAAGAGAAAAACTTTTAAAAGTGCAAACGGAGGAGCTAAGGACCTGGGAAAGCATAAGTGGTGTATTTGTGATGTTTCCAAATAGCGTGTGTTCGTGTCAATCAAGCCACTGAAAAGGTGAGAATTCCGACGCTAGGCATAATAGCAAATTAATTGAGTGTCGCAGCTTGTGTACAACGTTAGCGGGAAATTTGCGGAGAAAACACAAAGGTATTCGTACAAAACAAAAATCAATTTGCATATCCTTCTGGGTGTGCACCTGTCGGTTTGCTACGTTTTCAGAACCAGCTTCAATGTGTAAACAGCTCGGATGCCAAGCCCATGTGCACGGCGCAGCAAAGTGGAAATGTTGGAATTAATGAGGAGCACCCTGTCACGGAGCTGCGGACTCTGCCATCCACAGGAAACATGCCATCCCTGCTTTCAAAATAAAGCTGGAGAGAAGTGAGGAAAAGAATAAAACCGAGTGCATCGCTGTCGCCAATGTCTTCGTACCAGAAAAGGACTTGCATGAGGAATGGATGCTATCATATTTACTTCCAAAGAATAGATAGAGAATAAAATAGCCTTGATTTGTAAGAGCTTTAAAGACTATCAGCAAGACAAGAAATCATCGCAGATATTTTAGCCAAGTACTTTTCTAATGGGAAGAAATCATTTAACCTCATACTAAATATAAGAAATAATATTTAAGATTTTAAATATTTATGAGGTTAAATAATACAACAAGTAACACGCACCAAGTTCTTACCGAACAAGCATAAGTATGGTGGCCTTGGGCTCATCTCCATGGGACCTCATTAAAATGAGACTGTAGAAGGCCTCCTTGGAATGGGATAGGGGGTGGGGGATAGGGTGGGGGTAGGGTAGGGGTGGGGGCAGGGTGAGGTGTGGGGGATCAGGTGAGGAGGTGACTCAGTGGTTAAAAACATTTTTTATGCAAACATAAATAAGGCCCTGAGCTGAAATTCCCCCAGCACCCAAGATACAAAAAGCTGGGCATGGCTTCCTATACCTGCAGCCCTAGCACTGAGGGGGCCAAAGACCCGCAGACCCACGGAGATATCCAGCTGGGCGGCCAGCCTGAATAGCTGAAGTTTTGTGATCATTCTGTTTCACGAAGTGACCCTGTGTCAAAGACAATATGGAGGTAGAAAAAGAGCCCTGATATCCCCTCTTTATACACACACACACACACACACACACACACACACACGGGTGAATCTGCATGTGTACAGGCACATGCACAAGGGCACACACACACACACACACACACACACACAGAGAGAGAGAGAGAGAGAGAGAGAGAGAGAGAGAGAGAGACTTTTGTTAAAACAAGTTTATTGTAGTAGACATCACTATCTCATCACCTTAGTCAATCACACTATAGTCATCCCAACTTAGACTCTTACATAAGCCATGACACCACACAGGTCATTCTAATAGTCAGGGGGCCATCAGTACCCCGTCTTCTAGGTAGCATGGTGGGTTCTTTTCCCAAGTTCAGTCTTCAACTTACCCAGAGCTTTAGGGTGGCCCTACCAAAAGAGACAGACAGAGGGGAGGGGGAGGGAGGAGAGTGAGAGAGCAAGAACAGGAGGGAGAGGGAGACAGAGAAGGAGAATGTGCTTCCAGATGAACCTGTAGCGAGGTGCTACGGAACCACAGACTCTATGCCTTCATTGTGTCTCAATGGAGCATCTGTTACTCATGTAACAAATATTTGCTTGAGTATACAATAAAGTTCCTCTGCTACAACTGTGGTTATATGTCTGTTATGCTTGTCTCTTTCTGTGTACTATAAATCCCGAGCTTGTTTTATTTACTGTTACTGGGGGCGTTTACTCACAATCTATTGCCTGCTTGGTAAGTAGATGGATCCTTTGGCAAACGCACAATAAACGGAATATCTGATACATTTCCATAAATAAAGAATGGGTGGGTAAAATATTTATTTTGTAAATAAGCATTAAGTATTAAGTTACTGCTTAGACTTAAGAGTATATGTCATGCTATAAATATTAAATGATGATGTGGTTTGAATGTAAAATGTACCTCATAGCCTTATGAGCTTAAACACTTGGTCTCCAAATGGTGGTGGTTGTGGACACTTCAAGATTTGATGCCTTGCAGGAGGAAGTTGATCAGTGGAGACTGGTCTTGAGATTTTATATCTGGTCCTAATTTCCTGTTCACTCTTAGTTTCTTAAATGCAGATGCAATGTGATCCTCCCACCTCCTCTTCCTGGTGCCTTGTCTTCTTTTAGTAGTGCTATCATGATTTCCACTGTGACATTGACATGAAACCAACAAAGGTGGGTCAAATAGCTGTATGCTCATACCTTTGACAGAAACCACCTGGGTGTTCATTTGTGGAATTCCAAGCCTTTATAAAACATACTCTAAAAACCATGGATGTGACCAAGATAGTTTCCTGAATTAAGAGTATAAGTCTTCAGAATCTACCACAAGTAGTCAAGGCTGAAAAAGTAAAGAACATTTTGAGGTTCAGAAAGACTGGAGAGATGATCTACTTAATTAATAACTCAAAGAGAATACAACTGTGGCTGGACACTCTAAATCTAACAACTGTTAGGAGAAAACGACAAGAAACTTTAAAATCTGTCCTTAATATATGGAAATGAAGAGAAATTAGCATTTAGCTAACTAGAAGATATTTGCCTTCTCTGACTCACCTCTAAATCTCTTGTTTCCAGTTTCTATTTTAGGTTGCCATGACAACAAAATACAATTGACAATAAGCCTTGATAGGAAAAGTATTTTGAACATCTATTTTATTTAGCTGAACACATTCAGTTAGTCACATGCATCATAGAACCTTCTATTTACCAAAGTATTTGAACATATCATTCCCGCTGACAGGTGCTTGTTAACCCTTTCACACACTTAAATGATGCGTAACAGTCACAGACACGTAGAGACAATGGTGTGCAATCCCAAGAGTGACCTGATACCCAGGCTCCAGATTTTTCCCACCACTTCCCATCCCATCTACACCAATGCCGGGTTTTGTCTCAAATACAGCTTTATTTTTCAAATACTTAGGATTTCGATTTCTTAATCTTTCCAATGTTAGTATAACTATGCTTATAAAAACTATACCATGAAGCTGGGGGTAGAGCTCATTTGGGAAAGTGTTTGCCGAACATACATGAAGACCTGGGTGTGGTTCACACACCTTACAGCTGTGTGGAGTAGAGCACATCTGTTTTCTGAGCACTACAGAGATAAAGGCAAGGGAATCAGTTCAAACTTCTATTCTTTAAAAGATCTCTCTGTGTTTGTTTTATGAGTGCCTATAATGTATTTATATGTAGACATTCATGTCCAGGACAGAAGAAGGCATAAGATCCCCTGGAACTACAATTAAAGAAAAGTTGTAAGTTGCCATGATGGCTTTTTAAAATTAAACCTGATACTTCTGCTAGAGAAGCCTAACTTCTGAGCTGTGTTTCTACCCCAGCTCACACAAAATTCTAAAGTTCTTTTTAATGTTTCTATTATTTATAATTGTGTGTGTGTGTGTGTGTGTGTGTGTGTGTGTTATGTGAGTATGTGAATATGAATGGAAGTGCCCACAGAAGCCAAAGACATTGTCTCACCGGGAGCTGGAGTTAACTGTAACAGTTAACCACCTAACATAAGTTTTGGAAACTGAACTTGAGTTCTTTGAAAGTCCAGTGAGTCCTCTTAAAAATTGTTTGGTCATCCTTTCAGCCCCTACTTTAAAGTACAAAGGCATTGGCAGTTTGTCCAATAGAACAGACACAGAATTTCACTGTCCTTCATCCATGCCCTTCTAAGATCTAAGCCACAGTAGCTACCAATTAGCAATAGTCCCACAGCTAGGAGTATGACTCTGTGTCCACCTGCCCCCTACATACCTGTGTGTGGTCTGGTTTGGGCTTCAGTAGGTCTGGTGCATGCTGTTGTATTCATTGTGAGTTCATGTATGCAAATGTCCCTACTGTGTCCAGATGACAATGTATCCTTGTAGACATTTGTATTAGTTACTTTGATTGACTGTGGCACACACTGTGACCACATTAACTTGAATAAAGAAAGGTTTATTTTGGGATTCCAGTTCCAGAGTGATAAGAGTCCATTACCATCACAGCAGGAAAGAAAGGGGGGGCAGCAAACACCAGGCATGAGGGCAAAAGTGAAAAAGCAGTACTACAGAGCAATTGTGTTAAAAACTGCATGGTATTGGTACAGCAACAGGCAAGTAGATCAATGGAATAGGATTGAAGACCCAGAAATGAACCCACAGACTTATGGTCACTTGATCTTTGATAAAGGAGCCACAACCATCCAGTGGATAAAGGATAGCCTTTTCAACAAATGGTGCTGGTTCAACTGGAGGTCAACATGCAGAAGAATGCAAAACGACCCACTCTTATCTCCTTGTACTAAGATCAACTCCAAGTGGATCAAGGACCTCCACATAAAACCAGACACACTGAAACTATTAGAAAAGAAACTGGGGAAGACCCTGGATGACATGGGCACAGGGGGAAAGTTCCTGAAAAGAAGTCATATCTCAGACAACAAGCAGAAAAGTGTGACCACTCAAAACGGCACAAGTCTGTAGGTTCTAAAAACCCGCCATTAGTAACAGAGTCTTCAACAGAGCCATATCTACTATACATTCTCAAACAGACTCACCAACTGGGGACATTTTTTTCAAATGCCAGCAACTATGAGGACTGTTTATGATCTAATGCCTGCTATACTGGCTGGTTTTGTGTCAACCTGACACAAGCTGGAGTTACCACAGAGAAAAGAGCTTCAAGTGAGGAAATGTTTCCACAAGATGCAGCTGTAAGGCATTTTCTCAATTAGTGATCAAGGAGGGGAGGGCCCCTCGTGGGTGGTACCATCCCTGGGCTGGTAGTCTTGGGTTCTATAAGAGAGCAGGCTGAGCAAGCCAGGGGAAGCAAGCCAGTAAGAAACATTTCTCCATGGCCTCTGCATTAGTTCCTGCTTCCTGAGGTCAGTACTCCTCAGGTCAGGAACTCCTGCTTGAGTTCCAGTCCTGACCTCCATTGGTGATGAACAGCTGTGTGGAAGTGTAAGCTGAATAAACACTTTTCTCCCCAACTAGCTTCTTGGTCATGATGTTTTATGCAGGAATAGAAACCCTGACTAAGACACTGTAGCACTCATAATATTTTAGATTTCTCTTCCTCAATGACAAGACTGTGTGTTTCATGATCTCTTATTCTCAAATAACTAATAAAATAAATTTAAAAAGTAAATTGCCATACGAGGCACAGTCATGTGAATTAGACCTGAAATCCAATCAAAAGATCATTTGGTTATCCCACAAGAAGTCTTACCATTATTGACTTAATGAGAACATCTTCTCTTCCAGGCCCATGTTGTAGCATATGAATGAGGTCCACCACTGGGTAAGACCATTGGTGTATTTCTTCCCCATCAGTATATCAATTTCTAGCCCTATAAAAGCTAGCATGTTCATAATGAGTTTTATGGTCAAACTGAGATTGCTTTATCTGTGACCTGCACCCAAAAATGTGTGATATCTACAACAATAGTAATTTACCATCTAGCCATGCCAATGATCAATAACAATAGCCTTTATTATTCTACATGCCTCTGGAGCTTCTGAGACAAATAACTCAGAGACAAATAGCCCATGCCTTGTACTGGGATTTTAATTTAATTATCAATTTCTTCTGGGGGCAGTCTTGTATATTCATTCAGGGTTCCTCTTTTCATTCTTTGATTTTTTAATATCTTCTCTTTATTGTTGATGTTTGCCTGCTTGCTTGTTTTATTGTTATTGTTTTTGTCTTTTCATGAAAGGGCTTCTCTGTGTAGTTCTGGACATCCTGGAAGTCACTCTGTAGATCAAGCTGGCACCAAATTCAAGATATTTGCCTGCCTCTGCCTCCTGAGTGCTGGGATTAAAGGCATGTGCGACTACTCCCTGGCAATATATTTTTCAATTAGCTTCCATACCTGTGAATTCTTTTATACACCTTTAGTTTAGTAATCACTCCTCTATTCCTTTGTCTCCCTGCTCCTATCTCTGCTTCAACCTTAGCCCCTAACACCACCCACTTACCCATAACTTATATGCTCTGATACTTCTTCATAAACACACACACATATATTTATATATATACATATGTATGTATATAAAGATCATGATTCTATACCATTCTTATACACATATTATTATCACTAACCATTTCAACCACTCATTACTTTCTCACCTCCATCACTCTATTCTTTCTGAACCTTTCTATCACATGATCATTCTTCTCTCCTTCATCTTGTCTTATCCTATTATCTCTCCTTCCTTCAGACACGCCCCCATCCCAAAGGCTTTATTCTAGTTTCCTTGATTCCACACACACTCTAGATTCAACATGCAGAACAAAAGTTGTGAAGCTAAAATCTACATATGGAAATAATGTGCATATACAGCAATAACATGACTCTAGAACTTATTTCAAGAGGTAAAATGGTTCTGCATAGTGAGACACAGTCAGAAAGAGAAAGAAAGAGATTGATAGATGGGGATAAGAAAAATAAATTTTGTAGATGGCATACGATCAAGAGAGATTTGAAAAATGTTAGCCTCAATTCTGCTGTCATTTCTGAAGACATCTTTCCCATGGTTCAGTCCTGCCTGAGTTCCTAAGCACCTCTGTAGCTTAATCATTCCATATCATAATGTTGACTTACCTTTCCGCCAGAACCACGGAACACAGGGGTACTAGTCATACCTCTTTTCCATCTGTGGTAGTGTGTGGAGCAGAGTAGAGCTTAATTTACCTGAACAACTAACCAAGCATTTTTAAAAAGTACTGCAGAACAGAGAGGGGCAGATATGGTGGCAGATGAAAAAAAAAAAAGCATCATGAAAGTGAGTTGCCCAAAAGGGAAAACACTAGCCCATACTAAACAAAGCCTTAGCTAGAAGCCTACCTAGAATTTGTCTATGTTATTCTCCCAAATGATGCTGAGACAAAGGCACAGCATTATCTCTTTTGTACATTAAGGAAACCTAGGCCATCAGGCAAACAGTTAACTGAGATACATTTTTGTGATTTGGAACCAATTCTATACTTTAAAAAGGAAATGGAGGAAGAGAGAAGGGAGAGAGGGAGAGACAGAGAGATTACAAAAGAATAAAGCTTTAAAAGGCCAAGAAAATATATTTCAAATGGACTCTTTCAAAGATTTAAAAATAATATAAGATTAACCATGTAGTCATGAACCCAGAACTACTTACTACCTTGACGATCAACAGGCTAGTCCATGATTACTTCTATACCTCTAGACCATTTCTGGAAAGCCTTGAGCATTCAGTGGACAGTCTAGTTGGAGAAGAGAAGTGTTTAAATTAACTTAAGTGGAAGCACTGTGTGCCAAGTCATGGAGTTATCGTACACTCAGTGGCCAGCAGCCACAGAAGCAATTTCTGCTGAGTAGGTTATAAAATCAGATGGGTTACTGCAGGGCACTCTTGAAGCAGTTTCATTTTGTGATGTGCTCCAAAACACTGAGCACTTTAGTGGGCTGGCAGGGAATACAAAAGTCATTTACCTTGTCAGAAATCTCTATTAAAATTATGTACCTTTATTATTACATAGATTATGATATTTTTAAACTGAAAAGCTGAGTCATTTTTTGCAAAAGCAAGCTACATTATGTGCCTTTTCCCAGGTACAAAACTTTTGACTTGCAATATATACTGTCTCCAGATACACTAGGGTAATGGTGGTATAGAGCTCATGGCAATAGCCAACCAATGTTGATTTGACTTAAACCCTTCTCCACAAGAAGGAACCCATACCCAACACTGCCTGGGTAACCAAGAACCAGAGACTGGATAGTCTAGAAACCTGGGATACAACAAAATACAAATGGACTTTATAAAAAGTAACAATAAAATTACTTCTAATAAACACATCCAGACATTATTCAGAGAGAAAGGAGGAGGAAAAGGGAGAGAGAAAAGGAGAGGGAAAGGGAGAAGGAGAGAGAAAGGGAGAAGGAGAGGGAGAGGGTGTGTGTGTGTGTGTGCATGTGTGTGTGTGTGTGTGTGTGTGTGTGTGTGAGAGAGAGAGAGAGAGAGAGAGAGAGAGAGATTGTCAACAAGCTTAAACAATAGAAAAGGATATTTGGAGGATATGAAGAGGAAAGCAGAAGAAATGGAAAAGGAAGTTTAAACTAGGAAAGAATGAGGGAGGTCATTACAGAAGAGGAGGGAGTGAGAGAGGAGGGATTGATAACACTAAGGATGTTTGAAAAACTTTAAGTAAGCATATTATTTATAGTTAGCTAATGCTGCATATAATGCACATGTATGCATACAAAGACATATACACATATGTGTGATTTTAAAACATGCACATAGATAGATAGATAGATAGATAGATAGATAGATAGATAGAAGATTGATGATAGATGAGTGGTAGATAGATAGATAGATAGATAGATAGATAGATAGATAGATAGATATAGGTATACATCCCCAAACAATGTGGTCTATTGTTTCCTTTGATTTGCCATACAGAGATGGAAGATAAACCCCTATTGCTAATGAAACCATGTAATTTGAGCACAGGGTTGAAACGATCCTAACCAGGATCTGATGAGAAAGCATCTTTCTTGAGGACTAGGTTTCATAGTATCATAATGCTATGGAAACTGCCAAAGGACAAAAAGAATTCTATGCTGTCTATGAACCACATTTAATGGTGTAGCATGATATTCCTAACAGTGTAATAGTGGCACGCATGTCTTTATGGTAACCAAAGCTGCCTAATTGGACTTAATGGCTGCTTAAATGGAGAAAACTCATGCCTAGTACTGGAAACCCAGCCAACTATCTGGACTATGGAGGCAATGGATCTTGGAAGAGAACTGACTGCTCCCAATTTACTAAATCCGCATAGCTCCAAAATGCATTCTCTATACTAGACATAGGTTTTTTGTTTTGTTTTTTTTTTTTTTTTGGTGTGATATTGTTGTGATGAAATACCACAACATAAAAAAAAAAACACCTTGAGAAAACATGGTTATTCCACCAACAGTTCCATATAACCATCCATTATTTAAAACTGTGAGGTCAGGACCTCACATAGGGCAGGAGCTGATGCAGTGGCCATGGAAGGAGTACTGCTTTCTGGCTTGCTCCCTGTGGTTTGCCAAGCCTGGTTTCTTGTAGAAAAGCAAGTCCAGGCAAGGCACCACCTACAGTGGGCTAGTCCCTCCCTCTTGGCTCACTATTTAAGAAAATGCCATACATCGCCATCTTACTGAGTCATTTTTCTCACTTGAGGTTCCCTCCTCTAGCTTGTATTAAGTTGACAAAAAGCTAGCCAGTACAGTACTTATCCTTATTGCTACAGATAAATGTAGTTCTCATCCCTATCAAAGAATATTCTCTTTGCATCAGACAGGAACCATTAGAGAGAAGTATAACTAGTAAAATAAAGAGATAAACTGATTTTGTTGTGCACAGCCTCAAAGAATGTATTGACAGCTCAAATTCTACAATCCTGTCTCAAGTATCATAATGGAGGAAGTAAAATGAGTATATGAACCAGGGGACCATAAGCTCTCTTGTGAGACAGTGTCGACAGGAAATGACAGGGAAGCTACACCTATGATATCAACAGCACAGCCATTGAAGCTAGGGAACCGTATCCATGGGAACAGCAAAAGTCATAAAGCCAGCACAGCTGCTTGACAACGATCCAGCAGAGCTGAGTCACATGATGCAATTGCTGTCACGTCATCATTCATTTTTGGTCTTGATCTCCAGATGTTGTAAGCCTGGTGAGCTTTAACATGTGTACAATTTGGGGATATTGGATTGATGGGACATTTCTTATCAATCATTTGCCTTCTTTTAGGAGTACTGCTTCTAAACTTCCCTAGGAAAGTCCTGAGCATACTTCCCCTCCCACTCAAAGATGCCAAAGATCTCCTTATGAGGCTCTGACTCCAAGATACTCTTGGAACATCTGCTCCTGTACTTACTTAGTCAGGAGCAAGAAAATCAAAGCCAATGAAACTTTAAAAGGTAAACATGATTCAGTGGGCTAGAGGGGTTGTTGGCAGATGTAGTCTTACAAGCCTCTTTCTACTTTACATTTGGGCCATTATAGGACATATAAGATTGGGGGCTGTGCCTGAGATACTCCTTAAGGAAAAGACACAGCAACAAAGTTAGATGGGCTGAAGTAATCTCTGCCCTACACAAGTACTTAAATTGAAGAACAGAGAATGATGTGGAAAAAATATATATGAAGTATTAAGTCTTCTATTTCTTAGAAGAGTTAGCTCAAGGAAGGCTACTATAGTGTCATATGACCGGGAAACAAAAGAGTACCAAGATTAGACATATAAATTCTACAAAAATATAAACATTGTCACTATGGCAAAATTGAATAATAACTACAACAGGTCTGGCTTGAAGACTTTTCCTGAACCTAATGACAATTAACACTCCGACCATTAAAAGGTGTCAATACACTATCAGGACATGAATCTTCCCGCAACAGCTTGTTAATTTTCTTTCTATCCAGTGTCCTTGAAACCACAAGAGCTATCATCCTGAGAATGGGCTGTCACTCTTTGGCAAAGCATGCACCTAGATCCTTAAAAGTTGGGTTATGGAGTTGATGAGGGGAAATGATCGTAAAAGACAACTCTGTTCTGTTACAGTTTAGCAATGATGACTAAACTTATGACCAAGAGGAAATTAAAACATGCGTCCAAAGACAAAAATGATATGATCTACATTTTGGAATAATATGAATCTATCCCTGCTTATTGAGGTCTGTATAATAAAAACCAACCTGACTGGTAGCCAGGCTGCAAGATCCCCATGGCCCCCATGCCTCTTTTATTCCTCCCTCTCTGAAGTATTGTCTTCTCTGAGGGACTTGACCATCTCTGGGGCTGGCCCCTGGCACCTTAAGATTATTTCTACCTTAAAAACATCTGAATAAGAATAACACCAGTAGGTATGCTAACATGCAAAGGTAAAATCTCAGGGAACTTTCTCCCTAGATTAAAAAAAGTAAAAACCACTATAAGCTACTAATGATGGCTGAGAAAGGGAATAATTAGTCCTCATCAAGAATAAGCCCCTGATGGGGTCTTCAGTACCAAGTGACCAAACCTGAAATCACATATGTACAAGCAACACTAAATGGATATAGTCAGTTCTCTCTCTCTCTCTCTCTCTCTCTCTCTCTCTCTCTCTCTCTCTCTCTCTCTCTCTCTCTCTCTCTCTCTGTGTGTGTGTGTGTGTGTGTGTGTGTGTGTGTGTGTGTAAAACAATTATTGTCAAAGAGAAAGACCCATGAATTTGAATGGGACTGGAAGAGCATGGGAGAGTTTGTAAGGAGGAATCATGAGAGGGATTTGGAAAAGGGAAGGAAAAGAGAACATGGCATAATTATATTTTATTTTTCAAAAATACTCCGATAAGAGAAAAGGTGCTCTGAGAGGAAGAGAAGACCTTCACTGAGTCAGGGCTCTAATAACTAATGAGAGGAATCGGGGAAATTTATACTTGTGGTCTAGATAACAAAGTGCCCATGAATTGTTTTACAATCATGATTTCCATTCTTTTGGACCATCCCTGGAAAAGTACAGGTTTCTGTCCCACTAGGGACAGGCTTCGTGGTGTGATTTGTTTCAGCCATGAGAATGGGATAGGGTGCAGCACAGGATTACTCATACCAAAGTTTTAAGTGAGTTTCATTGTTTTAGTCTTTGCCTCTTATCTACTGTAGCACGAACAGTATATTTTGTGAGTGTTTGTCCAGACAAAAGCTCTTAACGCAGCTGAGTTGAATGCACCATGTATACATAGATCCAGATACCGTCATGTAAAGATGAAATAAAGGTTTTGCTAATCTAAGTTATTGAAATACCACAGTTATTTCTTACTTAAAATCATTTCAGATAGACCTGTAGAAACAATCCTGTAAGTTTCAATTTAGCAATTTATAGTTACATGAAGGCAAAAGTAAGGTTTTTTTTTTTTTAACTGATCTTCTCCTCTTGAAACCTTCTCCTATTTTTATGTGGTTTATACACTCTATTGTATGGCAAGGACATATGTGAGTTAATGATCACTTTTATTTAGCCAACCATTCTTATATCCACTGTCAGTATTCCAGAAGACATATATACGTAAATACTAAGTTCTTCACTTTTAATCTGCAAGGACTTGTAACATGGGAAATGAGTATGGCATTGAGGGGACTGCACGGAATCCTATTTTATCTGCTGCGCTAAAGCCAAAAGACATCAGTAAAACTAGTGATTGCAGTCAGTAGAGGCCTTGCTCCATAACTATTACTCTTTTCATGCTTCACCTCATTACAAACAGGATTTTAGTTCAAATTGAGTATTTTACTTTTAATGACAATCCTCTAAATCTTATTAATCAAACCTAAAGTGAGAAACAGCAGCACATCAACTCACTTAAATGATAGAAGAAAGTTATTGTGTCTAACAGGGTTTTAGAATTTAAGAGTACTCTTCTAGCTGCTCATAAAATTGGCAAGAGGGTCATGCTGGCCCATGAGTGCCTTTACAGGCCAGAGCCAGAGCAGCCACTAGGGGACTAAAAACACACACAACTGAGATGCTTGGATCACTTGTGTGACAAGCCCCCAAGGAACTGCCAGACAGATGCCCACAGTAAAGCTAGCACTGCTTGTGTACTACAAATGTGAAATTAATGATGTATCCCATGGTACAGCTGTTAAGATAAAGCCATCTGTAGGTTATCCACCCACTGTTTTGTTCCTTGCAGATGTGTATCAAGGAATGATAGAAGAAAGAAAAAGAGGAAGAAAAGAAAGAAAGAAACATGGGAAATAGCTTATGTGTGGATGCTCCAATGGAATGCAGACATAGTCGCAGGTCTAGCCATCCAGAAATGTGAAACTCTCCTCCCTGTGGTATCTTGTTTTAGACTGTCTACACTTATGTGCGTCATACTCAAAGCTTAAATTTTTAAACTGCAAGCAAGAGCAAAATTCACCAGGTCATTCAAATTGTTAGGGTAAATATTGAGTCAGGATATGAGAGGACTAGCAATAGCTTACAAACCAAACGTACTGGAGACACAGAGGTAATTGATTGGGCTCTACCAAATTAAAAGATGAAAACCAGAAAACTCAGGGTTGCCCAGCAGGACTCAATATCTTCTCTGTAGTTATGTAATAGCAAGTCTCACAATAGTGACTTCAACACACAAGTCTTGCCCTTCAGGAAAATTCCTAATTTTGATGGTTTTCTACCATCAAAATTTGACCCTAGCAACATACATCCCCTAGCGTGTCCTCATCTAAGTCTCCCTAAATAATGCCTCCAGCTGGGTACCAAAGTTTTTAATATCAAAACCTATGAGAGATATTCCCCATTCAAACCATGATAATCATGAAGAAATTTGTAGTAGGTTGACCTAATGATACTTGTATTTTAATTATAATTTCTGGTCCCCAAGACTGGTGCTCCGAAGAGAAGGAGAGTCTGCCTATACGATGCTGAGTATCCCTGGTTCCAGTTAATTACAATTGGTAAATAAAGATGCCAACAGCTAATAGTTGGGCAGAAGAAACTTAGGTGGGTTGAGGTTTCACGGGCTTGAGAGAGTGAGGACCACTAGGAAGAGGGAGAGAAAGAGAAAGCCATCGCCATGGCATGAGGAAGAACAAGCAGGATGGAGGAGAGCTACCATGAGCTGAGGGCCAGAGGGCTGGCCAATTGGAACTAAGAGCAGCCCACATAGAACATAGTAATAGTAAGCAATAATTTGGGATTGTCGAGGGATTATCTATAGGAAGAAGATTCTAACAGCATGGAGGTTGGGCACCAGTCCAGCTATTCCGCTGCCTATGGCATATTAAAAATATAAAGACTATGTGTATCATTCATCCAGGAAATGGTCTAAGGTGGAGAAAAAGCCCTGGGACAGGATTATAATATTTAACAGTACAGAGGCATATAATAGTTCACAGGTTACTGTAATTAAGAAAGAGTTCTGTTTATGATTTTATCAAGTACTTAGTATATGGTACTATCATTTGCATTTAGCCCATGAAATGCCTGAGACATAATCAAATAATTAGCCCATCTTCCCAGTCCTCCACATGGATGACAATGAGAAGCCAATTCTGAATTAAGAGTTTCTAAATTCAAATGGAGCTTAATTTTTATTGGGTAATCAATTTTATTTTCAATAAGGATATAATCTCTCTGTTTCTTATGTGCCTTAAAATTAAAAAAAAAAAACAAAAGTTGTGTGCCTTAATATCAAAAAAGTTAAATATTCAATGAGTGTTATAAAAGTTTAAAGAAAAATATAAGATAGTAAACAAAATAGCAAACAGAATTAAGGTGTATAGACACTTCATCTGCTTTCTTACTAACTGAGAAAATCCCTGTCTATAAAGTAACATCCACAGGAGATAAGCAGTTGCCCTTGAATATAAGAATAAGCACTCTAAATGCACACTCAAAATGAACAAAAGAGCTAGTCTTTTTTAAAGAATAATTACAAATTTTTCTATTATTTCATTTTTTAACTCAAATGACATATATCATGTCTTAATGATAACATACTTAGAATTTGTTCATTATGATAACAGCTCTTTTATGTTACATCACAAATCATAAAGGACAAAGGAATGAATGTACAAATGCTCAGTCTACCAGAAAATCATTATTATCTTGAAAGGATAGACCATACTCTCTGAAAGAACAGACTAACAAAGTTTTCCTCTTTCCACCCCTCTCTCTCAGATTGTAATTTAATTACATTTCTCCCTTCCCATCCCTCCTTTCCACTCCAACACCTTCCTGTTCTTCAAATCTATGATTTCTGTTTTTTTCATCAATTGTTACAGTTTGACAGGTACACTAAACCTTATAAATTAACAGTGAGTATTTCTAAATTTACTTATACTAAGTGAAAAAATGCATATAACCAACAAGGAAACTAATATTTCTAATATCCCCACAGCCATTCTTTAATGGAGCTATATGACAGTTCAATGGACTATTAGAAAAAATGTATTAAACTCTTGAATATATTATTTCTAACCTATTTTTTTCTAGATATACCTTTATACCATCCTAGGTCTTATAGCTAATGCTATAAAAATCAGTTCATGTTTGAAATAGAAAGAAGTTGCAAGAGTGAAACATATATAGAGAGAATTTCAACTCTATATTAAGTACTCACAAGACAGCAGTTATCCACACATATTTAAAATTAGATAGTACCATCACTATACAAAAGGAATGTAGCTTTTTCAAGCAAGGGTCTGACTCCCTCTTACTTATCAGACTACTTCACTAACATAAATAGTAACAGAAATCTGCCCCATTTGTATATTTTGATATCAACTACTTTCCGTGATCTGGGTTCTGTTTTTCTTTCCTCTGCTTTAATGTTAAATATGAAGTCTCACTCACCCTAATAGTAGCCTTTGCCACCTTGATTCTAAGATCATTGACTCATATGTCCCAGGGTCTTAGCTTCTGTTCTTGTTGCCCACACCGCTGTTTAAATTCATATTCCAACATCAGTTGGTTTCCTTTTATCTTCAAACCATTTTCATTTCTTCTTATTCATTTCCAATCCATCTAAGTCCAATCCCCTAAATGCTTTGCAACATGCTAATATACATGAACTATGCTAAGACCAACAGAGAAGTGTGCTTTCAATCTTAAACCAGAAAAGAAAAAGAATTGGACAATAATGCTATCTGATTTTCTTGATTGAAACATAGTAAGACATGATCACAAACATCTATATGACCCTTTGTATTCTGTGACTGAAATGATAGTTTTCTGCTCCCTTCAAAATTACAGGCACTTTGATCATGCTGATGACCATTTTGTACATAAAAGTCGTGTGCACTCACACAAGTCATTCATATATTAAAGGCTGAGACTGTCCAAATAGCAATCTAAGCCAGTGAGCCTGGCTAAAGGACGAGCCCAGCGTAAAAGATGTATCTTTGATCAGAACATTACTCATAATTCCCGGAACAAATTCCCCAAGAAGCATTGTTCCTGTGTCACAGATTGGGTCTAGATAATTCACTTGACATCAACTATTGAGAAAACAAACAGATCTTTGCATCTTTATTGGTGTTTCCTGACTGCTGGATTCAGTAAATACTGGTGATTACTCTTGAGCTGACAACATCATCACTTCCACAAATAACATCCACTCCTGGGCTCCCTGCTTCCACCTATTTTGCTGCGTAGGTGTGAGGAGCATTGCATTGACACATTTCATTGGGATATCACTTTCCTTTTATGTATAATGAAAATAAATCAAGAAAGAGATGATTTGACAACAGTTACGTTCAAGACAATCCTCACAGAAAGATTTCTATAAACTGTTTCTTGACCAAGTTTTATCTTAAGTCTAATATATCTTTCTTGCTACATTTTGACAACCCCAAGTGAACATACATGAGAAAATTGTGTTCTACACAAATAGAAACTGTGTCCTTTGCTTCATCCACCAGTTCCTTTAGTTTAGTGAATTTATTTTTACAAAGAAAACCATTAAGGTTTCAGTGACTTTGAATTAATATACAACCAAACCTGTAAATACGAGTTGGCACTTCTTTAAGTCCACATATATGGGAGCTGGAAAAGCAATTCACTTGTTTCTATTTTGTTTTCAAACCAATTCTAAATTTGTCTGGGTTGTCAAGATCAAAAGCAACCTTTCCAAATGTGATTTATTGTTTGGTATTTGTATCTAAAACCAAAAAGGGTCTTTCATTGATTTATTGATTTCTAAGAGCAATTATGGTGGTTTCAGACACTAAAATTGCTATTAACTATGACTAATTGGTCAGTGGCAGAGCTATGCTATTAGTTAACAGTCAGACTGATAATAATTGGGATTTTCAGCAATAAACATAAATATACTCAACATAAATGCTCAGCCTTTTTTTCTGACAGTTTTATTCTAGCAAAAATATATTTAAACATATTACATACCTATACCTGTACATGACATAAGATTAATTGCTACTTTATTTCTGCACGTTTAATATTTCATAGGTGCTTCTAATGAAACATTTATTACATGATGTTTTGGGTTAGTATTGTTCATCTACTCTAAGTTTTTTAAATTTCTTTTATTTTCTGAATTTTCAGCCTGCTTTATTTATTAAGAAAAAAAAATGCAGATTTGACATTATTCCCACCCTGGGAAGAGAAGAGATAATGAAACAAAAATTTCTTTAAAAAGAAAGAAATTATTTATTCTTTTAGACATAACAACAAAAGTCTATAGGTGGAAATCCACAATGTACATAAATAATCAATTAAATTAGTGAAGGAAAAATATCTATTTGTGTAATTAAAAATCTGCAGTATTTTATATATGCTCTAAATAAACAAACAAATATCCTTAATCACAAATGCTTTACTTCTTGAAGAACTGTTTCTCTTTTTACCTCTAACATATCTATATATACTAGTTTATTTTTATTTAGCAATTTTTCATAGAATATATTTTGATGACATTCTTTCCCCTAGTCAATTCTTCCCAGAACCTCTCTACCTCATTACTTCATTTCCTTTCTCCCCCAAACAAAACAAAATTAAAATCAAAACAAACCAATTAGACAAAATACATCCAAACAGCCAAGCCATGGTATTCTAATCAGCACTTTGGAGGCTGAAGTGAATAATCTTTGTGATATCAAATCTACCATTGTCTATATAGAGAAAGAGACCCTGTCTCAAAAACAAAAAATAAGAACATAAAGGAAGGAAGGAAGGAAGGAAGGAAGGAAGGAAGGAAGGAAGGAAGGAAGGAAGGAAAGAAGGAAGGAAGGAAGGAAGGAAAAAAGGAGGGAGGGGAGAAGGCAAGGAGAGAAAGAAAGAGAGAGAGAGAGAAAGCGTACATACACACATACAAATGTAGAGTCCTTTTCGTGTTGGCTTTCTATTTACTGGGCAAGGAGCCAGCTGACACGCCTCTGGAATTACTAATTTTCCCTTTCCCAGGAGGTATCAATTGCAATTGCTTCTTTTTTTTTTTAATTTTTTTTTATTTTCTATATTCTTTGTTTACATTCCAAAGGCTTTCCCCTTTCCCAGTTACCCCCCACCATATGTCCCATAATTCCTCTCCCCCCCATGCTATTCCCCACTCTTCCCCCCCCCACGATTTCTCTGTTCTGGGTCTACAATACTGGATCCAATCTTTACAGGCCCAGGGTCCTCTCCTTTTTTTCTTCTTGAGAGTCATTTGACTTGCTAATTGTGCCTTGAGTATTTAGGGCTTCTGGGCTCATTAATATCCACTTATCAGTGATTGCATTTCGTGTGTATTCTTTTGTGATTGGGTTAGCTCACTTAGGATGATAGTTTCCAGATCTAACCATTTACCTACAAATTGCATGAATTCATTATTTTTAATTGCTGAGTAGTACTCCATTGTATAAATATACCACATTTTCTGTATCCATTCCTCCTTTGAGGGATATCTGGGCTCCTTCCAATTTCTGGCTATTATAAAAGGCTGCTATAAACATAGAGGAGCATGTGTCTTTGTTGTATGCAGAGGAATCCTCTGGGTATATGCCCAGGAGTGGTATGCCAGGGTCCTCTGGGAGTGGGATGCCCAATTTTCTGAGGAACCGCCACACTGATTTCCAGAGTGGTTTTACCATTTTGCAATCCCACCAACAGTGGAGGAGTGTTCCTCTTTCTCCACATCCTCGCCAGCACTTGTTGTCTCTCGAGTTTTTAATCTTAGCCATTCTGACTGGAGTGAGGTGGAATCTCAGGGTTGTTTTGATTTGCATTTCCCTGATGACTAATGATGTTGAACATCTCTTAAGGTGTTTCTCGGCCATCCGAATTTCTTCTGGTGAAAATTCTTTGTTTAGCTCTGTACCCCATTTTTTGATAGGGTTATTTGGTTCTTTGGGGTCTAACTTCTTGAGTTCTTTGTATATATTGGATATTAGCCCTCTGTCGGATGTGGGGTTGGTAAAGATCATTTCCCACGTTGTTGGTTGCCGTTTTGTCCTTCTGACAGTGTCCTTTGCCTTACAGAAACTTTGTAATTTTATGAGGTCCCATTTGTCAATTCTTGATCTTAGAGCATAAGCTATTGGTGTTCTGTTCAGGAACTTTACCCCTGTGCCCATGTCCTCCAGGGTCTTCCCAAGTTTCTTTTCTAATAGTTTCAGTGTGTCTGGTTTTATGTGGAGGTCCTTGATCCACTTGGAGTTGATCTTAGTACAAGGAGATAAGAGTGGGTCAATTCTCATTCTTCTGCATGTTGACCTCCAGTTGAACCAGCACCATTTGTTGAAAAGGCTATCTTTTTTCCACTGGATGGTTGTGGCTCCTTTATCAAAGATCAAGTGACCATAAGTCTGTGGGTTCATTTCTGGGTCTTCAATCCTATTCCATTGATCTACCTGCCTGTTGCTGTACCAATACCATGCAGTTTTTAACACAATTGCTCTGTAGTACTGCTTGAGGTCAGGGATATTGATTCCCCCAGAAGTCCTTTTATTGTTGAGAATAGTTTTAGCTATCCTGGGTTTTTTGTTGCTCCAGATGAATTTGAGAATTGCTCTTTCTAGATCTATGAAGAATTGATTTGGGATTTTGATGGGGATTGCATTGAATCTGTAGATTGCTTTTGGCAAGATGGCCATTTTTACTATATTGATCCTGCCAATCCAGGAGCAAGAAATATTTTTCCATCTCCTGAGGTCTTCTTCGATTTCTTTCTTCAGGGACTTGAAGTTCCTGTCATACAGATCTTTCACTTGTTTGGTTAGAGTTACGCCAAGGTACTTTATGTTGTTTGTGGCTATTGTGAAGGGTGTTATTTCCCTAACTTCTTTCTCAGCCTGCTTGTCCTTGGAGTACAAGAAGGCTACTGATTTGCTTGAGTTAATTTTATAACCAGCCACGTTGCTGAAGTTGTTTATCAGCTGTAGAAGTTCTCTGGTGGAGTTTTTTGGATCACTTAAGTAGACTATCATATCATCTGCAAATAATGATACTTTGACTTCTTCCTTTCCAATTTGTATCCCTTTGACTTCCTTATGTTGTCTGATTGCTCTCGCTAGAACTTCAAGTACTATATTGAAAAGATATGGAGAGAATATAGATGCAAAAATACTAAATAAAATTCTTGCCAACCGAATCCAAGAGCATATCAAAACGATCATTCACTATGATCAAGTAGGCTTCATTCCAGGAATGCAGGGATGGTTCAATATACGGAAATCCATCAATGTAATCCACTACATAAACAAACTAAAAGAAAAAAACCACATGGTCATCTCATTAGATGCTGAAAAAGCATTTGACAAAATTCAGCATCCTTTCATGCTAAAAGTCTTGGAAAGAGCAGGAATTCAAGGCCCATACCTAAACATAGTAAAAGCAATCTACAGCAAACCAGTAGCCAACATCAAAATAAATGGAGAGAAACTTGAAGCAATTCCACTAAAATCAGGGACTAGACAAGGCTGCAATTGCTTCTTAATGGAAATTTGTGTCCTCTTTCCCTTCTTTGTGATTGGATTTTGTCTATTCTGAGTCTGCGAGTCTTGCGTATGCTGTCACAGTATCCGTGAGTTCATATGTGTATCATTTCTGTTATGTATAGAAGACACTGTTTCCCTGGAATCATCTACCACCTCTGGTTCTTACAATCATTCTTTCTCCTACTTCATATACATCCCTGAGCCTTGAGGGGCATGGTTTGATGAAGACATCCTATTTGCTCCAAAGTTTCTCACTCTGCACATTGCCAAGTTGTGGGTCTTTGTGTTAATTGGCATCTAATGCATAAAGAATCTTCTCGAATGATAGCTGAGCAATGTCCAGCTCTATGTACTTGATTAGGAGCCATTTTACTGCTATGTTCATTAATAGAACAAAAGTAGTTTGTTTTCCCCTAGTCCATAAACTATGTAGTCATGGGCTCTTGGACACCTTGGCAGCATTATATAGGGATTCTATCTTATGGAGTTGTTCTTGGTTATTCCCATAGCCTTTGTGCCCTATTCCTTGCACCAACACATTTTGTGGGCAGATAGCTATTGTAGGTCACAGGGTTTGTTGCTGAATGAGTCTGTTGATTCTTCTCCCCTGCAAATTTCCTTCCAGCCCCTTGAACATAAGTCAGTAGAGGTGAAGCTTCTACTTGGATAGTGTTGAGTTCCGTAGCTATCTACAGCTACCGCTGATTGGTCCCTGCAAGAGAAACTTATAGGATGGATAGGGAAAGCTGTGCAAAAGAATTGGGTCAAGGGGGGGAGAGGAATTATGGGACATAGGGAGGGGGGGAACTGGGAAAGGGGAAAGCCTTTGGAATGTAAATATAGAATATAAAAAATAAAAATTAAAAAAAAAGAATAAAAAAAAAGAATTGGGTCAAGGAAGCATTGCTTTTCAAGACCGGAATTTTAATAAATGTAACCCAATATATAGTCTGGAAGATTCCCTCCCCCAGGCATGAGGTGGAGTCTTGGGATCTTGCTGGCTCCAGATCTCAGCAGGTGGTTGGCTCTGGAATGCTTCACGGCTTCCAGGTGAGGCTGGGTCATTCTATATAGAACAAAAGGCCAAGATATTCACATGCTGAGGATAGAACAGAGCAGAGGCCAAGCTGCCTAGCTCGAATGCTGAAGTGGGGGAAGGGACAGATAGAAGTCTCTTTTCTCCATATTTGATGACATAAGTGCTGTCTGCAGCAATAGAGTTTTACCAATAGGTTGTAGAGAGTAGCCTTGAGAGTAGCCTATGGTGTTTGGTGAGATCAATGGGATCCCTTTGGCCAATGACTCCACAAGATGTAACCCATTCCTAGTCCTGAAGGTTTTAAAGGTTTTATGTCTAGTTGGAACATTGTCTCCTCTACTATATGGTGATAACATTTAAATTCATTACATTAAATAAATTTAAATAGCATTTCATTTAATACACACACACACACACACACACACACACACACGGAAGTTTCTACAGTAGATTTCCAAAAGCTCCCCCCTATTTTTGCATTTCTAAGGGCCTTCAGTATCAGTTTTCCCTCCCTCTCGTTAGTCCCTCTATCACCCTGTCATTCCGTGTCATTCCATTTAATTCTCCTATTCTAGTTTCCTCTTTATCTCTTTATAACACATCTCCTCATGCCCCTTAGTAGATCCCTAAACTCTGGCTATTCAGACCAAAACATACATATTGAAAGCTTAAAAGCTAACAAATATGTGTGTGTGTGTATGTGTGTGTGTGTGTGTGTTTATATATATATATATATATATATATATATATATATATATATGTTATAATATATATTAACAAATATATATAATGTGTGTATAATATATATATATATGAAAATATGCAATATTTGTCCTTTTCTCTTATCACAGCCTGCTCCAGCCTCATCCACCATGCCATCAGGGCAGCATTTCCTTCCAATGTCCTGAAGAAAGTTGTTCCCCACTGCTGTTTGTTTTTCTGCTTGTTTTGCTTTTTGTGTTCATAGTATTTTCCTTCATGTAAATATCATTTTCACAATACATTTATTGAAGAAACTGTCTTTTGTCAACTGAGTATCTATCTCAATTGCACACCATAAAAATATGGATTTATTTTTGTGTTCTACCATGTACTGGAAGAATTATGAGTTGATAGAATGAAAAACTATGCATTCTTATAGTATAAAATGTTATATGAACTTAACAATTTAATTTTATTAAGGTAGAAATTCTTATCTGCTGTGAAGTGGCATCTCAGGGCACAAGCAGATGTAGCATTTTTCCCAGAGGTCCTAACAAGAGGAACATAGATATTGGTGATATAAATTGTGAAAGATAAGATGAATTCTCATTATCAAATTACTCCTTCGTACTCACCAAATAGAAATGACTTGTACCAACAGCCAAAACACTCCTATTTAAGTAATTTTCAGAACATTGAGCTCATATGTTCCTTGTATTTGGATACAATTAAGCATCTAAATAAGCATCATTTTGTGTGCTGTCATGCTATTAGATTATGCTATATTTGTTCTACATTTTAGCTTTCTTAGTATGGCATCTTCAGCTTTATCGTTTGTCTATTTCTTTTCTTGATATGCTTTTGATTATTTGGTATCTTCTGTGGTTACCTAAATTTTGTGACTTTTTTCCCATTTTTATTTCTTTATTTTCACTATGTAGCCCAAGTTAGCCTCAAACTAGCAACCTACCATTTTTGGGTCCGTGAGTGTTAAATCACTGATCTCTGGACTTCACATTGCTTATGACTAAAGAACTTCATCAAATCTAGGAGCTATGAATATATTTTAATATTTTATTCCATGAATATGAGATAATTTTCTATTTACTTGTGTTTCATCAAGTCTTTGCTTTTTCATGAATGCTTTATAGTTCTCAGTATATACATACTTTACACATATGGCTAAGTTTATTTGGCTTCATTTTTTGAAGATTATATGAATGCCGCTGCAAGATCTTACAAATTATTTCATTCCAATGTTAGATAACTGGCTATTTGTATATAATAACACAGATTTTTATATGTCGAATTTGTGACTGGAAACATCATTAATCTTGTTAGTCTTAGCAGTATTTTTGTGGATTGTTTTAGAGATATTTATTAATAAATAATTATCAATCTGTGAGAATGGCATATTTTTCTTCCTCTCCACTATAGATACATTTTATTTTTCCTTCTTCGACTGTTTTGTCTAGAACTTCCAGTTCTATGTTGAACATACAGGCAACAGCTTTTGGGATAGTCCCCTATCATGTCTAAAAATAGTAAAATAGTAAATTAATTAATAAATTAAAACAGCCTTAGATAACTTTTTATTCTTATTAAAATATTTTGTTGAGTCATTTCCCCCAATATTATGAGAATTTGAATAAAAATAAAGTATTTAAGTAACAGGTATCACAAGGGCACATTGTTTTAGTATGAAAAACACACTGTAGACTTCTAGAGTTTATATTGGTTGTTTTGGAAATGGCATTGTCAAATCAGAATCATACCATGGAATCCAATGTCTCCCAAGATTTGATGTGGATCAAGCCACTCCTGTTGTTTCTATACAGGAATACTTTCTTTTAAACAAACATATCAATAAAGTGGTCAAGTAGACATACTGAGTGGGTGCAAGGAGCTATGTTCCGTGGATTAATTTCAAATTAGATAGGCATTAATCTCTGAATTCTGTTGAGTGGATAAAGCCTTACAAAATAAGAAGTAAATGGGACAAAGTAATAAAAAAGACTCTTCATGTGAAAAATTACAGAGTTTTAAGGAGCTATTACACTATAATCGAAAGCCCCTTTCAATTATAACAAGGAAATGGAATGTGTAGTCAGCAGCAAAACATAAAGTCATAAATCCATGTTACTGTTGTCGGAGAAGATTTAAATGCAGCAAAAAGTCTGCCTGAAATTTTAAATGGTAGTGTACAATTATCTACAAGCATATTTATATAAGCAAGCATTTTAGTAATTATTTTAAAATACTGCAGAACTCCTCTCCATATTTGATTGAAAAGAAGACATATCAACCTTCTGAGATGACTTTTCACTCAAGAATTAAAGGCCTCAAAATATTCAATGGCTCCTTACAAACTTTGCTTCCGCATTTCTTCATCTTCTAATGGTCTCAAAACTTTATCTGAGCCAGGATCTTCTCGTTTTAATCAAAATAAAATACTTTACCTACCAGATATATTAAATAATGTATGCAAATTATTTTGATAATATAAATAGTCACAAATATAAAAATTACTTAATTTAAAATATAGAGCTTATTTAGTGATTCCACTGATCTTTACATATGAATTATCATTTTTACATCAGATAATAAGAACAATTTTTAAAATGAAGTTTCCTTTTAAATTATTGAAAATGACATTGGACAGTTACTAGTTTTCATAAATGCATCAAATTCATTAACTATGTTAAACTGAACAGAATATTATCCCTTTGAAAAGAAAGACACTTTATTACAAAACAAATTACTTTTCTATTAGCTTCAATCCTCTATGGTAATAATAATACTTATATAAACTTTCCAAAGAATATGAAGTAGATTAAGTACGAATTATGTGATCATACACACTGTTAGTTTACTTGGGCTACTATGACAACAAAGTCAGTGGCTTATGCAACAGAGATGCATTTTTTTCACTTTATTATTGTCAGAAGCACAAGTTTCAGAGACAGACAAACTCAGTTTTCTGTTGATGACTCTCTTCCTGATTTGTAGACAGCTGGGATCAGAGGTGTGCCTCTTAAAGTATTCTTTTTAAATGCTCCTTATATGTAAAATATTTTCATACATTGTGGAATGGTTAAGGATATCTGATTAAATGTATTAGCCTACCTAGGACTATTCAAAAAATAAAATTAGTAAATTAATTCAAGTTAAACTACAAAGTGATTTTTTTTCTCTTTATCCTAAATTAAGATTGATTTGACTCAATCAGCTCTTAAAAGTTCCCTGAGATTTTCCATCTCATCACATGATACCTGGTCTCTGGTCATTCCTCTTTTTCATCTTTAGATTCACATTCTGATAGTATCTAAAAGCCAGGAAATAAATATAGGTTGTTATTTTATTCCTAAGACTCTAAATAGTACCTTATTAGCATTTTTTATTTTTTGTTTTTTGTTTTTAGTATGCAAAAGCAAGGAGCATTTTATTCTGTAGAAGTCCAGCATGTGGGGATCTCTTGTTCCAAGATGGAGAGACAACAAAGTGAGCTCACATGCCTGATTTAAAGAGCATTAGGGGATTCCAGAGTAGGTGACCTTCATCTTGCTCCATCTCTGAGTGTTACCAGGGCATGGGGGGCTGGAAACTGTTGCTGTGGGGATCTGGAAACTGTTGTTGTGGAGTTCTGGAAACTATTGTGGTGGAGATCTGGAAACTGTTGTTGTGGAGGTCTGGAAACTGTTGTTGTGGAGGTCTGGAAACTGATGCTGTGGAGGTCTGGAAACTGTTGCTGTGGAGGTCTGGAAACTGTTGCCCTTGCTTCAGGCCAGGTGGCAGGACAGGTTCTCATTTTTGGTCTTCTAACAAGCAGAAAATTACTTATCAACTTACTTTAATTCTTTGCCTCTAAGGCCTCTCTAAAGATCTTTAAAATTGTAAAATACAGGAACAGAAAATTCAGCTTTGCTCCAAAAAAATTTTTATAGTATTTTTATTCCATAAACGGATATTGATTCACTGATGATGTCTGACTCAAATGTGTTTGGTTTTCCTTCTCACCTGGTGTAATTGAAGGGAAAGACCAGCTTGTGCCATTGAACCTTTTTTACTTTTATGATGTTGCTACTCCCTTGGTTTCCATGTTTGTATAATAACCCATGGCATACCAAATAGTGGTGGTTTGAACATAGTTGACCCACTGAGAGTGGTGGTTAGGAGGTGTGGCTTCGTTGGAGGAAGTGTGTCACTGTAGGGCTGGACTTTGAAGCTCTGCCCAGGGCAGAAGGGTCAGTCTGCTCCTAGGCTCCTTTTGGATGAAGATTTACAACTCTTAGCTCCTCCTGCCATGCCTGCTTGGATGCTGCCATGTTCCCACCTTGATGAGACTGGACTGAATCTCTGAACCTGTAAGCCAGCCCCAATTAAATGTTGTCTTTTACAAGAGATGCCTTGGTCATCTTGTCTGTTCACAGCAGTGAAACCCTGTGCTAACCCTAGTGAAGATACCAATATGATGAACTTAACCTCAAATCACATCAAAATACACTTTTCTCTCCTCAATATCATTTGTCTTATTCTTCTACTATACTAATGCAAACACACCAAACATATGAAGTAAGTTTTTGAAAACATTTGTATATTATTAATTGGGAGCGTTTTGTTTTTCTTGTTTAAAGATATGTCAATCAGCAATGTCACATCATGTGAATTAATTCATTGTGATATCCTATGAAATCAAACCATTCCTTATTTTAGATAACAATAATGCTAACTTCTATTCTTTTTCTAAAAATCCCGATTATTTAATAATAGGCCATTTTTAAAAAGTGGGGGAAATAAGATAAATAGTTGATTCAGATGCATTTTATTTTAATGTTATTGAAAAATTTTGCATGATCTGAGATGGAGTGAAGCATAATCTCTTCATTGATCTATAATTATGCCAAGATTAATAGAATGCAAAACCTCCACAAACTATTATATCCACCTAGGGAATATGGAAGCCCTTTGTATAATGCACTGCTTAGCGTCTAACTGAAAATCTAATTAAGTAAAACCATAGATGCCAAAGAACCTTTGTGCTTTCAATTGTCTGCATTATTTGCTGACATGCAGATAACTTTCAGCTTGCTATTTTCAAATAAATAATAAAGTCCACTCATAACCATGGCTTTTCATTAAGTAAATGCCTTTTGATTGTCAAGCCAATTGTGTGTCTTTCCTCTTAGTAGTGATTCAAAATGCTTAGGTAAGTTTAAAGTATCATGAAATATTTATTCAGGTGCGTTTGCAAGTTTTATACTCACATGAATAACTGTGAAGCTGACAACGCTTCCTGTGCAAGTTTTATGTCTTCTATTTGATTGTCTTTCTTTCAGATTTCGGGTCTCCTAATGTGGCAGTTTGGCAATTCTCCATTTATTAAAATCTAAACTTAAATTTTATTTACCTAATGAATGGCTACAATATTGAAAATTAAGGTTACTGCAAATAACAGAAGTGTCGACAACCTTATGTATACTTACATTTAAGCTCAGCTTCATTAGTTTCATTCTCTCCAATTGTGCTGTTCTAAATGATGTCCTTGAATTCTCTCTCCTCCCTCCTGTGACTTTACAAACTTTTGTCCTACATCTCATACCTCTGCCATCCCAGGAGAGGCATGAACTAATTTTTAAACCTAGTCTTTACTAAATTAAATTGCAAAACAAAATTTTATACATTTATCACTGCATAATACTTGCCTATTAAAGTTGTCTAACACCATGCTCAAATTTCACTTGAGTCCATACTTTAACTTATAACTACCTAAGTATATTGGTCAAGTTTATCCACTTTTATGATTTTACATTATTCCAGCTTTATTACAACATAAATGACAAGATTATACATTTTAACATGTCTAATTAATATTTTGTTATAAATCTATACTTGAAAATTATTAACACTCTCAAGATGATTGACATATCATTCCTTCACATGGTTCTATGTGTGCTAGAAAGTATCCGTGTGTAAGAGAAAAAGAAGGTAAGTGATATATAACAGAGAATGTGTGTGTAAGGGAAAGACATTGTGTGTAAGATATATATGTATACACACATACACATACATGTATGTGTGTAAGAGAGAAACTGTGTATGTTTATGTATAGAATAAAATCTAATTTACTAGCAAAATTCATCTACTCCAAAATAATAGTCACTATGCTCTCTGTTAAATCTCTAGAGAAATTCTCCAGGCATAACTAAAACTTAGGGCCCTTTTATTAACGCCATTCCATTTCTCTGCTGCATGTCCTGAAACCACCATTCTACTCTGTGCTTCTGTATCAAGCATCTTGCAATTTCACATCTAAGCAGAACCATGAAGCATTTGTCTGCCTTGGCCTGCCTTATATTACTTAGCATGGTGCTCTCCAGTTTCACAGATGTCACAAACCACGGGATGTCCTTAAGACTAGGAGTGAAGACCAGTAGTCCTTTGAAGGTGCTCATCACAGCTTTCTTATTTATCGGCGGACATTGGCGTCGGTTTCCCATCTCCAGTATTGTGAGCAGTGCTGAAATGAGCATGGGAATCAAAAGCACAAATTCTTAAATTGTCACTAGCATATTAGAACTGAGAAGCAAAGATGATATTCTCTCTCGAAATTTTCCATTGTTCTAGCTCCCACAAGGTCCCAACTTGAAATTAATTCTGCTCATGCTTCTCTGTTTACATTTTTGTGATGATCATTGTTAATTATCCATTTGACATTATCTAGAATTACCAGGAAGACTGGCCTCTGAAGATGTGTCTTGGGGGATAATCTTGATTATGTTCATTGACATGATGGGAAAACCCACCTTAATTGCAGACAGAGTATTCCCTGGACAGGGAATCCCACACTCCAGAAGTAAAAAGGAAGGAGCTAAGCATTCACATGTATGCATTCTGTGCTCTCTACTGGCTACAGATCCAAGGTAACCAGCTGCACCTCCAAGGTCCTCACATGGTGACTTCCTCACTATGATGAACTGGAAACTGGGACAGTAACCTAAGTAAAGCCTTTAGCCCTTAAATTGCCTTTGCCAGAGTATTTTGTTACAGCAAACAGAAAAGAGACAAAGATGCATACCTTTAAGGCACAGGCCAGTACAGTGTTTTTAATTTAGCAAACGATGGTGTATTTAACTATTGCTTGGGATTTCATTTGTTTGGCCCCTTTTGCTTTAAAATCTGACATCTTGGTACTGCTCTCTTCCCTGGTCTTTGGATGTTTCTAAGATTACATTTTGTGTTCCATCAACAGCATCACGTGACGTCCCACTCCATAACTGCCGCTGCCGTCTCTCTGCCTCCAACTCCTCTACACTTGGCACCAGTGTTTTTGTTTTCTCGCGGGTAACATTTTATTTTCCATTTAACTTATGTTGCTCTGGTGCAAGCCACCATAGAGGCAAGACTGCCCATCTAAGCATACTATATCTTGTTATTTTCTTAATAGTGATACTGTGTGCTTAAGAGTGAGAAATGTAAGCAACAATATGAGGTACAATTGGCTGACAGCTCAGGTTCATGTAATCGCACGACATAATAAGATTTAGTGTTTTTCTATATCAATCTCAGGCATTTCTTGAAGCAGAATTTTTTCCCAAATACACGTAAAAGCCAAGTCTTTGAGATAAATCATTTGTGAGGTTCTCAGAAAGAATAGCATGGTGAAGAGGTATAGCCACTTCACTATTCCTTAGTCCTGAATGTGGCAGCCATTCCCCCGTTTCCATTTTAGAGGGAACACAACGTCAGCTAAATAAACATAGGTGGAATCTAATTATGTTAAATAGTCTGCATGGTATTTCTGAGCCATAGAGAAAAGATATAATGAGCTTTTATGGATGGCATCTCTCATGTGCATATTCATATACAAGCACACACAGATATGCATGCATGTTATACATTATATATCATATGCATATATTATGTATGTATATATACATATGTGTGTGTTTCCTATACACATATAGTCTGTGTATGTGCACGTGTGTTTGTGTGAGTGGCATAAGAAGTGCTCAGAATAATACACAGAAGCCTCATCAGTCAAGGACAATTGGACTAATTTGATTTCTATTGCTATGATAAATAGCATGACCAACTTGGGTAGGAAAGGGTGTATTTTACCTTATAGTTTATACTTCATCATGAAGGGAATTCAGATGAAAAGTTCTGAGCAGGGACCTGGAAGTTCCTAAGCCTCCAGGTTTATGTTCTGCAGAACTAAAGCAGAGGTTGTGAAGGAATTCTAATTACTGGCTTGTTCCCCATAACCCGTTAAGCCTGCTTTCTTATAACACCCAGTACCACCTGCCCAGAGATTGCCAACAGAAAAATGACCCACAGATTTGCTGACAGGCAAGTCTCCTGGAGGCATTTTCTCAGAAAAGACTAGCTTCTATAAAATTTACAAAAGTCTAACTAGAACAGCAATGTAGACAGTCTGGCAAGCAGTGGGTAAGGCCAGAAGTACTGCAGCTGTGTAAGTCTTTACCAAACATAAGTCACCCCTGATTCTGCCTGTTGGAGTACTGATAGCACAAACCAGATTGCCTAAGAAACCATCACTTAAACATGGGTAAAGAAATAAACAAACACTGCCTACAGGCAATATCAGTGTTAAATTATGATGGATACTAGCAAAAAACTCCAAATTAAGTGAACTTCCTTCTTTTATCTTGATCTATCTTTAGGGCAAATGATTAAAAATGAATGTTGGAGGGCATAAGTTTTATTTTTTTCCTCTATATGCATAGACTAAAAGAACACTTGGCCACATGGTCTTTCTTTTTTTCTAAAAAGCTTTATTATAAATGAGAAAGTAAGCTTTCCAAAGACATAGACTTATCAGGCCTAAGTGCTTCTTTGGAAAGAGGTAGTAAATGAAAAGCCAATCTGTCACAGGGCTTAAAATGCCTTGATCTTTATCGATAGCCAAGTCTCGATGAAGAGCACTAAGTCAACTCAGGCCAGTACTATAGGGTCAGCAACAGGGGGCTTAAGAAGAAATGCAAATGACTTTAAATATGCTGATGGGAAAGCAAGAAACTTCAGATAATTCTTCTGATAGTAGCTGCCAATGTTGCACAGTACAAACTTGGGAAGAAGATAGGATTTCTGTGTAAATGTCTTCCATGAGTGAAAAGGGTATTCATACCACTGAGATATTTTATTTTCCAGATACTGTAGGTCTGTAGAGGCAAAAGAAACTTGACCTTTTAGGGTTTGACTTATTCTTCAAGCTGGGCAGCTGGAAGCACCTGGCATTTTAGGTAAACCATCAATAAGACAATATCCTTATGTACCACTGAGTCCCCATGATAGGTACTGAATTCTGGATTAAAGTTATACTCTAGATGTTGGCAATTCACTACTATCATAAATTTGACCTCAGAAGTGTGCTACAACAGTTTTATGTGTCTGAATTCTTTGCTCTCTTTAATCAGCCCAGGATGAAAAAAAAAGCAGTAGCATATTCAAAATAGCTGTGAATATTCTTCCATAACATACATGACCGATGCTTATCAATAATACTGCCAACTGACATGGGAATGATAAATATCCAAAATATAACCTATGTCTTACTATAACATACTCCTAATGTTTTTCCATATATTTTAAATTTTTTTCCTATCTGAATGCCATAGGTTGTACATTTTCTCATCCTGTAAAATTGCTATTGTTTGTATAGAAGTTGATAATTGCACACTCAAAGCTCAATGATAAAATTAAATGTTGGGAAAAAAATCAAGAATTACAATGAAGAACTAGCTAGACAGAATGTGTAGAGATATTTCTTTAAGGAATCCCAACTTATCAACACAATATTAGGTCTGAGTTCTGAATCTGAAGAAGCATCGCGCCCTGTGAATGCAAATGTAGCATTACAAATGTCCTTAAAAATCTCCTTTTCAAATGTGCCTCTTGTCTCCTTACAAATAAGTATATGAGTCTCTCAAAGGAAGATGAAATCCATTTTTAACATATTGCCATAAACCACAGGGTGCCTTTATTTTTTAAAAATGCTCATTAAGTTGTACAGACTTCCTGTGAAGAAATATTTAGCCAATTTAAAATTTCTCAGGAGTGAAAACTCTTGAAGTTATAAGAATGCCTTCATGGTCTAGATCAACAGAGTCATGTAAAATGTTTATTTAAAAAGCAAAGAATCTCAGTTCTAATGTTTGATATTTTGTTTGATATTATTGCTTTTCATTATAATTTCACTTTCTATTAATAGCAACAACAACAATAATAGTGATAACAATGTTATCCTCATATTTCCTATGTATTCCTTTTTTCCAAGGTTTAGTTCAACGTCATTAATTGGAGAAAATTCATTAGATACAAAGGTTAAATTCTTTATGTAGATATTTTGTCTGGCTGTCAAAACAAATTGATTTAGTGATAAGCATTAGTTTAAACGCTATATAATAATGTCTATAAAGATGGTAGTTCAACATATAAATTTTACATGTTAATGCATACAAACAGTTCTAAAATATTGTCTGATGGGGAGGAAAGTAGACTCTAAGCATTTGGTATCTGAAAATGATTCCACGTTTTAAGGCTGTGGTTTAATAAATGTATTTAGAGGATTAGTGATTATCTAGTGTACAAAATGTCTTCCCACTTGAAAGAGTGGAAACAGTGGGTCCCTAAGCATCACCTTTCCACACTCTTTGAAAAGGTACCAAGCTAGAGTCACACCAAGGTATTTTCTATTATTTGTGACTATTGTGAAGGGAGTTGTTTCTCTAATTTCTTTCTCAGGCTGTTTATCCTTTGAGGAGAGGAAAGCCACTGATCTGTTTGAGTTAATTTTGTATCCAGCTTCAGCCCCATGGGTAGGAAAGGATGGCCTGGTTCCCACCATCAATGAGAGGAAATGCCCTGGGACCTGAGAAGGCTCCCTACCCCAGGGTAAAGAAATGCCAGGTGAGGGAAGCTGGAGTGGGTGAGTTAGTGAGCAGGGGAAGTGGGGAGGGAGAGGGGTTTTTGGAGGGAAACGAGGAAAGAGGATAACATTTGAAATGTAAATAAAGAAAATATCTAATAAAGAATAAAATGCCAATAAAAGAAAACTCAATTTACAAAAAAATTAAATAAATAAAAATAAGAAAAAGAAGTTTGTTTGTTTATTTATTTATTTATTTATTTATTTTGTTTTTTTGAGATAGGGTTTCTCTGTGTAGCCCTGGCTGTCCTGGAACTCACTCTGTAGACCAGACTGGCCTCGAACTCAGAAATCCTCCTACCTCTGCCTCCCAAGTGCTGGGATTAAAGGCGTGCATCACCACCGCCCGGCCGTAGTTTTATTTTTGAAACAAATTTCTGACCTTGCAACCTGTTTTCTTATATAGACATGCTATGAAATTAAAGTCTATCACACAAAAAGTGACAGAATTGAGTTAGCAGGGGATGTTATATATTTATAGAAGAAATGTGGTCATGTGTTTACACAAAATGAATGTTTTCAGATATAGCTATATAGCTGACTTGTTATTTGTGGAACTGAAATAAAAAAAATCGGTAGATTTCTCTAAAGGTTTTACATTTGTCATAGAAAATTAACATATGTATGCATTAGGGTAAGCTAATAGTCATTTAATGGAGTATCACCTATGTGAAGGTATGTATGTATAATATATTAAACTAAATGAAGATATGTATAATATATTAAACTAAAATAGATCTAATGTATTGTAAAAGAACATTTGAAATATAAATAAAGAAAATGTCCAATAAAAACCATAAAATATATATTTTTTAAAAAAGGTACCAAGCAAGTTTCCAAAAAAAAGGTACCCAACAATATAGTAACACTCTGCTAATGTGTTTATCAAACTCAACAGCCAGCAAGCCACGATAGTCCTACTGTGCAGTAGTGGCATGCAAATCATGTAACCAACAATATTCTGTGGACCCACTCAGGAACCACAGCATACCAACTACCAACAGAAGAGTACACATGGAGGGACCCATGGCTCCAGCTGCATAGGTAGCAGAGAATGGCCTTGTTGGACATCAAAAGGAAGAGAGGCCCTTGGCCCTTAGAAAACTCGATGCCCCAGTATAGGGGAATGCCAGGACAGGGAAGCAGGAGTGGGTGGGTTAGTGAGCAGTGGGGGAGATGGGATAGGGTGTTTACAGAGGGGAAACCAGGAAAGGGGATAACATTTGGAATGTAAATAAAGAGAATATCTAATTTTTTTAAAAAGAAGGAAATAATGCATGTTACTAAAAATCTACCCAACTATCCAAGACTAGTGAAGTCATGGATCTTGGAAGAGAATCTACCACTGTCACATTATTACATCATTGCAATCCTTAATTATACCCTAAATATTTATCCCGATTCCCATAGATAAGCATGGTTCTCAGTCCTCACCAAGGAAATTTCTCTTTGCAATAGAAAGAGACAATTGCAGAAAATCATAATCAATAAAATGCAGATTTGTAGACCCCAGTGGATATATCTACAACACAACTTTTGTAAGTAAGGCTCAGTTTGGAACATTGTAGAAAAAGAAGCATTTTTGTTTTGTATTGTTTTGTTCTGTTCTGTTTTGTTGTTGTTGCTGCTTGGTTTTGGTTTGGTTGCTCATGGCAAGGTTCCTCTGTGTAACCCTGGCTGTCCTGGAACTTGCCCTGTAGACCAGGCTGATTTCAGACTCAGAGATCTGCCTCCCCCTCTGCCTCCTAATTGCTGGGATTAAAGGCGCGTGCCACCACTGTCCGGCTTTGCTATATTATGAACAGAAAGTGAAATGGCATCTTGGTTTTCATGAAGACTAAAACTAACCATTATGTAGCAAAAGTTCTGTCATCGTCGTTTCCAAAGCTTTTTGTTATTGATTTTCTAATATAGTAATAACTTTATTTCCATTTATCACTTCAATGTTCACTCCCACTTATATGGCAAAGTCTTCTTTTACAATTAAAACTCTGTTTTCTCAGATCTCTACTATTATATATATATACACACACACATCACTTGGAATGTTCAGTAATAATATAGTAATAACTTTATTTCCATTTATCACTTCAATGTTCAGTAATAATATAGTAATAACTTTATTTCCATTTATCACTTCAATGTTCACTCCCACTTATATGGCAAAGTCTTCTTTTACAATTAAAACTCTGTTTTCTCAGATCTCTACTATATATATATATATACACACACACATCACTTGGAATGTTCAGTAATTCTTTAAACTCAATTTAATCCTTAAGGTGAAATAGCATGGCTACCCCTGAAATCAGCTTTCATTGTTAATATACCCATAGCTGCTAATCATATGTTCCTGAAGGATTGTCGGAAGAGGTGAGGCATTGCTGTTCTATTACTGTCATATACACTTCCTGCAAAGACTGGGATTATAAAACGACCCATGTAGATGGGAAACTGATGGTCACTGTGGTTTAATACAGTGAAAGAACATATTCCAAAGATATATGAGTGGAAATGTTTTTTATAGAATGGAAGCTTATCCAGAGAAAGACACCAACTATTAAATCATGTTGTGCCAGGTAAGAAGACCATCTTCGTTCCATCAGCATTCTACTTGGGAAGATCAGACATGGCTTTAAAATATTATTTTTTTTCAGCATTCCGTTACATAGGATTCTCGTTTTTTTTATCTTTTTTTTATTATTTTCTATATTCTATGTTTACATTCCAAAGGCTTTCCCCTTTCCCAGTTCCCACCCACCATACGTCCCATAGTTCCTCTCCCCGCCAACTATTCCCCAATCATTCTCCCTCCCCCCTCAGTTTCTTTACTAAACTGGATGCAATCTTTACAAGCCCAGGGTCCTCTCCTTTCTTCTTCTTGGGAATCATTTGACTTGCTATTTGTGTCTTGAGTATTTAGGGCTTCTGGGCTCATTAATATCCACTTATCAGTGATTGCATTTCATGTGCATTCTTTTGTGATTGGGTTAATTCACTCAGGATGATATTTTCCAGGTCTAACCATTTACCTACAAATTGCATGAATTTATTATTTTTAATTGCTGAGTAGTATTCCATTGTATAAATATACCACATTTTCTGTATCCATTCGTCCTTTGAGGGATATTTGGGCTCCTTCCAATTTCTGGCTATTATAAACAAGGCTGCTATAAACATAGTGGAGCATGTGTCTTTATTGCATGCAGGGGAATCCTCTGGGTATATGCCCAGGAGTGGTATGCCGGGGTCCTCTGGAAGTGACATGCCCAATTTTCTGAGGAACTGCCAAACTGATTTCCAGAGTGGTTTTACCATTTTTCAATCCCACCAACAGTGGAGGAGTGTTTCTCTTTCTCCACAGCACTTGTTGTCTCTTGAGTTTTTAATCTTAGCCATTCTGACTGGTGTGAGGTAGAATCTCAGGGTTGTTTTGATTTGCATTTCCCTGATGACTAATGATGTTGAACATCTTTTAAGGTGTTTCTCGGCCATCCGAATTTCTTCTGGTGAAAATTCTTTGTTTAGCTCTGTGCCCCATTTTTTGATAGGGTTATTTGGTTCTTTGCGGTCTAACTTCTTGAGTTCTTTGTCAATATCCCTGACCTCAAGCAGTACTACAGAGCAATTGTGTTAAAAACTGCATGGTATTGGTATAGCAACAGGCAAGCAGATCAATGGAACAGGATTGAAGACCCAGAAATTAACCCACAGACTTATGGTCACTTGATCTTTGATAAAGGAGCCACAACCATCTGGTGGAATAAAGATAGCCTTTTCAACAAATGGTGCTGGTTCAACTGGAGGTCAACATGCAGAAGAATGCGAATTGACCCACTCTTATCTCTTATCTCTTTGCACTAAGATCAACTCCAAGTGGATCAAGGACCTCCACATAAAACCAGACACACTGAAACTATTAGAAAAGAAAGTTGGGAAGACCCTGGAGGACTTGGGCACAGGGGAAAAGTTCCTGAACAGAACACCAATAGCTTATGCACTAAGATCAAGAATCGACAAATGGGACCTCATAAAATTACAAAGTTTCTGCAAAGCAAAGGACACTGTCAGAAGGACAAAACGGCAACCAACAAAGTGGGAAAAGATCTTCACCAACCCCACATCCGACAGAGGGCTAATATCCAAAATATTATTTCTTTAATTTTGACATTGTAGTATAGTCACATTTTTCCTTTTCCATTGCCTAACCCCCCCCACTCGCCACTCCTTGCTCTCTTTTAGATTTGGGGTCCCTATTTTTAATTAATTGTTATTGTATTTGTATACATACACATAAATGAATACATATTCCTAAATATAACCTGCTCGGTCTGTATACCATTACTTAAGTGCATATTTTCAGGGCTAAGCATTTGGGATTGGTGTGCTCTTTCTTTCTTTTTTATTATTTATTCTATATTCTTTGTTTACATTCCAAAGGCTTTCCCCTTTCCCAGTTCCCCCCTCACCATATGTCCCATAAGTCCTATCCCCCCACCTATTCCCCAATCACCCCCCCCCCAGAATATGTCTTCTGCCCTCAGCATTCCTCAGGTGCCTGTGCTTCTTTTGTAATGTTGAAGCCTTGCAGACTTTTCAGCATCCACCTTAGCATGTCTATTGTTGGTCCTTGTTCAGTTCGTGTTGGTGAGACATTTTAAGTGTAGCTTCTGACATTAGGGCTCACAGCCACACAGAAAACTCCCTGCTTGTCTATTACAATCTTTCTGCTGATTCTTCTGCCATGTACCCCTGAGCCTTAGGTGTTTAAGACTTGTGTTTTAAATAGATCCATTTGGACTGGGCTCTACCATGCTGCATTTTATTGATGGTGGTTTTCAGTAGTCGTCTCTTTCTGTTGCAAAGAGAAGTTTCCTTGATGAAGGCTGAGAAGTGTTCTTGTCTGTGAATATAGGGACAAACGTTTACAGTGAGGGTGATTTTGTGTGTTTATTTATGAGACATAAATCAGCTGTTACAGATCATTGTCAACTATTCAGAGGAAAAGTAAGCATTTACTCCAAAGTACAAAAAATATACAGATACAATCCTAATTAACACATTTTTTATCCATTTTGACTATAAGACTAGTTAACATTATAACATGTTAAAAGAAAAGATTTGAAGTACCTATAAAATTGGGCAAACTTCATTTAAAGAACTGTCCCGATAATACTGATGTAAAGTCAGCCACAAGCCAGTGTCGGAGATACCAGATGTGACAGAAGAACTCGCAATAAAAGTAACAAAAGCATTTTATATTGTATAGTACAATGCACAAATTTTTAGAAGAATATTCCCCTCTCAAATTGATTGCCATACTGTGTCTTCAGTAAATGGATGAAAACTGAGTGAAGATGTTTATATTTCTCTAAACAATTCCACTTTCCCAAATGGATTCATATTGATTTTTTTATGAATGCCTCCTCACAAAAATAATGTGTTTCTGTCTGTTATAACTACCGGTTACCTCTTCCTGTTATTTGCAGCATAGCAATTTTTCAAGAAGGAAATAAACATTCCAGAACAAGGTAGGAAATGTATTTTTATGAGTCCAAAACAACAAAGGAGGAAAATGTTTTGGGCCTTAGATATATTAGTGTTTTTATTTTTCTTTAACTGGATAAAAATTTTATATCGAGACATTATAAAATAGTTATTAAACATGGTTTTAATAAGTAAGATTATTAGGGAATGACATTCGTATGCATAGAAAACCTCAGATTCATCAAGAAAGTGCATATTGTTTGCATATGTGTTAATCTTGCTATGCATGACATTTTAACATGGTAGTTAATTTAGACACTTATTAATTAGGGTCATGGGAGGCCTAAAGAAATGTACAACCGTTCACTATATAATGAATGCCTGAAGTACAAACAAGGTTCTTGAACATTATTCCAACTCTCATATTTGTGTTACGTACAGATGGGATCCTAGTGTGGCTGTCCTATCAGAGGCCCAACAAGCAGCTGACTGAGACAGAGGCAGATACCTGCACCCACACAATGGTCTGAACTCGGGAATCCCTGTGGTAGGATTGGAGAAAAGCTGAAAGAGGTTTAGGATGAGGGCAACCCAATATAAAGACCAGCAGCCACAACGAACCTGGATCCCTGTGATCTCTCAGACACTGGGCTACGAACAAGGCAGCATCCACTGGCTGGTCCAAGGCCCCCAACACGTATACAGTGGAGGACTGCCAGGTGTGGCCGCGGTGAGAGAAGACGCATCTAGCCCTTTAAAGACTTGGGGTCTCAGGGAGTAGGGAGACCTGGCAGGGTAGGAGTGGTGTGGGGATGTGGGGACATCCTCTTGGAGACAGGGGTGGAGGAATGGGATGAGGAACTGTTACAGGGCAGACTGGAAGAGAATAGCAAAAGACAACAACAACAACAACAACAACAACAACAACAATCTGCAGTCATAAGGATTTACACAAAGGTTATATCATTTGGTGTTTAACATGTTTAGAAGGGTAACCGTATGTTTTGATATAATTGCCATCCTCACCTTATATTCTTTTATAGTATCCATTAAGGTGCTGGTTTGTTCAGCATCCGAGGACTTTGGGTTTTAGGCATTGTTGCAAGGGGAAGAACAACGCAGTCAACGCAGTCCCTCTCTGCTTTCACTTAGCTTACCTTGCATTCAGAGGAAACGAAAAGCAATCATGAAATATCTGAATTGGAAACTGTCACTCTGCACCACAGAGAGCAGACAGAGAGTAATAGGAAAAGGAGTTCTGCCGTCTGCGACATGGGTGAAGTCAACAGACATGATGAGAAGTGAGATAAAGAAGGTACAAAAAGCTCCTGGAGTGCTCTGAGTTTCATCATTTGGGCCTCTCTAGTCTTTCTCAAACGCTTATCATGGGAAACCACTAAGTCAGGTCTCAGAAAAGAGCTACATAAATGCTATTATTTTAAAAATTCACATATATGCGATACGGATAATAATCCAATATCTCATGTATTGGCTTTGACCAACTTTCTCCTTTCTTTTCTTTACTCCATCCATATTAGTTCTAAAGTAAGTCAGTGTCTAGGCTAAGAAAACTTTACATTTACTTTATTGAATTTTATAATTGACATAGTTACTTTAATGGAATTAGGAATCTTCTAAGATATCTTTCCTGTACAAATCAGTAGTAAACAGTATAGTATACACAAGAGTCATTTTTCTTCCATTTTCCAGTGCTTTAATGTTAACCTCTACTACTTTTTTTTTCTTTTTGGTTTTTCGAGACAGGGTTTCTCTGTGTAGCTCTGGCTGTCCTGGAACTCACTCTGTAGACCAGGCTGGCCTCGAACTCAGAAATCCACCTGCCTCTGTCTCCCAAGTACTGGGATTAAAGACGTGTGCCACCACTGCCCGGCTAACCTCTACTACTAAGAAAGACTTTGTTTTGTAGTTTTTGGAATTAATCTCACTACTGAATAAATTTTAAAACACATAATAAGAAAATAATAGGCAAATGCCTAAATCAAAGGGGATGATCTTTCTATAGTGAGTAGATATAATTTTAATAGAAGCAAATATGAATTCTAAATAATTTTATTTATGAAGAAACAATGAATTCATGAAATTCTTAGAGAAATGGATGGAGCTGGAGAACATCATACTAAGTGAGGTGACCCAGTCTCAAAAGAATACCCATGGTATGCAGTCACTGATAAGTGGATATTAGCCTAGAATTTTGGAACACCAAAAACATAAATCACATACCAAATGATGTCTGACAAGAAGAAAGGAGTGGACACTGGTGCTGGAATGGACCAAAGCATCAGTGTAGGAGAGTACAAGAACAGGGAAGTGGGAAGGGGTGGATGAGGGAGCAGGGGGAGGGAAAAGGGCATGTGGGACCTTTGGGGGGTGGGGAACCAGAAAAAGGGAAATGAATTGTAAATATAGAATATATCCAATAAAAAAAAGAAGTTTGTTAAAAAAAAAAAAGAAGAAATCTCATTAACCACAATGAACAATAATATTAACTCCTAGATTCCAAGAAGCATAAACAAAACTATAGTCTAATGTGTTTCTTTTAAGACTTGGGTAACTGATTTCCTTACCGATGTTTTTAAAATAAAAAACAGGCTAACACATTTATAAAAATGTATAAGTTTCCTTATATCTTATATTGGACTACAACCTGGAAAATTACGTTTTAATATTTAAAAAAAAAAGACAAGCTTACATTTTAATATCAAAATTGTACTTTTTTACAGAATGATTTAATTTGGGCCAAATGAGATAAGCATAAACATATCATTTTCATGTGAAACGACTTCTTCTCATGTTGGGGATATTCATAAAGGAAACTCATTCTCGTCCATGCAACAAATTGGAACCTGAGGTGAAAAGTTTATTACTCTCCTGTGAGCGGATGGGTGGCTGCCTTCACAGATGCCCTCGCTTGTCTAGAGACACCTATGTGTATTTACACTCAGGCTTATTCTTTCCCTCAAAGTCACAGTTCCAGGCTAAGGAGAAGATTCAATGCAAAAATGACTCTTTTGTTGCTGTGATAAAACACCAAGGCTACTTACAGAAGAGAGTTTATTTGGGCTTATGGTTCCAAAGGGACAAGAGCTCATCATGGCAAGGAAACATAAAAATCAAGTGGCGGGCACGGCAGCCAGGAGCTGGGAAACCTCATCAGTAAGCATCATCAAACAAAGCGAAGAAAGTGAATTACCTCTTGCCTCTCTCAAACACTTGATTTCCTCTCTCAAGCCTAAGTTCCAGTAGCAATTTCCCAAGATTTTCACTGGCTGCATGTTTCTCACCAAATATGAATTTCCTTTTTAATCATGCAGCAAAACTTATAGTTATTATTATTATTATTATTATTATTATTATTATTATTGTTTTTATACTCTAGTCATTTTTCCCCTCCCGGTCTGCCCTCTGACTGTTCCTCATCCCATTCCTCCTCCAGGGTCTTCAAGAGCATGTCCCCACCCTACCCCCATCCTGAGCCCCCCCCAAGCCTCCCCACTCCCTGGGGCCTCATGTCTCTCAAGTGAATCACCTCTCACTAAGTCCAGACTAGGCAGCCCTCTACTGTATATGTATCGGGGCCTCATATCAGCTGGTATATTCTGCCTGATTGGTGGCTCACTATCTAAGAGACCTTGGGGGTTCAGGTTAGTTGAGACTGTGGGTCTTCTGATGGGGCTGTCCTCCTCCTCAGCTTCTTCCAGCTTTTCCCTAATTCAACCACAGAAGTCCCGGGCTTTGGTCCATTGGTTAGATGTAAGTATCTGCATCTGTCTCAGTCAGCTGCTTGTTGGGCCTCTTGGAGGGCAGCCATGCTAGGCTTCTGTCTGTAAGCACACAACAGCATCAGTAATAGTGTCAGGCCTTGGAGCCTCCCCTTGAGCTGGATCCCGATTTGGGCCAGTCACTGACACTGTACATCAACTCTCTAGCATTTATCCATCAAAAACATTTTAAAATCTTACTCATCAGACAGCTTCCAAGTCTTCCCCTCCTTTCAGTCCTGCCAAAATTCAGTCTGTAATTTTAAGTGACTACTTTGAAAATCTTTGATGAGTAGAATCATGTCATAATTGTACTTCTGCAAGGTGTTTATTTTACTTATCAAATCCTATAACTAAAATACAAAAATCTAGTGACCTAATTGATTAAAACATGGAGCAGGGTGGAGAGATAGCTCAGTGGTTAATAGCACTGGTCCCTCTTCCATAAATAAAAATGAACCATTACAATTTAATTTTTTAATTGGCTAAATTCTTAAACATTTTTCCAAAGACTACATATGCATACAAATGACTAGTAAGTCCTGCCAGAAGATGCTTACTATCATCAATCAACAAGAAAAGATACTAAGTTATACCATGACTAGGTATAATGTTTTATAGGGTGGCTCTTGTCAGATTTCTTTTATGTGAAATAATCTCTCTATTTGTAGTCATAACATTTTCTCAAGGACCTTTCAGGGAATTGGCAACTGGTTCATATAGCCATAAAATATATTTGCTGAATGAAGTGTTTTCTATAGTTGTTTTCCATGTTCTAAGAACTAAGAAAAACCTGGTCTGTCTTCTCTTAAAAGTCTTGGACTTTTTTATACTATGTGAACCAGTTGCCAGTTCTCTGCAAGGTCCGAGAAAAATGTTTTGACTTCAAATAAAAGAAAACTGATAACAGCCATCCTGTGAGTGGGAGACTGGGAAGAGGGGGGTTGCAATCAGTCTGTAAAGTGAATAGATGATAGATAGATAGATAGATAGATAGATAGATAGATAGATAAACCAATAAATAGATAAATATATAGATAAAGATAATAAATGGCAGGCAAGAGGATCTCAGAGCTCAATGGGAATAACCTTAGCTAAAGTGTCCAACAGTGGGGAGATGGGGCCCAAAGAGACCATCTCCAGTAGTTAGACATGGCCCCCATATGAGAGATGGGCCCACCCACCCATCTTCAAAATTTCAGACCCAGAATTGTTCCTGTTGAAAGGAAATACAGAGACAAAAACTGTGACTTGCAAAACTTGGGATCCATCCCATGGGCAGGCATCAAACCCTGACACTGTTACTGATGCTATGTTGTGCTTGCAGACAGGAGCCTAGTATGCCTGTCCTCTGAGAGGCTTTACCAGCAGCTGACTGAGACAGATGCTTATAGCCAACCTTTGGGCTGAGGTTGGGGATCCTAATGGACAAGTTACAGGAAGGACTTCAGGAGCTGAAGGGCGTGGCAACCCCATAGGAAGAGCAACACCATCAACTAGCCCTGACCCCTCAGAACTCCCAGAGGCTGAGCTGGTCTGTGCCCCCCTGCTACACATGTGGCAGAGGACTACCTTGTCTGGCCTTAGTGCATGAGGAGATGCCTAATCCTGAAGAAACTTGATTCCCCAGGGAAAAGCAATACTGATACTGGCAGGACTGAGGTGGGAGTGGGTGGGGGGGGAGCACCCTCTGAGAAACAAAGGGGAGGGGTTAGAGAGTGATGAACTCAGAGGGGAGACTGGGAATGGTGGCAACTTTTGGACTGTAAATAAATGAAATAATTTAATATAAAAAGGATTCAAAACTAAGTAGGGAGATAGATGACAAAAAGTCTCACTACATGGAGCTGGAGAAATGGCTCAAAGGTTAAAAGCACATCCTACACTTTTAGAGAACTGTAGTCAGTTCCCAGTTCGTACATCATTGAGTTGTGAGCACAACCACCTGTCACTTCAGCAACAGGGGATTACACACACACACACACACACACACACACACACATCTAAAAATCTTCCTACAAGGCAACAATCCTGCCTCTGCCTCCTCTAAAATGCCAGAGTCCTACAGTACCAGAACACTGTGTGAGCTTAACTCAGGTTACTATTCCTTTGATAATTCTTCTTGAGTTAAAAGAACATTAATAAAAATTAATAAAGCTGATGAGACTACAAAGGCAACCAGTTGTTGTTATCTAAAATACATGTTTACATTTTATCTCTAATTGTTTCCATGTGAGCTCCTCTCTGAAGAAAGTAAGGTGCTAGTTACAATTGTGTTGGGATTTTTCTTCTGTTTTACTCTAAAGGCAAACCTTTCACAGGAGCAGTATTGATTGATAAGTCAATCTCACCACTGGCATATGCATGCATGGATCCCTCAAGACAGGCGTTAATTAAATATACTTTAGATGTACCTAATCAGAGGCAACTCTTTTCAGAAACAAACAAAAAAAAAACAAACCTGAAATTCACATTTTATTATAATTCTTATAAAGGCCACGTGATAATAATTGAATTGATTAAATTTACCCACTCGGCAAACCTAATAAGCTTTGTGGTTTGTTTTTGTTTGTTTGTTTGTTTTGTTTGTTTGTTTGTTTTTGGTTTATTTGTGTAATTGAGTATGTGCCCAGGTCAGAAAATACCTTGTAATTTATGGCGATTGTTTCTCTTTCCACCACTTAGTCCTGGGATCAAATTCAGATTATCAGGATTGCTCAAAGTTGTCTAGACCCTTGTCTGAACTATCTTGTTTGTCACAAACAAAAACAAAACAAAAATAAAAATAACAAAACAAAAACATGTTTTAGGTTTATGTATTTATCTGTGTGTGTGTGTGTGTGTGTGTGTGTGTGTGTGTGTCCAGAGAACAATTTATTGGAGTTGGTTCTCTAATTTATTGGAGTTGGTTCCCTAATTTATTGGAGTTGTTTCTCGTCCATCATGCCGTTCCAATAGAACTTAAATTTCCAGTCATACTTCAAGTTCAGTAAGTTTTTCTGTTAAGTAATGTTTTATCACTATTTTGAAATAGCTACTTAACAATAGCTACTTAAAATAATTAGTCTGAAACTGGGTACTTAACTCAGTGGTAGAGCACTTGTTTAAGAAGTACAAAGTCCTGGGTTTGGTCCTCAGCTCAAAATAAAAAAGAAAAAGTTAAATAACAAATTTTTTATGTGTTATATGATTGAGGAATGTGGTGAAGTATCTTCAAGTTTTCTAATATTGATAAATTTCAAAATACTTTTTTTTAAACAAGGCAAATTATAGGATGATAATTTGAATTATAGGGCAGTTATAAATAACATTGTTAAGTAGTTGTTATTGCAAATTATTTGTGTTAATTCTCCTCTGTCTCTGCGTGAGAAAACTTTATTTAATAGAAAAATTTATTGAACTTATTGATTGCTTGATGACAGGTAGGTAAATATATAGATAATTGAGATGTTTATTAAAATATTCTAGTCAATGACCAAAGGCATGTTAAGAGGTCCCATAAGACTGTATCATCTAATAATGTTGTAGCTCTCTTAGTCTTTGTAATTGATGTTTGCATAGTGAGTCAGTCACCCAACTTAAAATATGTTCCCACAATTTCATGACATCTGACTCTGATTGTGCATAAGTGAATTAAATAACATGACCTTTAAATGGTCAAGAATTAAGCTTTCAGGGTAACAGTATTTTAAGGATAAAATAGAATCAAGATGTCTTCGTGTGAGGAAGTAAGTTAGTTTACCACATCCTCATAAAATCCAAGAGAAAGTATGTTTAAGAACTGCTAAGGGAGAAAATGTACCAGTGATCTGGCCCAATTTTTAAACCTAAAATCTAGGATACCAATCTACCATGTACATGTGCCAAGTAGTGGCACAACTGTTATGGAGGTAATCACTTGCTTTCTGATTGGATCTGGGTCCTACTTCACAACAATGAATTGATGTCAGGAACCTAAACACAGTCAAAACCCTTAGCTGAGGAAGTGTTGAGTCCTAGGGGTGAATTTACTGGGTTTGTTTTTATGAATCGTCATGGTACCAATTTGCCTTCTAAATATTTATGTTCATACCATAAGCAAATGCTAATCCCAGACGTTAACCAGAAAAGCTTCATTTTGGATGAAGGACAGTGACTATAGAGGCGTGTGGATGCTCAAGTTGCTAATAAGTGATGATTGAATATTCTGTCATAAGCAGAATATATTCACCACCACCTGTATGGTTCAGGGATCACTGAAGAATAATGGACAGAAGGAACATAAGAGCCAGAGGACAGGAAGAAGAGCTATAAGATGCTGATGTCTGGGTAAAACCAACATAGTAATGACTTCCCTACAGCTGTGATTGCCTGCCACAGGCGTACCCAAGACTGGGCCAATCAACTCTCATTCATATTTTGGGAAGGACTCTATTGAAACCTACTTCCTACTGATGTAGTGACCACTGATGGATTCTGGGATTGAGCAGCCACTGCTTTTAGTGAGTGAGAGTCTAAGGCAGGGGGCAGAATGAAGAGAGCTCTGCAGACAGGAGCAGAGAGGATGGACCAGGTTCCAGCAGCCAGCTTTCCATTTCACCACGGCCCGGGACCCGAGAAGGAATCTCAAGTATGAGAGAAGACTTGAGCTATAACACTGAGTTCTGCATACTCTGCGCTAAATTCTGAGTTTGGTTTTAGTGTAAGAGAATTCTCAGACAACACATGCTCTGCCCTTGCTCGGCATCTTTATTTTTGTTATAATACTTGTTACTTTATTATTTGGATTCTAATCGCAAACCTGTCATTTTCAACATACTGATAGCCCTCCAAAATATAGTCCCTAGGCCTTTCTTTTTTTATATTTTTGCAGAACATAATAAACAAATAATAAATTGGAACCTTATGCATTTTGTTTTAAAAACAAATGCATTACACATTATATGGATGTGCCCAGCAGCAAACATTGATTGCATTTTAAATGAAAGCAACTGAAAAAATTTGTCCCTGGGCAGAAAGTGATTCATAAGCCCTGACAAGGATATTCTAAATTAACTAAAGTAATATTGTATGTTTTTTTAAAATATGAACTCCAGGCATAATGATAGCAAATAGAGTATTTTAGGTATTTGCTATTCTTGAGACTCTCACAGTATACCACCCACTTTAGGATATTGTAGAGGATAAGCAACTGAGATATACAGATATCGTTTGGTTTTACTACTAAAGACATAAAATCAACAGGGACTGTTGGCCTTCTTTTCCTGGTAAGTGGTCTAACATTTATCTTCAAGGTTTAAGGTCCATCGTTGGGTAAATAGATATAAATAGATAATTTACCTTAACATGCAAAGGAAATACTAACATTCGTTCAATCAAGAGCCTTATGAAGTAAATTCCTAGAGACAACACAAGTATCTATCACAACTGCCCTTATCTTTCTATCTAAGGAGTGACCGTCTAACCCATTCACATATTCCAAATCCAGTTTGGCATGTTCTATGTCCACTAGCATGGCCAGGCCCTACCCCGGCACAGAACTTACTTTAAGACTAAGCCTACATTTAGAATTATATTTTTTAAAACCTACTTTAATAAGTGTTCTTAAATGTTTTAACCTCGCTTTTAGCCTACCACCTACCACTCTTAGTAGAAAGGAAAGGTGGGCCTATTTTGAAATGGTTATTTGGGGCAAATCCAATCTCAATTGTCAGACTATCAGCAGGTCAATTTACATGAATCTGCACAGTAGCACAATCCACTCACAAACACCATTCATGAATCGGCATCTGCAGTTTGATCCAGAGGAAACCATGAGCCTCTGCCAATCTGCCTGAGTCTGAGGAAGCAGAAAGAAGCTACCAGAACAACACCAGAAGTTCTTTGGTTCGTTTTATTCTACAAAGTTACAACCAACAATTATCAGAGAAGGTAAGGCAAACCAATGAAGACTAGCAACAGTAAAGCCAAATGAAGACCAGCAAAGAGAGGCAAGGTGAACCAATGCCATATGGCATCATCCACTGTTTATTGGGTTATATTTATACCCATTCCAAATATCATGTGTTCCATCAACCATCCCCTCTAACAAAACATCACATTCCCTTTTTCCAGGGAGCTTCCAGAAAAACACCACATGTCTGTCTCAGTAAAACATCCTCTCATGTGTCTGCTTCAGCAAAAATATCCTTCATAAGACAGTTTCCAGGAAAACATCACATAACACAACTGAGCCTCCAAAGAAACCAGAAAGTTCTACTTCACCTAAATCCAAAACCAAAGTATTATATGAAATCTTATTTTAAAAAAAATCATAAGAATCAACCATCCAAGAACTGTTAGAAGATGACTCTATCTCTAGTGGACTAAATGCACTGTAGAAGTAAATCCAACAAGGAGAAAACTGAAGCATGGAGCAGAGAGGGAAGGATGTGGTCCCATCCTTCACATGCAATAGCACAGATGCCAATGGTAACTAGGAAATTCTCAATTAATTACTTTGATCTGGGTGCTTGTGTTCAACAGATACACTAATATTTAATTATAGTGATTGTAAGTGCTGCTCGCTGACATGGAATTTAGGGTACCTGAGACTGACCAAAGAACAACAAAACCACAATAACGAAAAGTTCAGCTGAGCAACACAGGCATACAATCCTACCAACTTGGAGGGTGAGACAGAGATCAAGCTTTTCCCAGGCTAACCAAGACCTTGTCTTCAGTGACAAAAAAGAAAAAAAACCAAACCAAACCAAACAGGCCCTGAGCATCAAAGTAATTGTAGCTGAAGATAAGTTCTCCAAGAGATGACTAGACCATAAGGGCTTCATCCTCACACAGGAGAATGAGATGTGTCCTTTAATCAGTGACCAGAGAGTAGATCCCATCCTTTTGCAGATATGAGATTATTGTAATTCAAAATCATCGATCAATGATGCATTCAATGCCCTGACTTCATTCTTCCCACCTCCCAACTGTTGGGAAATAAGATCTTGATGTGTAAGAGCTAACAATCCCATTATATGCTGTCTCAGCTACCTGAACAGACCCATGTACCCATGATTTGCTTCATTTTGTATGCTGTAACCACATCTGCACCTGCTGCTCATATGATGACTTGGAGGAGATATTCATTGAGAAAAGAGAGACCAGCTTTAGAATCTCCCTGGACAACAGAAATAAGAAAGACCAAGGGATTTGTGAACCACCTGGACAAGGTGTTGGAACTCACCCTTGGATCTTAACTGCTGAGACATCTCTTCAGACACAACTTTTTGCTTAAATATCATTATGCAATTGTGGTGGTTTGAATATGCTTAGCACTGTCAGGAGGCATGGCCTTATCAGAGTAGGTGTGGCCTTGTTGGACGAAGTGTCACTGTGGGGGTAGGCTTTGAGACTCTTATGCTCAGGCTTCACCCAATATGGAGTGAGACTCTCCTGGCTGCCTTTGGATCAATATGCAGAACTCTCAGCTCCTTCTCTAGCACTATGTCTACCTGGATGCTGCCATGCTCCCTTCTAGGTCAGCAATGGACTGAACCTCTGAAATTATAAGCCTGCCCCAATAAAATGTTGTCTCTTAAAAAAAAAAGAAAGACCAAGGGAGACTTAATGATAAGTGGAAGTTTCCACAGGCAAAGGAGAACTGACTCCTAGGATATGAGCATTAGTCACTTGTCTTGCTTCTGCAACAACATGTCCTGACAAAAACCACTTGAGGAAGAAAGGGAGTTTTTGGCTCCTGATTCCAGACATTTGTGGCAGTGAAGTCAGGGTGTCAGGTTTGAGACAGCAGTCAAGGTCACACTACACTCACCATGGAGAAACAGGAAGGGATTAAGGCTGCTAAAGTCTGTTTTATTTAGCTCAGGGTACAGTCCATAGAAAGGCTTTTCAACAGCTAAACAATAGGCTTGTCCCTCAGTGAATCTAGAAAAATCCTTCTCAGAAACAAAGTGGCTGAGTCTAGATAACCCCTCCCTGTGTTCACTTCTCTCATAGAGGATTTGTTCCTGTTGGGTTGACAATCAGTATAAATCATCAATCAGTGCAAACATCACACAGACTTTGAAGAAGTTTCTCTCTTTCCATATTTGGCAGAGGGCACTACAAAACTCTACTGAATTAGAAAGAACTTAGACTTACACTAATCCAGGTTAAAAATAAGGTTTTTATTATTGTATGCTCTTTGAGTTGCTAAAGGAAAGTCACGTGCAGACGATAATTTAAAACCACTGCCTAACAACTTACAGTGGTTGGACTGGAACACAAACCCAGGTACAAAGCCTTCAGGCTACAGTCAATCTATTTTGCCTGTCAGATGTACTGGCGCCAAGGAGGTGCAGAACTTGTGGGAGTGCCCTGAGGACTGGTCCAATTTGAGGCCCATTTCAGGAGATGGAGCCCATTCCCATCTCTGCTTGGATGGCCAGGAAAGGAGAAGGCTGGATAACTCAAAGACCTAGGATTTAAAAAAAAATCAACAAAATGAATCCTAATGAATATACTTATAAATCAGTACCAAGCCCAATGATTATCAGAGAGGGTCCCTTCAGCAGCTAATGGGAGCAGATGCAGAGACCTACAACCAAACATGAGATGGAGAAAGAGCCTAAATTGGAGATTACATTGGATTCTTCCCTTTAGAGCTGGGGGGACCCGTAAGAGACAGGGAGGAAGAATCACAGGAGCCAGAGGGGCCAAGGACACCACAGAGAACATGCCCAACAGAATCAACAATGTAGGACTCCCGAGGGCTAATTGTTATTAGGCAACTGAAGTGATAATCATGGAGTCTCCCTGGGTCTGTGCCAGGTCCTTCGTATGTTATACTCTTTGCTTGGTGTTGTTGTGGGACTTCTAACAATGGGAGTGAGGTTGTCTCAGACTCTTTCATCTGCTCTTAAAAACCCTTTCCTCCTATTGGTTTACCACTGCAGCCCAGATGTATGGGCTTGTACCTAATCTTACTGTAACTTGTAATGCTGCATAGGGTTGATATCCCTGAGAGGCCTGCACTTTTCTGCTTAAAAACAGAGGATGAACAGATCTGAGAGAGAGGGGAGGTTTGTGGGAGTGGGGAGGGGTGCGGACTGGGGAGAGTGGAGGAAGGGGAAAGTGCAGTTGGTATTAATGAATGAGTGATTAAACAAACAACAAACAACCCTGCCTGGGTGTGACTTTTACAATGACACCAAGCCCATTCCTTCTAATTCTCTAAATCAGTGAGAGTTTAATAACAATGAGCTTGATTGTTTTTTCAGTGACTTCTTTATCACTTAGGACCATACTACCAATTCTGTGACTCAAAAATAAGATGTAAATCAGTCCAGATTTATTTATTGATTGATTGATTGATTGAATTATCTTCCTTCTTTTCTTTCTTTTTTATTTTAAACTCCAGAATTTATTCCCCTCCCGGTCCACCCTCTGACTGTTCCACATCCCATACCTCCTCCCCAGCCCCCTGTTTCCATGAGGATGACCCCACACCCCGTACTCCCACCCCACCTGACTCCAAACTCTCTGGGGCCTCTAGTCTCTTGAGGATTAGATGCATATCCTCTGACTAAACCCAGACCAGACAGTCCTCTGCTGTATATGTGTCGGGGACCTCATATCAGCTGGTATATGCTGCCTGGTTGGTGTTCCAGTATCTGAGAGATCTCCAGGGTCCAGGTTAATTGAGACTGCTGGTCCTCCTACAGGGTCGCCCTCCTCCTCAGCTTCTTCCAGCTTTCCCCTAATTCAGCCACAGGGGTCAGCAGCTTCTGTCCATTGGTTGGGTGCAAATATCTGCCTCTGACTCTTTCAGCTGCTTGTTCGGTGTTTTGGATAGGTTCTTTTTTCATGAGCACTCCATATAGCCTCAGTAATAGTGTCACGCTGTGGGGCCTTCCCTTGAGCTGGATCCCACTTTGGGCCTGTCACTGGACCTTCTTTTCCTCAGGCTCTGCTCCTCAGGCTCCTGTCCAGGTTTCCACTTCTGTCAGACAGGAACAATTATGGGCCAGAGTTTTGGCTGTGGGATGGCAACCCCATCCCTCACTTTCTGCTGGAGGTGGGCCCTACAAGTTCCCTCTCCTCAGTGTAGGGCATTTCATCTAAGGTCCCTCCCTTTGAGTCATGAGAGTCTCTCACCTCCCAGGTCTCTGGAATATTCTGCAGGGTCTTCCCAACTTCCTACCTCCCAAGAGGTTTCATGTTTCCATTCTTTCTGCTGGCCCTCAGTGATTTCAGTCCTTTTCCCTCACCCAGTACCTGATCATGTTCCCCTCTCCACCCCTCCCCAACCACTTTCCCTCCCAGGTCCCTCCCTCCCACCTTGTGGTTGCTTTCTTCTCCCTCCCAAGTAAGACTGAGGCAGCCTCACTTAAACACATTTATGCAAAGAAATTCGCAAACAATCAAATTAGTCACCTCGGCACACAACAAACTTTGCCAGTTTTACACTATTCAAATTCCTTTTGCTGTCCAACATCACCAAATTACTGGATTTTTGAGGCTTTCTTTCTTCATATTGTAGGTACTTCAAAATTAAAAGAATATGTAAAGTGGTACAAAGCCAATTATTAGAAGCAGTAAACTAATTCTGAAAAATGAATAATTCATGTAGTTAAACCCAATTTTGTGTCCAAAATGAAAACAAGGACTGTGGGAAAGTTCCTTTCAGTATTATGTTTTTAATAGGACAGTTATGTCATGAAAAAATATGTGTGTTTTCTGGGTAGAAAAAAAACTATTATGTTCCCAAACTCAAGAGTGGATGGTTGTGGTAAGAAAATTCACATTTCACTGAAGCAAAGCACTACATACTTAAGCAAAAGTGTGTTTAATCAGATTTAAAATGTTAAACACAGGGCTGATGGCTGAGGATGTGGCTGCCAGAGAAAACAGTTCCTTTCTGTGGGATTTCTCTGTGCGGCATGAAGAACACAGCATTGTCACAGATCTGTGCGCAGTCTCATCAATAACTTCAAAGAAAGCAGCAGGGAAGCCTTGTTTCTGTTTTCTATACATCTAGAAAGTCATTGACACAGCTGAGGACAAGTCATAAAAAACTCCTCAAGCTGCTTTAGGAAGAAGACTAGGGAAAATTAGTTTTAAGAAATTGAGGATATTGCTTGAATAAAAATGGAGTAGTAAAGATGGTTGAGATTTTGGGTTCTATGGCTTCCAGCAAGGGACCAGTGGCAGAGAGGTTGGAGAGATGATGGTCAAAAATGTATAAAAGATAAGGATAAAATTTCTCCAAAAGAATTAGAATCAATCTCTCCCTCTCCCCTTCCCCCTTTCCCTCTCTCCTCTCCCCATCCACTCTTTCCCTCTCTCCTTCTCCCCCTCCCTCTCCCTCTCTCCTTCTCCCCTCCCCCCTCTCTCCTTCTTCCCCTCCTTCTCACTCTCTCCCCTCCCCCTCCCTCTTTCCCGCTCCCCCTCCCTCTCTCCTTCTTCCCTTCCCCCTCCCCCTCTCCCCTTCTTCCTCTCACCCTCCCTGTCTCTCCCCCTCCCGACTGAACCTCTCCCCCTCCCCCTCTTCCTCTAGCTTTCCCTCTCGCTATGCCTCTCCCTCCCTCTCTCCCTTCCTCTATCCCTCCCTTCCTTCCTCTCTCTCTATACATATACACACACATACACATGCACATTTACAGCATATACATATATACATACACGTACACATATACATATGTGTATTAGAGAGAAGATGTGTATACATACATAAATACATACATATACATATGTGTACGTGTATGTATTATGTATTTATGTATGTATACACGTCTCCTTCTCTCTAATACCTCCTCTTATTAAGACAAAATAACCGTATGACAATTCACCTGGCATCTTGTGAATCCTCAAATGAATTCTGTGTTTGAGCAAGGGTGAAACCATGGCTCCAATGTCCTTTCATCACAATGTACAGTGGGAAGACAAGTATAGATATGGAATAGAGATTTGTTACAGGGAAAGCTCTAAGTTTATAAGAAATGATATGAGGGAAATGTGGGGTGTTTCCTTGGGGGAAAGGAACCCCAAAATTTACTCTGAAAATCTTACAACGCATTTTTTTAAGTATGAACATTTTGAGGAACGTAGGAGTGGGTAGAAGTGCGTGTGTGGAAAGTAGCAAGAATGCCCTACTGTTTTACCAATTTCATAGACTGTAATAAAAAATTAGAGAAGGATTTTTTGGATAACATTTTAGAATAAAAAGAGATGAAGAATTGAAGTAACCCTAGTGACTACTAATCCACTTTCTTTCATTTTGAAATCAATTTACACACAATTGAATGTATGTGGGTTTTCTATTTATTGTGGATAAAATAAATTACTTGTGCAAGACAAGACTTTTTTTGTAGCTTTTTGTAGCTTCTTTCTATGCTGTTTGTAAAATTAAAGGAACATATGAAAGAAACTCAAGAGACAGCTCAGTGATTAGGAGCACTTGTTGCTCTTGTAGAATACTTGGGCTCAGTTCCCAATACCCAAATGGCAGCTAACAACCATGTAAACTCAGCTCTGGGGCATTTTACACATCCTTCTGGCCTTTGGGGGCACCAGGCACACACATGGCAAACATGAATATATTCACCCAAGGCACTCACACACTTGAAAGAGACGTAAATAAGTTCTAATAGTCACAGGTGAAAGTGAATCAGACGTTCATCATACTCTTTACTCTGTAGAATTTTGAACCAAGGTGAACGGGAAATTTACCACCCCCACCCCCACCCCGAAACTCCTGTTGATACTCAGTCTTCTCAGAACATATCTCCTGGACTCAAGTAGGGAAAACAAGCGAACAACAACAACAACAACAAAATCATGGAACCCATCCTGCTCTGGGCTCCAATTCTGACTTGTGACGATTTCATTCTTTTAACATACCCATGAGCCATTACTCAAAATGTCAGAGCATCAGGTTGCTCACCCACAGTGACCCGCAATAGTGGTTCTCAAAGTAATGCCGCATGAATGATCGCTGCTTTGTATATTGCTAACGAGAGTGTAAAACGGTGTGGGAGAACGTCTGGGGGCATCTTCAAAGGGAAAATATAGAATTGACAAATGACCTGTCAATACTGTTCCTAGGCTATATACCCAAGAGAACTGAAACTGTATCTCCTTACACAGTGTAGTCACAGATGCTCGAAGCAGCTTTATCTCCAGTCCTCAATACAGTGGGAACAGCTCAAAACAGTTTGTCCCTAGTCAGATTTTATATATAAGCCTCACTTCACTTTCTTGTTGCATGTCTTTACCTCAGAATAGCAATAGAATAGATAAACAGTGATAAATGCCCTTTATAAATGTTATTCAAATGTCATAAATAATATTAGCACTAACAACTGCCATTATAAAAAACTTTTCCTTCAATTATGACATATTATCCAAGGGTCCTCTGAAAAGACATAACCTTTAAAAAGATTTAATAGTGAATAGCTGTGAGATATGTATTTGAAGGCATGATCTAAATTTTATTTTAAAATTTTTATCAAAAACAGTATCTCCTTCTCATTAGCAAGGAGATACCCATGGTAATTATTTCTAACAAACCTAATAACTGAGACTTATCCAAAGCCATTTTTTCAAGGTTTACATCTAATTCTGGGAGCTGGAGAGGAAATAGTGGTCTTGGGAAACATTACTACACACATTGAAAATAAATATTTTTGTTTGGATTCAAGTTAATAGCCTTTTCAAAGTTAACACATTTGTTTATGTAGTGGTAGTTTAACCAATTGAGTAAGTATATCCTGCATTATTACCTGATGATATGATATGGTAAACAGTTTAATAAATGTAGTTGCTTTATATTTAAGATATGAAATAATTCTAGGTAAATTATGAATAAACTATAAAATTCATAGATGTTCTTTAATTGCATGTGGGGAAGCATATGTTTGAACATGCCACAGTATATTTATGCAAACAGAGAAAAAGTTGCTAAAGTCAGTTTTCTTCTTCCATCATGTGGGATCCAAACCTTGAACTCAGCACTTCAGTCTTGGCAGTGAGGACCTTTGTCCAATAAATGCTCTCAATAGTCAATGCAGTTGTTTTAATTTTAAATACATTTCAAAGTGAACAAAATTTTATAGTTAAATATGGGGAAACTTGACATATTAGGACTGGAAATATTTTCTCACAAATGACAACAGGTTTTTGTGTTATCCCCTGTCTGTAAAATACCAAAGACTTGAGATTCTGAGTTAAACAAAGCTTCTTTTGTGCAGTGGATCAGTAAAGGGTTGCCCAGTTTGTAATATCTTCATATATTTCACTGATATACAAGGTATGAATTTGCAAATTCTATGTATGAGATTTTCTTATAAAAATACAGTCACAAACAATATAAAAGAATTCAATGATAAATATCTACAAAGGATGATGCACTGACCATAGACTATCATGGGCTTGAGCTATTAAAACCTGTAACTTCAGAACTCTGGAAACAGAGGCAAGAAACTCAGAGGTTCAAGACAATTCATGATTATATTGTGAATTCAAGGCCATCCTGTAGTACCTGAGGCCCTGTGTCAAAACAAAAACAGTTAAATCCTAGCTCTTCAACTTCTTTACAACTTAAAATGTGAAAAGAATTTTCATAGTCATTTTTTATTTTCCTAAACTTCCAAACATGCTTAATAATGTTTGTCTTATCAGTTGTTAAAAGAAGATAGATGATAGATAGAAGATAGATTAGATAGATAGACAAACGCATGGATAAACATATAAATGAAAGATAGTTGAACAGATAAATGACTATTTTAGTATACAATAAAAACTATACAAATTCCTTTCTTGCTAAGCTTGTTGTGCAATAGTTTGGGCTGTTTGATAAGACAGAAATTGCATTGCGATTTTAATTTAAAACTTTTACAATCTAATTTTGATAGCATCATATGTTATTAATACCTAAGCTCTTTAACTCTCTCTAGTAAACAAGCATTGAGTCTCTTTCCAATTATAACTCTACTATTAATAATTGTGTTTCTTATGTGTTTCATATTAAGAGTCTTTTTTAAAATTTTTCTTACAATATATTTTATGACTTGTCTTGTAATATCACTGTGCACCATTTCAATATCAAACATGCTTATACTTATTAATAAATGTGGTTTTAATTTTCCTTCATTTTCATAAGAATTGTTCTGGTTGCATGACCCAGCCATCCCAAGAGGCTGTAAGGTTTATTGAGACAAAAAAAAATGTTTGCTTTTGTGGGTTTATAGTATAGTGTTGGATACAGATATTAATCTCATGTGCTATAGAGAATTCTAGATGCCAGAAAGCTATATTAGTTAGTTATAGCTTTTTCAATAAAAACTGAAGAATGTATCAGACAAAAATAAAATTAGTTAAAAAACATTTGTTCTGATATTACTATAAGTTCTGAAATCTCAAAAAAAAACTTTACAAGAGAATAAATACTGAACACTAAAGGAATTTGATTGACTAGACATTCTCCAAACTAAATAATTACCCCATGTGGATTATGTATGGGCATCCCATGGTATGAATGGACTGACATCCTTCCTGTTGGAGATACAAATCCCCCTTTTATTAATAGCTCCCAGAAGTTCCAGTAGACACAAACTTTACTTAACAGTGGGATTTACCTCATCCTTCAAACCTGCCTTTCCTACTGTGTTTGTGACTTATTAGCTATCTCATTGTTTAGGATTCTCTGGAAATAATTAGTACCTTCTAAATTTTTACTTCAAACTAAAATTAACCTATCCTCATTTTCTCTAGACAAGGAATGCTGCACCTGCTTTCATCATTTGACTTCCTTTTGAGGCTCATCTTTGCGCCACACCCTCACCTTTTGATCTTCCTCTTAATCATCATACACACCTGTACTCTCACCTGTACCATCGCTCTATCAGTGCTGCCCCGTGTTGGGAGATCCATTCCTGTGACCAAATACCTATGTAAGCCAACTAAAATGGAATAAGACTAATTGGGGGGGGGTCACAGATCTAAGGTCTCATCCGCAGTGATGGGCAGGAGAATTACATGGAATGGCTGAGTCTTACCACAGTGAAGGGAGAATGACTGTACAGGCTGTATGTTTTACATTCTATCTGGTACCTCAGCCTATGGGTGGTTGCTATCCACCTTCTGGGTATATTTTTCCCACTTTAGCTAACTGTCTCTGGAAATATGATTGTAGACACACCTAGAGTTGTGATTTACTAATCTGGAAGATCTTCAAGCCTGTCAATCAACAAATATCATTAACCATCACATCGAGCCTACAGTAAATTTACAAAAATCACAGCTTTGATCATAACTTTTCTCCATTTCAACAAAAAAACTTATCATCTAATAATAAAATTTAATATGTTTAACTTTGCTTTAAAATTCTTATGCTGATCTAGGGATTTAATCAATGTTGCAGGTTATCTTGTCTAGCATACATAAAAGACCCTAGGCTTACTTCCTAGTAAAACAATAAAAAGAAAATAAACAAACACAAAAGAATAAACAGGCAGCATATTTGTTTCAAAAATACCTTCTGGGATACTTACTATGGTAGTTTGAAGGAGAATGGCCCCCATCGGCTCATATGTTTCAGTACTTGGTCCCCAGTTGATGTACTAATCAGACAGGATTAGGAATTATAACCTTGTGTGCATGTGTTTCCTTCTGATTTAAGTGGAATTTTCTGGGTCACCTGTCTCTGATTTCAAATGAGCAAACAAACACCCCACCTTATTATCTTACCATATTTTCACACAATCACACATTCATCTGTGAGTTAAACTCCATAAACAATTACTATATCTTCAAAACTGACAAGAAAAGCTTATAAACTTGGCCTCAAGTATCTTTCCAAAGGATCAGCCTCTGTAGTCCAAGATGTACCATCGAGAATTTTAAAATTATTGCTGTCGTAAAACTTTCCTCTAATCAGAACTTTAGCATAAGAGTCAAAGAGTTCTGGTAAATAATGTAATTCCTAGAATAGCACTTCACCCGCTATTAAAATTAATTGTGGGAAATAATACTTTTGTGTATTGCTTACATATGGCTTTAAATACAGTCTCTGAATTCAGTGTTACAATGTTTTGTTTGTTACTTAAAGAAATGATCTACTGTCATAATGAGGAAATAATAAGCTACATCATGGTTCTGAGAGGCTTAGCATGTACAGCTGAAAGTTGTTTCTTTTCTATAAACCAACTTAGTTGTTGATTTACTGATTGCTAGCTGTAAGAGTCTCCCAATTAAAGTTGTTTAGAAATCCCATTTTTTCTGGTTTCTCCTACTATTTTTTTGCTACACCGTACTTACCAAAGCTTCAGTTCTCTTCATTTTAAGAATTTAGACTTAATCTTTTAGCTTTAATATCATTTCATTTTTATTTTTATACCTTAGCCAGTCGTCACTTATCTGTAAAAAAAGGATGAGATCGATTTCTACTTTTAGATGTTGTTTTCTTCGAGCAAAGGCTGACTTAGTGGCTTGCTTGCAACAAGCTCTTAAATGTAGGATTAACTTGATGTTAATCTGTCTAAACAGATAAAAGTATTCACTGAGACTTGGCATCCTCTTCCAGCTCAGCAACAACAGGTAGAGATTATTTTCCCTGTTCTTCAAGAAGTCTACATGACCTTCTTGCTATATAAGAGGACTAGAGGAGTGACACTATTAGTCAATGGACTTTGAAGGAAGGTCCTGAGAATCACTTGTGCTTATTTATACCTGGCTGCACTCATGAATTACCTTAGAAGCCACTTACCAATGCCAAGACTTCTAACTACCCGAGCAGCCACTGAACAGAGATGAGCTGTCCTTCCTGACTTGTAGGTTGCACAAATTGTAGGCTTATGAGCAAAATAATTGTTTTTAATGTCTTAAACCATTAAGATTATTTTTATGTAGCAGCAAATGGTAGGAGAAATAATATATATCAGGAGAAACATGCATTGACATTTGAAAGGAAGGCAAAATTATTTTTAAATGGTAACTAACACAATTATGTAACAGAAAAATGGAAGTGTACTGTTAGAGCAAAAATAAAATTAAAATACTTCAGATAAACTTTGCAGGGAACCAAAACTCAGCAGTTTGAAAAGAAGAAGAAATTGGAACAGAAGGAAAAGGTGAAGGAGGAGAAAGGTGGGGAGGAAAACAGAAGGGAGGGGAAGGGGAGGAGGGGGAGAGGAGGAGGGAGATGGAGGAGGCGGGGGAAGAGGAGGGTGAGGAGAATGGAGGGGAGGGGAAGAGGAGAAGGGGAGGGATGGAAGGGGCGAGAGAAGGAGGGAGATGGAGGGAAGGGGAAAGGGGAAGGGGAAGGGAGGGGAGCAGAGAGAGGAGGAAGAGGAAGAAGAGGAAAGGGAAGAAAAAGAGGAAGGGAAAAGGAGAGGGGAAGGGAGAGGAGGAGGAGAAGGAGGAGGAGAAGGAGGAGAAAGGGAAGGAGGAGGAGGAGGAGGAGGAGAAGAATGTATCCTTTGAGTCAGACATGTCCCACCTAGGAATATGAGGAGTCAGGATCCTCAGAATTCCAAGACCCACCTGACCTATATAATGTGAGACTCTGTTTCAAAAACAAATGAGCAAAAAAAAAAAAAAAATGAAACAAAAACTTTAAGTGGAGATAATAGCAGTCTGTGTGAGAATGGTGATTCTCAGCTGGCATTCACTATCTGGAAACCTTTTCAGAACACAACTGTGCTCCTGGCAGGGTGTTGGGCGGGCGGGGATGCTGATGAACTGATCATTCTGCAAGGAAGGACTCTCACACCAAAGCATCATCCCCTTTCTAATACTAACATAGTCAGCTTCATAATCCCTGCAGTGATTGCTGTGGGGCATGGAAGTCATTGGTGACAGGACTGTATATGAAGAAACCAAAGGCAGGGACAAAGATTCCGTGAGGCTTTAGCAGCTGGGCTGGGATGATGGCACAGCTGTCATTGACAGTAAGGAATGGGGAACAATCATCTTGACACTTAAGGTGATCCATAGTTCTGTTTTGAGATCCCTATTACAACCCAGTTTCCCCTCCCTCGTATCCTCCCAGTCCCTTTACCTCACCTTCCCTCTCCCCAAGTTCCACTCTTTCTCCTCCATTTTCCTTCAGAAAAGAGTAGGCCTCACAGGGACATTAACCAAACATGGAATAATAAATTCTGTGCCACCTTTACCCTAGCATGTCTTACAGGCCAGACACATTTTAAGTTGAAGGTTTTCTAGCTGTGTGGGTGTTCCAGTCCCTCCACAGGAAGCCTTGCCTGATTATGGGGAAATGGCCAGTTCAGGCTCTGTGCCCCGCCCCCATCACTAGGGTCCTAGCTGTGGTAATCCTCATAGATCTCAGTTTCTATTGTACTAGGGTTCTATCACACTCTCAACCCCCGCCCTCTGATTTCAGTGTCTCTCCCAGTACTCTTTACTTCCACCTACCCATGGAAACAGGAAGAATCAAGGGTTCTTTCAAAGGGGCTTTGGCTAATGACAGATCAATGTTAGGCCCCACAACTTTGTAAGAAAGGTGTCTGTTCCATTCAGCATCTGAGTAAAAGAGGCTCAAGGAAAAGCCAGGAGTAGGTAGGGCTAGGCTTTGGGGAAAATAATGTTTCTAGAGGCTCTACTTTGAGCTTCACAACGAAGAAGAAAGAAGAAGAAGAAGAAGAAGAAGAAGAAGAAGAAGAAGAGGAGGAGGAGGAGGAGGAGGAGGAGGAGGAGGAGGAGGAGGAGGAGGAGGAGGACGAGGAGGAGGAGGACGAGGACGAGGACGAGGACGAGGACTAGGAGGAGGACGAGGAAGAGGAGGAGGACGAGGACGAGGACGAGGAGGACGAGGAGGACGAGGACTAGGAGGAGGACGAGGAAGAGGAGGAGGACGAGGAGGAGGACGAGGAGGAGGAGGAGGAGGACGAGGACGAGGAGGACGAGGAGGAGGACGAGGAGCAGGAGGAGTAAGAGGAGGAGGAATAGGAGAAAAAGGAGGAGGAGAAGGAGGAGGAGGAGAAGAGGAGGAGGAGAAGAGGAGGAGGAGGAGGAGAAGGCAGAGGAGGAGGAGGAGGAGAAGAGGAGGAGGAGGAAGAAGAAGAAGCCCGAGGTTATTATACAAGTATACAAGGCAAATATGCCAACCTAAATTATAAAAAGTCCAAAGTTGTACGTGCACTGAAGTCATTTATCAGCACCACTGCATTCTTTCCTGCAGTCATTTGTAAGCACCACTGCATTCTTTCCTGCAGTCATTTGTAAGCACCACTGCATTCTTTTCTGGGCCTGACAGAGATTAAACTCTTGCCTTCATCCTTGCAATCAGAATATCTTAATTAAATCCCTCCTGTAGATTTGAATTTACTTGCCATCTGGAATGGAAGAGCAGCTCTGAGACTTTTAACTTAATTGGGGTGCAAGCCCTTTCGCTTGGCCCCACTGCTGCTTGGCAGCCCTGTCCTGGGCTGCAGTGTGGGGAGGGCGAGCTTCCCTTCAGACTGCAGTCAGCAAAATGAGACATCAGGAAAAGCGCTGATGCCCGAAGCTCTGCAGCCCGAAACCACTTAATTAATATACAGCCTTAATGCACTCGGCGATTAAAATTTAATTCTTTCAAGACACACAATAGCCACAACTCCTCTTGCAAGCATTTAATCCATTGCTGCTAAGAAGGAACAGGGAACTGAAACAGAGCCCGTTCTCTTTTTTAAGCATTCATCACACACCACTGATCAGCAAAACGATAGCACGTGCTTAGCCCTGCTTGATGGATCGCTACTCCAGCTACGATTTCTCGTTTACAGATGTATTTTTTTAATTCTGTCAGAGAAAAACCTGTGCATGCAAAGATACTCCTTTTAATGTTTTAACAGTGCAATACAGACAAGGCCACAAATATTTAAAAATACTCTATAAAGGAATAAGAAATAGAGTTGGGGCCTGTGAGACATGACTACATGCAGGCCTACACACACACACACACACACACACACACACACACAAACACACAAACACACACACACAGAGAGAGAGAGAGAGAGAGAGAGAGAGAGAGAGAGAGAGAATTTAATAAGAAATTTAAGGAAAATGTGAAACACGCAGGTGTGTACCTATACACACAGAGACACACACACAATTTCATAAAACCACCGAGGAAAAGAGTATTTGCTAAATAAAGTGGACAAAGCCACTATACACATTCACTCTTCTGGGGGCGTGTCTAAAATCACGGTTAAGTGCACCTGTGTCAGCACTCCTTCTAGGCTCCGCCCCACAGTTACCTGGCAACAGCCAGGTATGCCTGGTTTACTAGAAAAGGGGCTATTCGTCCCCTCCTCACTCTCTTACCCTCTTACTCTCTTACCTTCTCTGTCCCTTCTCTACTCATTGCCCTCCCCACCCTCTCTCTTCACATGTTCCTAGCTGGCCTTTTGGGTCTCTCTCTTTCTCTTTCTGTGTCTCTCTGTCTCTCTCTGTCTCTCTGTCTCTCTCCATCTCTGTCTCTCTGTCTCTGTCTCCATCTCTGTCTCTCTGTCTCTCTGTCTCTCTCTCTCTCTCTCTCTCTCTCTCTGTCTCTCTCTCTCTCTCTCTCTGCCTCTACTCCCTCAAAGCCCCTCTCCATGGCTGGCACCTCCAGGGGAAGGAATGCCTCAACGTGGGCCTGCAGAGACATGGCGCCTCTACAAAGCATGTCCTGGCTCTTGCCATCCTGACTTGGAGACTCGTCTTGCCACTTACTTGTCACACTCTGTGGGAGACAGAGAGAGCAGTTTCCTCTCTCCCCGCACTCACATGTCACCTGCAACTTGAAGAAGATAACACCTCCTTTCTCCTGGAGTGTTGAAATAATTAAACGGGATATACAAATAACTTACTTGCATAGAACCGTACTCTATCATGATAGAGTGCCACAAACTTGGTGGCACTTGAAGGACATTTCTTACAGGACATTGAATCCACGGCCTTGGAATTTGTAGGCATCCTCCCCCCTTACCACTGAAATAAATCCCTGATCTTCTGTTGTTGTGGTGGTGGGGGTTGCTTTGTTTATGTGCTTGTTTGTTTGTTTGTTTGGGGCTAATGGACTGGACTGGCTGTGATCTTTCACTCATCCTCCATCTGCACTCTGAGTGGTTGAGGTTACAGGTATTGCTGCCACACGTGACTTTTTTTTATAGATCCTTCTACCCAAAGTACGGTGCAGATCTCACGAAACCAAAGTCAAGATATCAGCAAAGCTGATATGTTCCCAACTGAGGACTCTAGGAAAGACTGCCTCTCAGAGACTTCTGTGTTCCAGAGAATATCATTTCCCTGGCTCATGGTAGAGATCATCCACGCTGAAAGCCAGCCGGACTCAGCAATCAAACTGGGCCAAATCCCCCTGGCGTGGCGAGCCATCACATGCTGTGGGCCCAGCTGGACTGGGGCTGAGCACGGAAGAACTCTGAGGATGAGGAAACAGGGATGGGGGGGGGGTGGTAAGGTTCACTGCTTATCCTGGTAAATGAGATAAAGCTTCCGGCATTGTCTTCATTTTAAATTCTTTATTCTTTTAAACCTTCACACATTAAACAAATACCCCCATGCCACCCACTCTCCCACTAGCCCTCTTTCCTCCTACACAGTCTAACTTCTACTCCATGTCATCTATACATAGAGTTTGGTGTATATATGTAAACCCTAAGAACCACAAACAGGACCAAACGCATATTGGCCTCTCTGACACTGCTTTAATTCACTTACGGGACTGTCTCCACTTACATTCATTTTCCTCCAAAACACACAGCCCTGTTCTCCTTTAAGGTGTGCGCACCGAGGAGTACCACACCTTCTCTCTCCATTCCTCTGCTATTGTACACCTGCGTTGGTTTTATAACTTAGCTACTGTGAACAGTAAGCCTTGATGTGCAGGGGGCAATTAAGCCCCGGTTTCATGGAGACAATCCACTCCAGTACTACTTGAAACTAAATGGTTCATTGAGAGGCCAACATGGGCTACGTACTGAGTGAGTTCTAAACCCCTCTCGCCTGTATTCTGAGTGAGTTCTAAGCCAGACTGGGCTACTGGAAAAAAATTCCTTTCTCAAAATACCAATAAACAAAACCATCTCAAAATAGAATGAATCTTTCTGACAAGCATAAGAAAAAGGAAACTATCTGATGTGCAAATCACCAACATTTCCACCCTCACCTACCAGAGAACTCTCTTGCAAGGATTTGCATTTACATAAATTCTAAGATATTACATTCCATACCCACCTTCCATCATTTCATGTGAATTCCTTATTGAGACAGGGAGGTTTCCCTCTGTCCTGTGCATTGAAAATTATGTAGCAACCTTGTTGACCTGTCCCCTCCAACAGCAAACAACACCTCCTCTCCCTCAATTATGACAAACAAGTGTCTTCAGATATCGCCAAATGTCCCCGAGGGTCAAGATTGCCTTCAGTTGAGAAACAATGTTCTGAATTAAAATATATAAACTGTCTAGTTAATGGATGTACACTTAAAGAACAGCATCAAAAAAAAAAAGACAAAAACTGGGAACTACTGCCAAACTGTTCTTGAAACAATGAAACTGGTTTTGAAATATTCAATATTCTGTTTGCCTACGCGCCCAATACAGTAGTAAACTGAAGAGAAAGTGCGCGTTCTGAAGTTTTTATTTGTCTGATATATTTGTTTTCCCAGAAATGTAATTTTCTCAGCAACTCCTCCTGGGTATGTAGGGGATGTGACTAGAATCCAGAGAGGAGGCAGGAGCAGTGTGGCATGGGCGTCTGTTCTCATCTCTGCCTTTATCTGTGAAATCAGTGTCAATGAGGATGTATAGAGGGTCTCATCTATCACTGATTTTTGTGTTTCAGGCAAACACTGGAATTCTTCAGACTAAAGGTTCTATAAACAAACTCTGAATGACTGACAATATTCAAGATTGAGGAAAAGAAGACAACCCCTCAAAGCTTTGTGTGCAACAAGCACAGAACTCTTCCTTCTTTCATCAATGGAAAAATTCCTATTCATGCTCTCCCACCACTGTAAAGAGCTGATGTTCTTCTATTGATGAACACCTTAATCTGACAGCAAAAAAAAAATCCCCTTGAAATCTTCTATGGTTGAAATTAATCCCTTAAGTAAAGTTTACCACAAAGCCACATAAGTTTTTAAATTGCCCAACTTCATATAGGTTCTCTAAAAAAAATAAAACTTTTTCAGAATAGTTTTATCTTCAGATTTCTAATCTATTATATGAGACAACAATTATATGCTCTTGTTGGAACAATAATATTCAAAATTGTAAAACAAGAACTTTAGAATTAATAAAATAATTGTCTTACACTTAGCCCTAAATTCTATGTATAAAGTATATATGGACTATGGTTATTTTATAAATATTAAATTGATGAAGTAAAATAATCCACTATAATACTTAGCTAAACACCCTGACCATGGAGCCTCCAGCAATAGATCTGGCCAATATACTGCACAGCTATAAAAAGCCTCTGCACATGTTGGACAGTCTCCAGTAATTACTGTGGAAGATGAGACTGTTTAGAATATGGCATTTTTATTCACATGTTATGGCCCAAATGAGAACATCTGCCCAAAGGCACTATGGGCATGCCATCTGCTCTTTGGCTAACCCAGCTTTCCTGAATAAAGAGAGATTAACTCTTCTTGGAAAACTACATAGAATTTTAAATAAAACGTACCTATCATGTCAGAGGTAAGTTTAATAGTAAGTTATTACTTTTAAAAAGTCTTGTTCTTCTTATCACAACTGCTAGAAGATGCAATTTCATTTCATATTTGGCCAGCATTAAATATTTATTTCTGATTGTCCCCAAATATATAATGGCAGACAAGCAAGACACACTGTGGAGAGAAAGATACTCTTAAGCAGATAACAAACAGCACACTACAATGAGCGCCGTGACAAGCTGTACTTTCAAAGGTAGCCATGGAATCTTCCATCCTACCCTTGATTCTTCAGCATGACCTCATGCTTCTTCTCCAAGTGAGAGGCAGAGTCTGTTCAACATTCCTTAGAATGTAAGCAGTATTTATTGTTACTGATATCCAGCTTTAAGCCATGGTGAGCAGATATGAGACTAACATCAGTGTAAAAATGATGATGGTAATACCATGTGACACCTATGATGTTATCGTAGTTGAAGTTAGAAAGTTCACCTTCCATGCAAGCCACAATACTATGGAGAAAGCCAAGAAATGTGGAGAGACCAAGGGTCAGTACATTTGTTGGCTGCCTAGACTTTGAGTATCTCCAGTCCTGAGACAGTCTTATAGTGAATATAAATCAGAAACCTTAGACATCCTTCCAACTTTTAGATACTGTTAAATCTCTCTCTCTCTCTCTCTCTCTCTCTCTCTCTCTCTCTCTCTCTCTCTCTCTCTCTCTCTGTGTGTATGTGTGTATATCTGTGGGTGTTCATGTGTGCATAGCTTGTGCATGCATGGTTTTGTGACGGTCCAAGGTCAGACAAGGGTGCCAAGTCTCAAGAGCCATCTGCTTTTCATGTGAACAAGCCTGTCATATGGCCCGGAACTCACAAATACTGCTAGGCAGGCTGGCCAGCACCTCTTGTCTCTGCCTTCCCAGCTCTGGGTTATAAATGGATGCCACCACACCCAGCATTTTCTGTGGATTCTGATGCTCAAACTCAGATCTTTGTGTGTGTAGGGTAAGTACTTTAACAACAGCTATCTCTCCAGACCCTACTGTTAAACTTGTATCACCTAACTTGCTGATATTTTAAAACAAAGTCCAAATCCACCCTCCTCTTCAGAAACTCCTGAGTGACAAAAAGCCATGAGCACATTCATTTTACTCAGCCAAATTCTGGCAGAGTTTTTCATGACAATAGTCATTGGAACAAATGGACAAGTCATAAGCAAACATACTCCAATATTATATTTATGATAAATTAAACGAGAACAAATCCATGACGGCGGTGAACTTAATTGCTGTTACATAATCTGGAGCACAGAGTTGAAAACAAAGTCCTGACAGACTGATTTTCCAGTGCATGGGTGTGATTTTCTTACTTTATTTATGTTGTTTCTAATAAACAATAAAACTGGTAAATGCTGAAGTTTAGGCAAATGAGAGTTTAATATAAGAAACTCTTTTTTCTTCTGAAGATAAATTAATTGGGACTTGGGAGATGTCTCAAATAGAGGGAGATATTAGTGTCCTCTTGAGAAGCTGCACAAGCATGAGAATCAGACTTCAGAGCCTCAGAACCCACTTAACTGAAACACAAGTATGGTTCACCTGAAATCCCAGCAGAGACAAATCTGGCCTTATAAGCTACCCAGCTAAACTAGCCAGGGCTCAGTAAGCGATTTGGCATCAATAAATTGGAGAATGATCAAGGAAGACACTTAATTTCAACTTCAGACCTAAACACTCAATGTACACACACACACACACACACACACACACACGCACACACACACACACACATATTCACACACACGCACACACATGTACACACATGTACTTGCACAAGCACTTGTGCACCAACAATAACCTACACACACACTCTCCATACTTAAACACACATATATATATAATAACATCATTGCACATACATAAACACATACAAAAACATACAGAACATTAATTGAGAGTAAGTTGCCTTTTATGTCCTTTATTCATACACTGCAGTGTTTTTGTGGCTCTCCTAGGAAGGTAAGTCACTTTACCTTCACTCCCAGTGTCCAAGTATCTGACACCACAGAATGGGCAGCATGGCCCTTTGGCCTGCAATCTCCTGTGAGAGTGCCCTACATCCCCAGAGCCTTTAAACGCCTTGCTTCCAGGATTTCCTTTTAGAAGACTGATGAGGTTGATGCTCCAAAGCTACTTAATACAAGTCTTGTCTGTATTAATTAGCTTTTTACGCTGGCCTTGCAAAGGACAAGAATTAAATCAGTACCTTTCGTGCAACACTGACTCCTGAAGCCTAAATGCTACATCTGAAAGAAAATTTTCTGTAAGGATGGTAGTTTCCATGGCTGTCTTTCTTAATCAGATAAACTCTGTGAGACTTGTTCTAATTATGTAAGGAACATGGTTTCCCTAAATCAATGGCCTTGCTGTTATATCTCACAATTTTCTGAAAACCCAAAGCTCTTCCCTTTTGTTTTGCCATTTTCAAATTATTCATGGAGGAGGTTATAAGAGGTTACTGTCCTTGGATGGATGGGAAACCACGTAGTCCCTCATCCATAGTGTTTCACAGTAGAAGAAGCTGAGCAAGAACAGTTGTCTTGGTACCTTCCCCCTTCTCTCCTTCCTCCATTACTCCCTCTGTTCCTTCTTTCCTTCCCCCTCCTTCCCTCTTTTTCTTCCTCTTTCTTTCTTTCCTTTTCTTTCTTTCTTTCTTTCTTTCTTTCCTTCCTTCCTTCCTTCCTTCCTTTCTTTCTTTCTTTCTTTCTTTCTTTCTTTCTTTCTTTCTCCTGTGTCCACAGAAACATAGATTCTGCATTTTTTTTTATTTTTTTTCCTTTTTTTATCATTTTTTTTATTTTCTATATTCTTTGTTTACATTCCAAAGGCTTTCCCCTTTCCCAGGTACCCCCCACCATATGTCCCATAATTCCTCTCCCCCCCCATGCTATTCCCCACTCTTTCCCCCCCCACACGATTTCTCTGTTCTGGGTCTACAATACTGGATCCAATCTTTACAGGCCCAGGGTCCTCTCCTTTTTTTCTTCTTGAGAGTCATTTGACTTGCTAATTGTGCCTTGAGTATTTAGGGCTTCTGGGCTCATTAATATCCACTTATCAGTGATTGCATTTCATGTGTATTCTTTTGTGATTGGGTTAGCTCACTTAGGATGATAGTTTCCAGATCTAACCATTTACCTACAAATTGCATGAATTCATTATTTTTAATTGCTGAGTAGTACTCCATTGTATAAATATACCACATTTTCTGTATCCATTCCTCCTTTGAGGGATATCTGGGCTCCTTCCAATTTCTGGCTATTATAAACAAGGCTGCTATAAACATAGTGGAGCATGTGTCTTTATTGTATGCAGGGGAATCCTCTGGGTATATGCCCAGGAGTGGTATGCCAGGGTCCTCTGGGAGTGGCATGCCCAATTTTCTGAGGAACCGCCACACTGATTTCCAGAGTGGTTTTACCATTTTGCAATCCCACCAACAGTGGAGGAGTGTTCCTCTTTCTCCACATCCTCGCCAGCACTTGTTGTCTCTCGAGTTTTTAATCTTAGCCATTCTGAAGTACCTTGGCGTAACTCTAACCAAACAAGTGAAAGATCTGTATGACAGGAACTTCAAGTCCCTGAAGAAAGAAATCGAAGAAGACCTCAGGAGATGGAAAAATATTTCTTGCTCCTGGATTGGCAGGATCAATATAGTAAAAATGGCCATCTTGCCAAAAGCAATCTACAGATTCAATGCAATCCCCATCAAAATCCCAAATCAATTCTTCATAGATCTAGAAAGAGCAATTCTCAAATTCATCTGGAGCAACAAAAAACCCAGGATAGCTAAAACTATTCTCAACAATAAAAGGACTTCTGGGGGAATCAATATCCCTGACCTCAAGCAGTACTACACACTGAAACTATTAGAAAAGAAACTTGGGAAGACCCTGGAGGACATGGGCACAGGGGGAAAGTTCCTGAACAGAACACCAATAGCTTATGCTCTAAGATCAAGAATTGACAAATGGGACCTCATAAAATTACAAAGTTTCTGTAAGGCAAAGGACACTGTCAGAAAGACAAAACGGCAACCAACAACGTGGGAAATGATCTTCACCAACCCCACATCCGACAGAGGGCTAATATCCAATATATACAAAGAACTCAAGAAGTTAGACCCCAAAGAACCAAATAACCCTATCAAAAAATGGGGTACAGAGCTAAACAAAGAATTTTCACCCGAAGAAATTCGGATGGCCGAGAAACACCTTAAGAGATGTTCAACATCATTAGTCATCAGGGAAATGCAAATCAAAACAACCCTGAGATTCCACCTCACTCCAGTCAGAATGGCTAAGATTCTGCATTTTTTATGATGTTGGGCTTACAAGGAAGGGCAGGTTACGCCAAAGGAGCCCAGGAGGGACAGCCAGCCTTGGGAACGGTGACTAAGTAAGGTTGGCTTTACAATCTGTTCTCTGACTTAAAATTGATCGGAATTGTTAATGTCATTTGAATTCTCCAATAGAACTGTCATTGTGTCTATCCTGAAAACCAAATTCTGTTGGAGAAGATGTATGTATGTATGTATGTATGTATGTATGTATGTATATAATCATGTCTGGTACTAAAAGAACAAATTAATAGTAGACTGACTTTTATGATGCAAGATCATTCATAGAACAACTTTGCTAATTCCTTCATCATACCATGTTCATTCAAATTTATCCTTCATATGTCCCCCAGCTCTGTCTCAAGTGGACTATGTGGCAGCACACCATTCCGTCCTGGACCACTTCTCAGGCCTTAGCTTAGTCATCCCTAGATATCTTCATCTTAGTGTATCATGACAATGACTTTTCTCCACTAAACAAAACCTCTTAGACAAAATGAACCTATCATTCTCATGTTTACGTCACTTATAGCAAAATTATTTCTTTTGGATTTTCTCCTCACTGCCATGGCTGTTATTGTCATAGTCACTGTTGTCATTGTCATTGCTGTCTTCAAGTAGAGAGAATTGTCCACGAGGCTCCTAAAGATATCAAGGCTACTAACATCCCCTTGTAGAGCTAGTTCAAGGTCATGGGGTCCACGTGGCCCTCAGTAGATCCCCACAAGATTTTCATCCTCTTGTTTCTCTCCCCAGAATGCCAATCTCAGCAGCATAACAGACAATTAGCTAGAATGGACCTCCTCCGTTGTACAGATTTTCATAAATCATCTAAAGGACTTCTTGGTGCCTTGGTGGTGTACCTGTCTTATGACTTTACCCATGTTTCTGTAAATAATCCCAACAAACTACCAGTTTCATCAAGCTGGTTTTGAAAAAAAATCCTTTCTTTAGTCTTCTGGTGTTCTCTCTGGGGTAAATATTTGTTTCTTTATGTGGCACCAGAAAATTTATACAACAATATTTGCAAAAAAAACAAACGTAAAAGTCATACTATATAGATGTCTATTAGTTAATTTTAGGTATACAAATTATAGTATGTCCAATTAGACAAATACCTCTCCTTCTAGTTCTTGCCCCTTACTCAATCAAACACTAATGTAAACAGCATTGTGTAGGGCCTTGGGAGAAGAGGATAAGATTGCTAATCAGCCAGCCTTATTGAGGAAGAAAAATGTTTCCTCTATGCTTTTAGTTCTACCTCTTAGGGCTTATGAATTAAAGTAACAAAGAACAGAATAATAAGAACTCACAATTTAATTAATATTTACATGAATGATATATTGTGATGTGACAAGGACATAAATATTGGTACTAAGAGAACATGAAAAATATTTTAATAAAGTCTGTTTATGCAAACTCACTTTGGTATCCCCTTCCCATTTTGGTGATTTGTGTTCTTTTGGTCCCTGGTAGAGGAACAGGGGGCATATCTACCTTGAGAGAAATTTTTTATTCCACTTTTAAATAGAAACAGCTGTAGAACTGTGGACACATCTGTTGATTTTAAATTTCTGCCAGCTCAAAATTGTTAAGCCAAAGTGCTGTATTCTGATCACCTTCACATTAAAATAGATATATTATCTTGAAAAAAATTTGAAGGACAAGAAAGACTCAATGTGTCACTCTTGTTTTGAAAATACAATCAAAACCAAAAAATGTAGAGATAAGAAATTTATCACCTTCTAGAAGTTACAAAATACCTTCAGTCAACATACAATAAGGAATTGGGACTGCCAATTCTGGAGACCCATAGAACATAAATCTGACAACAATACAAATTAACTTAGAGCTTGAATAATGGCCAGGATTTGAGAAAGAATTGGTTCTTGTGGCAAATGATTTCTGTTCTATGGAACGCAGAATCCGGCATCCAACAGCACCTAGATTTCTCTTATTGAGCTGATAAACAATTAACATGGTTTTTTGAGCAATTTCTTTTCTGAATTGTTATGTAAGCAACAGAAATATATACATATTAGATGCTAAGTTTTATAATAATTAACCTGATGTAAGTAGACTTCTCTATTTAAGAAACCACTTAGCAAGACAAACACAGATGGGACGAAAGAATGTCTAGACTATAGTGACCCCAGATTTGAAGAAACTGTCTAGAGTTGACCTGGAAGCCCCTTTCTGATGACATGCTCTCATAATAGTCAAGGATCTATTTAAGCTGCTAAGAGAGAAAAGCAGCCGAGAATCCCACCCAGTTGTGGTATCTATGAACCACAGCAATGAACATCACAGCAAGATAAAAAAGCAGCACTTAAACATGGGGATGGCCAACAGCCATCTAATTGGACTTATGTCATACTCCATAAAAGGGAATTTATGCCTGATATTATAAACACAGAGAACTATCCATGACTGGTAAGGGCTCTGGAACAGAATCTAATACTGCCACTTTCTTAAGTTAATATAAATTTTAACTATATTTGCCAAACTTATTCTCATAATAAATAAATGTATGTTTCAACAAAAATAAATATAGGTTTCACCATTCATGTAAGAACCTTTTTTTTACAACATATAAAACCCATATAGAAATTTACAAGTGCTCAAAATACAAGAATTAAGTGATCTTGGGGTGACAGGCCCCAATTTATACATCTACAACATAACTTATACACATACACTTTGTGTAATATTTTAGAAGTAGAGCTGGAAAGATTCTAAGACAGGAAAACCAGGACATCTGCTGTGAAATAGTATCTTCTGTATGTGTCAAAGAAGCTATACCCATGACATCTCAAGCTTTGGTCATCTAAAGAAGACCAGCACAGTGACAACAGTCAACATGGGTAGGAGAACTCTCTTGAGATTTACCCCTAAATAAAGATATATTGCACTACATGCAATATATGACTACTAAAAAAATTCAGTATACTCTAGGAGTGAGGCCTTTGGTAGCTTATTCAATACCAAGAAGTGGTTATCACTAAACCCATGCACATATATGCAACACTAATGGACTTGGCAGATGGCATTGGTTTATATAAACATGTACATGAATACATAACAATAATTAAAGAGGGGCCCATGAATTGGAGAAGGATCTGAGGAGGAATGGTAGGAGTTGGAGGTGGGTAAAAATGATTAAAATAAACACTTATTCATGAAGGTCCCCAAAATTAACACAATTAAATTAAAACAACAAAGTGGGCATCAGAAAGCTCTTTTACTCTCTGTCTATAATTTAAGAATATAATAAGATGACTTGAGTTTGTATCACAAATAAATGTGGAATCAAGATTATCAACCGTTCAAGGCCAGTCTGCTCTACATGAAAAGATGCCTCAAAAACCAAACACAGCATCAAAAATAAAAATAAAAATAAAAGCAAGGGCAATACTAATAGGAAATACATTTTTATTGTTTCTGCCATTCAGTTAATGATAGTTGATGGAACCCGTTGAAGTAAGGCATTGTTTCATTTCTGTAAGCAAGCTCTATCACACAACAGCTTAAATTAATGGAAACCACTTGGTGATGTTAATTTGCATGAAATAGGCACAAGGCTATTATCTTATTATCGGATATGTGAAATTAGTTGATCCACTTATTGTGATGAAATTGCTAAGCAAAACTTTATGTGTCTTAGGGTTTAGCTAAACTATGTAGCTCATTGAGAGAATAGACCATCCATGTTTATAAAAATCAAAAAAAAAATCAAGATTTGAGGAGATGAATTTGTCCCTCACATTTCTGCGAATTGTGTGAGATATGGTTCTAAGGGTTCCATCACATTTATGTGGCTGAATATCTGTTCTAATAGGTGGGCTTCTTCAGTAGAACTTTTCTTTATCCGCTGGAGAAATGGTTTCTGGCTTCAGAGATGCACATGTGCAGATGGTCTTTTCAGTGTGAGCCCCCTTCCTTCTGAGATTAGCCAGGCCCACTGATTATATCCAGATGGAGGAGCAGCACAAAAGACAACAAGTCCATCTCAGAAGGACAGTTTCCCCTTTCTGGTTTTCCCATCAAATGTCATTAAAGCTGAATCACAAACCTGACTCTGGTGGTTGTTTTACAAATCGGGAAGAAATTAAACAGGACAGAAAAAACACAAATTCAAGCAGAATGTTCAGCAAAGAAAAATAGATTCACTAATTACAAAACAGGGAGACAAAGGAATGCTTATACAGACATCAGTAGCTTTAATCCATTCTACTGAGAGGAAAAAGCCTCCACACAAACTTCTATTCAACAACTAACATTTTAAATTTACTGTTGCTCTTGTGGTTTGTCATAATAGTAGTAGTAGTATATGTGTAAATATGTGTGTGTTTGTGTGTGTAAGAGAGAGACAGACAGACAGAGAGACAGACAGAGAGAGAGACAAGACAGAGACAAGGGATAGAGACAGAGTTTTTGTGTATATAGGCCAAAAGTCAACTTTGGGTATCTTGCTTTATTGATCTTCACCTGAATTTTGTATCAATTAATTTTGTTCTCTAACAACCTCATACATGTATGTAATTTATTCAGATTACTGTCACCAAACACCAACTTTTTTCTCTATTATCCACACCGCATCCTTACCAGTCCATTTACAAAATTCACAATTCTTTCTGCTGTCGTTCTCACTGTTTTATTTTGTGACCCATTTAGTTGAACTGTGGCCATCTGTTTGACCACTGCCTTTGAGCTGTCCACTGGAGCCCGACTGGGTCACCAGTTGGTTCAAAACTGAAGGCAATGACTCCCTTTCTCCATGAATCTCGAGTAGCCAATATTTCACTTAGTAGAACCTTCCCCTCTTAGCTTTTCCTCCAACTATGAGGTCCATACTCAGAGTGGTTCCCACAGCAACTTTGATGATTATGCTTCCCTGAAGATGGTAATTCTCAGTCCTTGCTTGCAGCTCTCTACGCTTTACTCTCTTACCCAGTGTTGCCTGGACCTGGAAGGAGATGGTGTGTCTTCTTTAAGGCTAACGCTCACTCTTCTTCCACCTAGTCTAAGCATTTTTGCCAGCTTGTGTCTCAGCTTCCATCACTGCTCACTGAAGAGCTACTTTTGTGATTAACACTGAGAGTGGAGTAGTTACACCCAGTTACATACTCACGCCTAAACTAGGATCCGCAAATAAGAGAGAGCATGTGCTATCTGTCTTTCTGAGTCTAGGTTATCTCTGTATAATTCTTTCTAGATCCATTAATTTACTGGCAAAATTCATAAGTACAAAAGTACTACGGGGGTGAGATAAAAGCAGCCCAAGAGAGAAGAAAGAGGGAACAGATGCTTTGAAGTGGGGAGACATGGGACAGAAAACTTTCTCTGGAAAGGGGGGAAGAGAATGTAATAAAGATGGGAATGTAGAGAAGAGGATTGAAAAGGCCAAAAGAAAACATTATTTTATATTTACTTGAAAACACATATTATATATGTGTGATAGATTTTATGTGCTTGGCCCAGGGAGTGGCACTATTTGGAGGTTTGGCCTTGATGGAGTAGGTGTGGCCTTGTTAGAGTAGGTGTGTCACTGTGGGTGTGAGCTTCAGGACCCTCACCCTAGCTGCCTGGAAGTGAGTATTCTGCTAGCAGCCTTCAGATGAAGATGTGGAATTCTCAGCTTCTCCTGCACCATGCCCGCCTGGATGCTGCCATGCTTCTGCCTTACTGATAATGGACTGAACTTCTGGGTTGTAAGCCAGCCCCCAAGTAAATGTTGTCCTTTATAAGACTTGCCTTGGTCAGGGTAGCTATTCAGAGCAGTAAAGCCCAAACTAAGACATATGTGTAATGTGTATATACATATATAAATAAATTAAATAAATTTACCCCTCTTGGAGATATAATTCTCTCCCAAATCATAGATAATTTAATGGAAACATCTCTGCCGGGAATGGAAAAAAAGTGACTCTGAATCATTGGTCAGAGGAATCCAAGAAGACTCCCGAAACAGAACAGTATAGCCTATTTCCGGTGCCCTTAGCTGTCTTCTTGAAGAAAAGATGCTATAGCACTCTCTATGACTGCAGAAGCTAGCCTTTAGAGAGAAGACTTCCAGGTCACTTCCAGTTTATTTTATCTGTATCTTGAAACCAATGTGGATGTTGCTTTGAAAATCTCTGGAGCCTTCCTAACAATAACTTATAAGGAGACAGAATATTCCTTTTCAGTAAAGAAGTACTTGTCAATCCCTGAAATAAAGGAACTAGCAGCGTCTGCCATGAGTTCTAGAACCCCAACAAATAGCTCTGGAACTCCGATGAAACTACAAAAACAGAAATTATGAAACAGAAATTTGAAACAGAAATATCTTTCATTTGAAGCCTGCCAAATACACTTATCTTTTGCCTATTTAATACACTAATAAGGAAATATATGTTTTCGTATGCATGGTATAATACTTAAATGAATCTAAACATAACTATATATTCAAATATTTTAATCAAGGCGCTCTAAAATTTTTATTTATTTGTAGTGATGTAATGTGTGAGTTCTGCAGCATGTGTGGGGGGGAGTTAGAGGAAAAGAGTTGGAATCAAGTATGGCCATCTATTTTGTTTTGAGGCAAAGTTGTTGGTTGTTCCTGCGGTGGTTCTGTTCCCACACACTACCCTATGAGACTGCTTACCTGAGGACTCAGGAGAGTTCTCCTGTCTCTCTCTCCCAACTCACCACTGGAACTCTGAACTTACAAATGCATGACACTGCAGCTTTTCACATGGGTTTCAGAGATCAGACTCAGTTGTTAGGATGACCCTGCAAACCTTATGTATACCCACTGGGCCAACATTTTTGCTCCATTTATTTTTATTTCGTGTTAAAATTGCCAACATTCTGCGTGTGGAAAAGTAATAAAGTAAAAGAAAAAATGCACACTGAATTATGTCACACTACTGTTCAAAAGCACATCAGAATGTTCAATCAAACTCTAAATTAATGCTCATTGATCTACTAAAATGTAAATTGAGATCATAAAAGCCTAATACAAGAACTTACTGATTTCAGAGTCTTACGCTTTGCTAGCACATTATCTGTTGGCTAGCTGGTCGACAGAGGAAGCCTTGACAGTGTCATTAAAGAACTGAAGAACTCTAGATACAAAAAATGTGGTATATATACACAATGGAGTACTATTCAGGCATTAGAAACAATGAATTCATGAAATTCTTAGACAAATGGATGGAGCTGGAGAACATCATCCTAAGTGAGGTAACCCAGTCTCAAAAGAACACTCATGGTATGCACTCACTGATAAGCAGATATTAGCCTAGAAGCTTGGAATACCCAAGACACAATCAACATATCAAATGATGTCCAAGAAGAAGGAAGGAGAGAAACCTGGTTCTGGAAAGGCTCAGTGCATCAGTGTAGGGGAATACCAGAACAGGGAAGTGGGAAGGGGTGGATGGGGGAACAGGGGGAGGGAAGAGGGCTTATGGGATCCAGGAAAGGGGAAATCATTTGAAAGATAAATAGAGTATATTGAATAAAAAAAAGGACTGAAGAACTCGAGCCCAGGAAGCAGTGTAAGGCCCAACAAACATCTGGAGAGAAGAGCTAAGTTAGGGATGTGGGGCAGTAGCTGCACAACAGCCAAGCGCTTCCCAGAGGCTGGCTTTCCGAGTGTGTCGTGGGCCATTCTTCCGTGTGCATGCTAACGAATCAAAGCATTGCTCCACTAAGGAGAGTCCTCCTTTAAATTACGTAGAAGCTCGAACCCAGGAGCAAGGGCAAGAGCTCAGACAAATGTGAAGTCTGCCTGGCAAGATGGTCCAAGAGCACCCCAGCATGTTTAAAACATATGACTGCTATCACCCAGGGATCAGAACATGAAGCCACTCTCTCTTTGCCAAGCAGAGCACAGAGGCCAAAAAAAAGTAAAGCTGAAAAGACGAGGAAAGGATTGGAAAACTGGCAAGCCACTTTCGCCCTCTTCCAGGATCCTGAAACACTAGCTAGCGAGAAGGTACACAATTCAGCTTTGATCAAAATAACATCAGGCAGAAGTCTAATGTTTGCTTGCAATGCCAACAAGCTGGGAAAAAAATTCTGGGACAAATAAAGAACAAGTGAATTCTCAACTTTTTTCCTTTATGATGTGGATCCAACAGAGTAGTAAGAGGCTCAGAATGACTACTTTTAAAATAAGGTCGGGAGGAATTGCCAAACAAAATAGAATCAGGACCTTCTCCATTTTCCAATCCTTCTCTGAGGCTTATAGACTCTTTCCTTGGTATACAGTGCGAGTTATATAGACAAGACTCACAGTGTGAGAAAGAGTTGGTACAAACAGGGGCATGTTCTACTTCACCCATGCACAATATATTTATAGTAAATAAAAGCGACTTTCTTTATAGTGCTAAGGATTAAACTCATGACCTTGTGCATGCTAGGAACGTGCTATAATACTGATCACTCCCCATCTCTTAAAATTAAATTTGCAATCCCTTAGAAAGAACAATATCAACTAGCCAGACCTCCCCCCTCCCCCAGAGACTAAACCACCAACCAAAGAGTACACATGGAGGGAGCCATGGCTCCAGATACAAGTGTAGCAGAGGATGGCCTTGTCTGACATCAATGGGAGGGGGAGCCCTTGGTCCTATGGAGGCTCAATGCCCCAGCATAGGGGGATGCTAGAGCGGTGAGGTGGGAGTGGGTGAGTGGGTAGAGGAGCACCCTCATAGAGGCAAAGGGGAGGGGAGAGGGAGGATGGGATGGGCGTGTGTGGAGGACTAACCGGGAAGGGGGATATCCTTTGAAATGTAAATGAATAAAATGTGTGATAAAAAAAATTAAATTTGCAACAAAACAAAGATCACTCTGCTTTTGTTCCTTCAAAGAAAAACTGAACATTGGTTAATATCATTTATCATAACATAATTTGCATAATTTATGCTCAAAGCTGTAGTAATTTTCAATAGTTTTCCAATGCTTCACTTTGTTAGTGTGATATTTTTAATATAACATGCTTTCTTGAGACATCTTACCTTTTTACTTCAATAACAACACTTTCTAACCACATGTACCCTCTTCCCTATTCCTATTTCAAATCAAACACTTGTAGCCATAAAAGGAAGTAAGCCATTCATTTGGGACTGCAGGTAGTTTCATGTTTCTCACTAATGTTAAGAGAAGAAGATGGAGAAAATCACATTCAACATGTGCAACAATAAAATGTAAAACAAATATTTAAAATGTGCTCTATCGTGAAATGGGGCTATGAGAGCTGGCTGTGTGATGGGGTCAGTAAATTAGATCCCAGCGGCCTGTGTGTGAGCGTAAATCACCTTAAATTAAGCACTACCTGAGATTGCTTTGGGAGACATAGGCTGGAAATCATTGCAAGTGGCAGGGAAGCCAGTTGGAGGGAAGTGAGTGCCATGTAAACGTGGCCTCAAGGTAAGTTGTCCGGGTGAAATGAAGAGTGATAAATGAGAGAACCAGCTCTCCTGGCGGCAAACTGAAATTGCTGTATTGCTTTGCATTACTCATAGTTAGATGCTCTAAGCTACCTACTAACTAAAACATGTGATGTCACAGTGCAATACAATAATGTTATGAAATAAGAATAATTACTTTCTCAAATATTAAATATGCCATGAGATGCTTTCCTTTACAATGAATGATGCTAGAAATTTAAAGTTTAATGGGCTTTTAATGTAAAGATGAATATATATGTAAAACTGAAGATAGATGGAGAGGTAGTCAGTCTCAGATACTAGGGAGTAGATTTATTATCTTTAACCAAACTCAAATATCCTAAGAAGTCATATGTAAAATATTTCACATCTATGTGCTTAGCTGCTAATTACTAAACAAACTTTTCCATCCTTTGTTATGATGTTGCCTCAATATACTTACCTGAGTTTTGTTAGATATGTTAACAGAAATACGAGACTCAAGAGTAAAAGAGGGAAAATGTTCGATTAGATTGAATAAATGCCAAATATGTAATTTTGTAAAAGTAGGCCCTAATTAATAACCTCCAGCAGAAGGTAATTTTTAATAAGCTAATAAGTTATTACTCTGAAAAAAATCTTTGGGAGTTGTCAGAATATCTGAATAATGACATTTTTTTCATAATAATAATGACAAACTATGATATAGCATTAAACAAATTATAGAGACAATATCAAATAATTCATATATTTTAAGCCATTTTTTATTACCTAACTAGCAGTAAGACATGAGGACTACTCGGTTCTTTATGTACAAGGGATCAAACTCGGGCCCTTGCATAAGTTAGATGTGCATTCAAACATGAAGCTGCAAATGCAGCCTATTATACTGTCATCTGTACTTGGGATAGAAAGTAACAGAGCCTTTACATGAGAAAACTCTCTCTCTCTCTCTCTCTCTCTCTCTCTCTCTCTCTCTCTGTGTGTGTGTGTGTGTGTGTGTGTGTGTGTGTGTGCTGGTGACTGATTCAGGCCATCAAGTGGCTCTATGAGGGAAGCCATCCCACCAGCCCCCAAACTGAGATTAAAATCCACACCATCCAGGCTTCGTACACTTAATCATAATTTTTAAAAAAATTATTTGAAATGCAGTTTGAGATAAGTAGCAAATTCATCCCTCTATACAAAAATAATGACAGATGCAAACGTTAAAAATCATGACTTGTTTCAACTTTTTGTAATGTTAGCTATGTTAGACAGACAGACACTGAACAACTATTTCATTCTGGCTGAAAATAAAATGTATCAATTGACACACACACATCTAAGCAGAATAAATGCGTAGCTAGGGTGCCACCCCTCGATTTCTTAATAGATAGAGAATAATTCAGGGTGCTTAACCTGGAAGTTGAACTCTCAGCACTTAGTGTCCTGACAAATAGAATATTTATGCTACTCATTCTGTTCATTTATAAAGTGTTTCCCTCTAGGACTTCCTATAAGTCAATCAGTTCTATCCACTGAGAGAGAACACAGCATAGAAAGGGAGATGGTTGATTTAATTAAGCTTCGAGAAGTGCTGATTCCTTCAGTTTTAGGTGAATCTTAACTAACGGGTGGTAATGTTGGGTGGTAATGTTTCCTCCCTCCTTTGGATATCTGTTTATAGTGGTTATCTAAACCCTTAGAATGGTCCATATCTGAGCAGTGTGAGCCTAGAGAGGCACAAAGCACTTAAGCATTCAGCTGCTATCAAATGCAAGTAGACCCCAGAAAAGCCAGCTCAGTCTACCACTGCTCTAGGCACTGAGCCAGATACAGTCTGCCCGATGACTGTCCTGGCAGACCTCACTACATACGTAATAGGAAAAGGACATTTGAACACGGGGGAACTCCACATTAAAGAATTCTTGGAATGGAAAACTGATGGCAGAAAGTTAAGAAGGGAAAAAATGGGCTTTGGTATCGGTTACTGCAAAGGGAATTGCCTAGCACAAGTTTGAATTGTGGTGTTGCAGATAAAAAGATGTAAGAAAGAAAGCAAGGGAGGAAAAGATTGGAAGGGGGAGAGAGCATGGGCATTAAGAACACCTTCAAGTTAAATTGCTTTCCAGGATGACAGGAACCAGGTGTATTGGCCTTGATGTGCAGTCTGATCTCCAACCTTGCAAAGTCAGAAACTGAGGCTTAACACTGACCTCAGATGAACAACCCAGGGGCCAAAATTGCTCAAAATTAATACATAGGGTAACATAGCATTTGGATAATCACATAACCTCCATTATTTATAGTCGGTAATTGGATCAGTTGGTTGATGAATGGCACAGAATTAAAGAACAGTCCAAGGACTGACATGCGTATTAAATAACCTGACGAAGTCTCTACCAATACTTCTTCACTTAGGCCAGAGATGCAAGCTCACACTTTTAATCTCAGTATTCGGTGGACTGCGGAAGGAGTTCAAAATAGGCCTGGTGTACACTACAAACTCCAGGCCAATCAGAGCTATATATAGAGAGAGACCTTGTTTCAAAATAATAACAATAAAAACAAAAAAAACAAATAAACAAAAGACAAAAACAAACCTTCTGCCTCACAGCAACAATGGGCTGACTCCCCCAAATGGCATATCTCCTTCCCCAGACAACACCGAAAATGAAATTGCATTTTTCCTTAAGAAATCTTCTGTAGACAAACTAGTCTTTTAGCTGCATATGTGTGATTTCGAATCTTAGTAGGTGTAAGAAGCCATGAGTGATTGAAGCTCTGTGTGGATGAATATTGGGATGTGGACGTGGGCCCGTCAAAGCCTCCTCGAAGACCTCTCTGCCTGTTGTAAACTGGTAAATCCATTACCCACATGGTCCAGGTAGAAGACGAATGGAACATCTTTTCTTGGGAGTCCCAGTGCATGTGTTTATGTAGGACTGATTAACGCATGCAAAGATTAGCAACTGCAGTGCCCACTTCGTGAATTTTAGAGCCTGAGACTGCTCACCTACAGAGACCTCCATGGGGACTACTGAACCTGCTTCCCTGCCCTGTACATCATAAAGGGTTCTGGGGTTTGGGGCTGCAGTGGTACTATAGTGGTACCCAGAAAATGAGAGAACCCTGCCCGATCCCAGATTCACTGTATGTGGATCTACGTGTCAGTGTCTTATTTTTTCTTCACGCCCTCATAGAACTGCATTCCTGGATTTCCTTGGACAATTTACAGGACAGTCTCCTCTCCCAAGCAGTTGCTGTTATATGTGTCCTTGGTGTGAGGGCCTCATGAGTCTTGTAACTTTCGGGAGCCTCTTTACTCTCGTCATTTCCTTCAGCCCTCACCTCAGCCTGTCTGTCTGTCTGTCTTTCTGAATCTTACTAGTTTCTCACCTCCTTCCAGAAGGGAATATTTCAATTAAAAAGAAATATATAAATGTGCTCAATACACTAATGTTGGATGTTGGTGTTAGGAAAAACCATCTAACATGCGGCACATTTTTCTATTTTTTGTATTTTGTGTGTATGGATCTACTGACTGCATATATGACTGTGTACCTTGTGTGTTCAGTGCCCATGGAAGGCAGAATAAGGTATTAGAACCCCTAGGACTAGAGCTGCAGACCATAGCATCCTGCTTGAGTTGGGTACCAGAATCTAAACCAGGTCCTCTGTAAGGGTGGCCAGTATTCTTAGGCCTTGAGCCATCTCAAGCTCCTATGAAGCACATCTTCTAATCCAACCTTGCCCTGGGTGTGGCATGTATCTTGCTGAGGTCTGTTTCAGAAGTGAAGACCACAATGATTGGATGAGTATGCTTTCACAGTGTGGTAACAAAACATGAGTAAGGCAAGCCATCTTAAGTATGGAACCCAATGTCCCCTCAATCCCAGGTAGTCTCACTCAATAAACCCCCACAAAAAGGCTCTGGGTAGGTGTGGGGGAGTAGGTGTGTCCTCTTGGAGACAGGGGTGTGGAGAGGGGAGAAGGAAGAATGGGATGAGAAATGGTCAGAGGGCAGACCAGGAGGGGGAATAACAGCTGAACTGTAAAAGAATGATTAAAGATTAATAATAATAATAATAATAATAATAATAATATACTCTCACACTGAAAAAAATGCCTAGCATGAATACATGACATCTCTTCTGAAACAATGTGAGAAAAACAACTAACCCATACATCTTATCACACATGTGTCACATTTTTAAGAGTGAAGAAACTCCCCCACACAGCCATGTTTTCCAACTGCTGGAAATATAAATTTAGTTATATCTTACATTCAAGTGCTCAAAAAATGCCCAGGGTCCCAACCTCCAAACTTCTACCATTACGAGTTCTCTACATGGCTTAAAACACTAATAACATGAATCATTTGTCCTGTTCAAACAGCATTGCTTGTCTCCTTTGATAGATCAGTCCCTATCACTTTTCTTGTACATGGGAATTTTCAGTAACAGAATAGCTACTGGTCCCTGTTGAGACTACAAATTTATATCCAGCTTTCAAGATTGACTGCTCTTGCCTCCCCTGGGATACGGAGAGTCTATAGAGACTCTTCACACTAGCCTATAAGGTGTAAGGGGATCAATAGTGACAAGGTATATCTGAGCCAAACAGTGGTTTGCTAGAAGGCTCACTAGCCTTTTTTTCTTTTTTCTTTTTATTGGATATATTCTATATTTACAATTCATTTCCCTTGTTCTAGTTCCCCACCCTGCAAAGGTCCCACATGTCCTTTTCCCTCCCCCTGCTCCTTCTTCCACCCCTTCCTTCTTCTCTGTTCTTGTATTCCCCTACACTGATGCTTTGATCCTTTCCAGCACTAGTGTCCATTCCTTTCTTCTTGTCAGACATCATTTGGTATATGATTTGTGTCTTTGGTGTTCCAAGATTTTAGGCTAATATACACTTATCAGTGACTGCATACCATGGGTATTCTTTTGAGACTGGGTTACCTCACTTACTATGATGTTCTCCAGCTCCATCCATTTCTCTAAGAATTTCATGAATTCATTGTTTCTAATGGCTGAATAGTACTCCATTGTGTATATATACCACATTTTTTGTATCCATTCCTCTGTTGAGGGACATCTGGGTTCTTTCCAGCTTCTGGCTATTATAAATAAGGCTGCTATGAACATAGTGGAGCATGTATCCTTATTGCATGCTGGGGAATCTTTTGGGTATATTCCCAGGAGTGGTATGGCTGGGTCCTCCGGAAGTATCATGTCCAGTTTTCTGAGGAACCGCCAGACTGATTTCCAGAGTGGTTGTACCAGCTTGCAGTCCCACCAGCAGTGGAAGAGTGTTCCTCTTTCTCCACATCCTCTCCAACACCTGATGTCTTCTGAGTGTTTGATCTTAGCCATTCTGACTGGTGTAAGGTGAAATCTCAGGGTTGTTTTGATTTGCATTTCTCTAATGACTAATGATGTTGAACATTTTTAAGGTGTTTCTCAGCCATCCGAATTTCTTCAGGTGAAAAGTCTTTGTTTAGCTCTGTACCCTAGCCTTAAAGTTATTAGCACTAAAAAAACGTCAAATGGATCTGAGTTCAGTCCACTCCTGACTACCTAGGATTATAGGCCTTTTAGAGATCAGCAAGTGTACCTTCCCCTTTCACAGGAAGCATTTGAGGTCTCAGGAGGTTAACTAGAGTGCACAAAGGTTGGACAAGAGCACGGTCTGTTTTCATATTCTTCCATTCCGTTTTCCTCTTACCATTTACCTTCAGACCCTAGGTCAGTGTTCCAAGAGCAGACTACAGAAAGATGTCTTCTTCCTAGAAATGGAGTCATTTTTATTCAATTAGTCTGCTAAGGCAAGAAAAGTAGAGACACGGCATTTAGTTTCTACTAAATGCTTAGATTTAAGTAAGAGGAGATGAAATAGAACAATGAAGTAAAGACCAAGAAATAATTTACTATAGTTAATGTAATTGGGTAAGAAGCCTTTTAGCACCATGGCCCATGGGATATTTCCTCAGTCATACTGACGATTAGATGTGTGCTCATAAAATGCAGTTTTCCAGACCCATTCCCATCGTTCCTCCCATCAATTCTGGGTACTTATGTATAGTATTCCATTTAAAATTAACCAAGAAATAAAATGAAGAATAAAACACTATAACAATACCTGCAGAAGACCTTCATCGCCTAGAATAGACAATGAAATTTCTCAGGTGATTTTAGCTACAAAACCCTATATAATAACCTGCAGCAACTAGAGTTTTCCTGAGTTTGCTGAACGGAACCACTGAGGTACAATCCCACAGGAGTCTGAGGAACACAAAGAGTATTGCTTGGAGCCACAGCACCATAATCAGGTATATTGGGGTGAACCAATTTCTATTATATTGACTTTCCTTTAGTACACATTGCTGCTTCCAGGCTACCTACATTGTGAATATAACACCTCAAGTACAAATAATAAATTTTATATCACAGAGGTTTCATAGCATTATTCCAGTGGAGAGAGTTACACCTCTTCCGTTGGGGAATGGCGTTTGTTTTCTTGTTTCTATTGCTTGTCCCAGTCCGTAGCATCAATTCTGTCCCCAGCAGCCTGTGGAGTGAGTGTCCTTTCTTCCTTTTCATTCTTACGATATAGAACTTTTGTATAATTCATCATTAATGTCTTACTTGCTTCTTAATTGCTGTGATAGGACACCGTGGTCAAAGCAACTTACACAAATGCAGAGTTTATTTAGAGATGGCAGTGTCAGAGGGTGAGTCCGTGACCACTGTGGCAGGGAATAGAGCAGCAGGCGAGTAAGCACGGCTCTGGAGCAGGAGCTGAGCGCTCGCAATGTGTTCCACAAGCAGGAGGCATGGAGAGACAGCTGGGAGTGGTAGCCGCAAACTGAAACTTCAAAGATAACCCCCAGATACACATCTCCTCCAACATGGCCACGCCTCCTCATCCTTCCCGAACTAGCCACCACATAGTCAAATATGTAAGCTTATCCAGTACATTATCCATCACACAATAACACTTAATATACTTGTAATTTCAGAATGTAAAAATCACTGTGTAGTTTTTCAGAGATGACAAGCAACTATGTGTGTGTACAGATGACTATATAAACCTGATACATCTATGAGGGTTAGTTGGGATGTTAACACACAGAGACTTTTACATTTATAAAAACACATAATACAAATATACACAGACAGATACACACACACACACACACACACACACACACACATACAAGCAAGGTTATAACTTTATCTTTCACCCAACATCTTAGGAGGAAAACACAGTATTACTAAAACTGTTAGCTTTTACTTTCTACTGCAACTGCACTTAAGTTTTTCCATGCCCATATCTGCAGAGGAGTACCCTGCTCAGACAAGAGGCATCAGCTCCTATTTGATATATTCTCAGGTCTTGGCTGAGAGCATTTCATCTGAGATGTACTGCATCTAATGCAATCAGAGGAATTAAAGCATTTAAAAGAATGCAGCTCCCTGCCAAGAAACTCTTCTGCATCGTGCCCGTGTTCACCCTGTTCCAGAAAGTCTCTAGCCAGTCCTAATAGGCACTGGCTGCAATTCCAGAAAGAGCAGCAGGAAAAAAGATGCTGACCTCAGTAAATTTGCCCTCACTTTACAATCCACGATATTCTCGCTGATTGATCTGCAAGACGACGCACCCACCCATTCCATTACTGTTCTTTCCAAGTGCCTTTTAGGAACTCACAGGATCAATATAATTCTGTAAATGAAATGAATCTCCATCAAGATGACTATAAATATGATAACAGAAAACCTTGTCATATTTTAATTGATAGTTATTTAAACCAAAGAACATGGAAGGGAGGTACCTCTACTAAGGTAATACAATTTGGCTTTAAAAAAAAATCTTGTAAGTGATACAAAAATAATAAACTTGTTTATTGAATTAATGGAAGCTTATCTGTACTTGTTTCAGGTTACATATTTTAGCTAAAGATGGATCAAACATTTTCCCAAAGTTGGCTTACATGTAATCAAATTTTAAATGTATAAAAATGTGTAAGTTAAACAAAATAGAGAAAAGTTGTACTATATAGCAGACTATAAACTTTTTATTAGCCACCTATAATTTTTGGACTATTATATTAAAATATAATTCTAAATATAAATTGTTAGATGTGTTGGAAAATAATCCTGTTTTAGTTAAACTTTATATAGTAAACCAGTTCTTTATAGGAAAAGTACAATTCTGGCTAGTGAAATATATCTCCATATCTATGAATTTTTTTCAAACGACATTATTTTTCTTATAATTTTTGTGGCAGAATTTCCACTGTATATTCAGTGTTTAAAGTTTTATTCACATTGAAAATATTCACTGTGCACAAACATAAAAATAGACAGCATGCTTCACACTTACATATAAGGCTTAGATGATCATACTCAGAAGCCATTGTGGTAGCAAACAACTCACCACTTATTGAACCATTTCTTCCAGGAATACCACCATCTGCAGATATACAGAAAAGCACATGCATATACTCTCATGTAGATACAATGGCTGTCATTTACTTTGGAGAGATACTAAGTCAGCATTTCAAAGGTAGATGACAGTTGTGTATAAGAAGGTTGTTAGTGAGACTTTTAGGCTTGCAGATTGAGTTCAGTATCTCCTATAGGAGAAAGACTGAGAAGAAAGCAACCCTACAGAATAGTGGACGTGGAGCTTGAGACACATAACAGAAGTTGGGAAAATCTTGGCAGTTGGCCTGCATTCTCAGGGCAGAGCAGCAGCTGGGAAGTGTTGCCAGTGGAGGTGGTGGGGAAGAGGGCACTTCACAGATACAAGAGAGCTTCGCTAGCCATGTTGTGATTCTCACCCACTGACCGTGTGCTACCTCTTCCAACAGGAATCATGATAACTGTTATCAGCCAGTTTCCGTGGAGATGAGGCATCAGTGGGGGAGGAGTAAAGCCGATACACACTTAGATCCGTATGGAGACGTCAGTCACAGGAGCAACAGTGAAGCAGTAAAGAAACAGGAGCCCAGATCTCAATGAGACATGCAAATCAGAATCAGAGGTATCTTGACTGCATGTGTTTAGAAATAATGTGCTGGTTTCACATCTAAGTAGGCATAGGATCCCTGATAAGTGGGGAGAGATCTCAACAACTCAGATAGCCAAAGCATCCATCATTTGCCTTTGACATTATTAGAGGCAACAATACTGATGATTCTGTGTGATAGGTTTAGAAATGAGATGACCAAAAGAAAATGTTTCTCTGTTTATCAAGATATAATGGCAGCCGGGCGTGGTGGCGCACACCTGTAATCCCAGGTGGCAGGCATATTTCTGAGTTTGAGGCCAGCCTGGTCTACACAGTGAATTCCAGGACAGCCAGGGCTATACAGAGAAATCCTGTCTCAAAAAAACAAAAAAAAAAATGGCATTTGAATTTCCAATTAAATATATCCAGTAAGATTATCACAGTAAGGCAAATTATACCTGAAACATGTAGCTAGTGTCTTATGTATGGAATACCAATCATGTATATCATACACATTTGAGCTTATGTATAATGTGTCTAATTTTAGGCTGAGGGAATTTGATTTTTTAATCAACTTAACCTGAAAACACTCTAAATATTAGAGATCACCCTAATGTGCACAAGCTTACAGAGACAAAGAAAACTGTCTATTAAATAAAAATGTAAATTGTAACAAATATTTATTTTACTGTCACAATCAGGGGAAGACTTGTGATAACTCTGTCTCTAATGGCAATTGCCATACACCAAAGAGACGGTGTTCCCCATTCCTAAAGCTTGTGGCACTGGAAGTTATTTTAAAGAGAATAGAAACAGTGAAATTGAGCATCATTCTGAATTGTAAGTCGACCAAAAGAGTCAACTATTTTGAGCAGAATTTTATGCCAATAAAAAGTCTATCAAGAATAAAGGTGAACCGTGGTGGTCTAAAGAGATGGCTTAGTGTGTCAAAGCACTTGCCCATATGAACGTGAAAACCTTAGTTCAAATCCCTAGGACAACCACAAACCTCAGCATGATACTGTTTTAATCCCAGCCCTCCTACTGCAAAATGAGACATAAGACAGGAGAACATCCCAAAGCTTTTGAGCTAGCTAGCTTAGTTCACAGCAGCAAAACATGAGAACCAGTCTCCAAGCAGAAGGCTGGGACCAATAACACCAAAGTTGTCCTCTGACTTCCTCACAGGACAATGACATGTTCATGCTCCCACACATACATGTGATCACATGTAGATATAAATATATTACACTCCCTCTCTCTCCCAACATACCATACACACACAACATACATACACAACATATACACACATGTACACTTACAGAAAAATGAAAATAAATCATAATTAAACCCAGATATTTGAATATAATTCAAACATTCAATTCCTCTCACTTCAGGAATGCTGGAGAATCAAAGCTGACTGATATTTCAGTAACTGTAGCTAACATATAACTATATACACGAGGTATACATCAAAGCAGATATGGTATCATGGAAACCATTACTCATGCACTAACTCCTTCAGCAACACAGATGGTATTCCTGTCATGACTTGAAAACTGCACAAGGCACGAGGGACACCAAATGAAAGGCATCCTTTCTCAACCAGTCTCCAAGTCTGCTTTAACAAGCAATAGCCTCTAACAGAGCATTATGCTATCGGAGAGGTAATGCACTACAGCATTGTTAGATCAGTGGTCAGTGCAGGTTAAAAAAGTCTTCAGGGGAGATGAATATTGATATAAGAAAAATAGGCCAGATAAAGCAAAGGGTAAAAAGATACAATTTGATAGAACGCAATAGTCTGAGCTGTGGCCAGAGGAGAGCTGAGTGGAGTGTGGGTCACAACCTGGCTCCACAAAACAGCTCAAGTTTTATCTGTTCTATATTCCGAGTTTCCCCTAAGATTTCCTTTTAATGGGGTTTTATGAAAATCCAAAAGGACAAGAAGCTATAACAGGACACTATAAGAAATTAGAACCAGCTCTACTCCAACTGAGAGGCTATGTGTGAAAACGGCAGAGAATTAAATTAACATGATAGGCAAAGGGCAAATTGTAAACTTGATTAAGTGTAAGTATAAGAGGAGGAAATGAAATGTCCATTTTACATAACAGTGAAAGACCCTCATCAGATCTGACACCACCATTCCTCAATAAAACAAGAAGGAGCCATTTGCTTGTACTAGGTGTAGATTCTTAAAGGAGCAGATTTTTTTTATTCTCAATAACGATAAAAATTTTACTTTCTGATAGTGAAAGATGTGTTTATTAGCCTGGCTAATAGGAAAAAACTTACATTTTCCTCTTTAAGGAAAAAAAAAACAAATTTTGGCCTTGGTTCTTTACAAACTAAAGCAACTCTTCTCTCTGGTAAATAGACAAAAATTAGTATACTTCCTAACCCACCAAAGGCAAGATCTATGAATAATTGACCAATTATTAAAGTATTAGCCAAGTTTTGAGGTGATGATGTCTCTTTACTCTTTAAGAGAGACAAAGTACCTTAAGAGGAAGTGTCACAGAGGTCTAACTATGGGTGCTAGTGCCTTCCACGCTTCTCCATCCTTTACTGTAATGATTATAAAATACGACTGTCATAATTTAACTGTAGCAAAGATGACCACAAGCGGATAGTGACAGCAGAGATCAAATATAAACACAGGATCATCAGTGGGGAAGGTACATACCCACCTCCATTATACAGCAATGATTGGCCTCACCATGAAGGATTAAAGAACCATACAGATGTATACACACAAAGATGGGCATAAGAGAATGGCATATTCCTTATCCTGCACAGGGATGAAGGGTCATCATTGCATGGAGTTTATATTTTACTTAAAGATCATTCTCAGTGACAAAGGAAGTTGATAGACGTATTTCTTAACTTGGATAAGAAGATAAATCATATATGGGCAAAAACTGATACCTAATTAGGAAGATGAGGGGTATTCTCACACATGGCATAATGTGCAATCAGCTTATTTTACAGTTGAGGAGCCCTCAGATTAGAAACCTCCAACTTCGGGCTATTATATATAAGGCTGCTATGAACATAGTGGAGCATGTATCCTTATTGCATGCTGGGGAATCTTCTGGGTATATTCCCAGGAGTGGTATGGCTGGGTCCTCTGGAAGTATCATGTCCAGTTTTCTGAGGAACCACCAGACTGATTTCCAGAGTGGTAGTACCAGCTTGCAGTCCCACCAGCAGTGGAGGAGTGTTCCTCTTTCTTCACATCCAATAGCCCGAAGCTGGAAAGAACCCAGATGTCCCTCAACAGAGGAATGGATACAAAAAATGTGGTATATATACACAATGGAATACTATTCAGCCATTAGAAACAATGAATTCATGAAATTCTTAGAGAAATGGATGGAGCTGGAGAACATCATACTAAGTGAGGTAACCCAGTGTCAAAAGAATACGCATGGTATGCAGTCACTGATAAGTGGATATTAGCCTAGAATCTTGGGACACCAAAGACACAATTCACATACCAAATGATGTCTGACAAGAAGAAAGGAGTGGACCCTGGTGCTGGAAAGGATCAAAGCATCAGTGTAGGGGAATACCAGAACAGGGAAGTGGGAAGGGGTGGATTAGGGAGCAAGGGGAGGGAAAAAGGCATGTGGGACTTTGGGACGTGGGGAACCAGAAAAAGGGAAATGAATTGTAAATATAGAATATATCCAATAAAAAAAATTTAAAAAAAAAGAAACCTCCAACTTCTGCAGATAAAGAAGGCTGCCAGCGCTCCATCTAATCTATATCTTATAGGAGATACTAACCTAATACTGCACAGCAAACATCTCTTTCTTGTTATAAGGATGTGCTGTTGGGTGAGGTATTGTTATTATATATCAGTATGTCGAGATTCTTCATACCTCAACAGTATCTTAAGAGAATTTCCTGGTACATAGCTAAGTAATTCATATATTTGTTTTAATTGTGTAAGAGACAAACCATATAGGGAAGACAATCATGGGGGCCCTTTGTGTGCACCTCACATTCAGTCTCATATACAACATCAATACATACTTTATTTCTGGTCTTCTTTCTATCACTGTGTGTATATGGTGACGCATGAGGATATAATATTGAAATAGCCATGTATTTGTTCCCTTTAGAATGATAAAGCAAAACATATAGTAAAAGAAAATCATTTTGGGTCTCATACATGAAAATGAGGTACCTGTGGGTGTTCAGCCTAAATGGGACATCTGTGTCATGCCTATCCATGTGTGTCAGGAACTCTGCAGAAGAGGGATGGAAAGAATGTGAGAACGGAGTCATATGCTACGCTCTCTTCTGAGCATGGCACTGCTGCTGCACTCATTGATATGATATCAAGAGGAGGAACATGCTACAGGAGAGTCTGAAGGGCGTTTGAGGGGAGGAGTGGTACATGGATATGTCAAGATCTGTTGTATTCGTATATTATACTCTCTAATATTATATTTAAAATGCTAGGACAGGGTTTGGAGAAGAGACTGTGCAATAACCCGCCTAATAGAGACACATCCCACGGGCAAGCACCAATCTCTGACACTATTAATGATACTCTGCTGTGCTTCCAAACAGGAGTCTAGCATGGCTGTCCTCTGAAATGCTCTACCCAGCAGCTGAGTCAGAAGGATTCAGAGACCCTCAAGGAAACAGTGACTGGAGCTTGGCGATTCTTGTGGAAGAGTTGGGGGGAAGGATTGGGGCCCCCTCAAGGGATAGGAACTCCACGGGCATACCAACAGAGTCAACTTACCTGGACCACTTATATCTCTCAGAGTCTGAACCACCCACCAAACAACATACATGGGCTGCACACCTAGCCCCCCCATTCCACCCCTGCACACGTATGTAGCAGATGTGCTTCGCGATCTCCATGCGGATCCTGAACAACTGGAGCAGGGACTATGTCTCAAAGCTGTTCCCTGTCTGTGGGATATATTCTTTCTTTTTTCTTTACTTTTTTTTTATTAGATATTTTCTTTCTTTACATTTCAAATATTATCCCTTTTCCTGTTTTCCCCTCTGAAAATGCCCTATCTCCTTTCCACCTCCCTCTGCTCACCAACCCACCCACTCCTGCTTCCCTGTCCTGGTATTCTCCTGCTGAACTGCCTTGTTGAGCCTCAGCAGGAGAGGATGTGCCTAGTCCAACAAAGACTTGATGTGCCAGGGTTAGGGTATGCCTAGCAGGCCCTGCCTGATCAAAGGAGAAGGGAAGAGGGGAAGGGGAAGAGAGTGTGGAAGAGGGCAAGAATTGATAGGTAAAGTGAATGAATAAAAATAAAAATATATTGTTAAAATTAAATAAAGTCTATTGGATAAAAAAAACCTAATATTTAATTTATTTAATCATATGGTTTCACGTGGGAGCACATGTTCATTTCTGTTTAATTTCTTAGATATGTATTAGTTAGGTTTCTCAGGGTGCCATCAAACTATTAATGCCTTAAAATATTTTTTTGTGGCATTTGGAGATCAAAGCCAGGGACTCTCATATGCTAGGTCAAGTGTTCCACCGCTGATGAACAGTCCCTTAAAGCAATGCTTTATTTCTCCCACAGTTCACTAGTGTCTCTCTGTGCATTAGACACCCCAGAAACACCAGCTTATAAAGTACTGTCTTCTTTTAGGAAAAAGTAAACTAAATAAACAAATAATAAGTACACCCCCAGAAACCTGCAAAGCTGCTTCGTAATGTACCCTCTGCTCTGTATTCTTTTTTCTTATATTTTCTTGTCCAAAGTGGGTTTCATTCCACTTTTTCAAAAAAAATAAATCATTGGGGCTAAGTTGGGTTATTTTTTTTCATTCAGCAAGAAGGCAAAAAGTCAGGAGTAATAATAGATTTATACCTTTGTAATATTTTAATATTTACTACTTAATTTTTTATAATTTTATACACATACAGTATGTTGCGAGCAAGCCCACCCTCATCCCAACTGGCCCTGTTTCTCCTAGCTAGTCCCTCTCACTTTCACGTCATTTTTGTGTGTACATCTGTGCAGAAAGACAACCAACCACACCCGCAGTGTGATTGCAATACGACAGTGGGGCCACGCCCAGCATGCAGCACTTCATACCTCCCATTTGAACCTCGCTTTCAGTCATCCACACTCTTCCACAGTGCTCCCTGGGTCTAAGGTGAGGTGATACAGATACCTTAGGGTTGAGCACCTAGGAGTCACCCTAAGCGTGCTGACAAATCATAAATCACTACTGCTCAATAAAGTAACCTACTATATATACATGTGTGCATCTGCATGAACATATAGTATATTATATAACTGTAAGTCTGATTAAAAACCTATGGCTAAACAAGGCATGAGATCCAACAGGAAACTAATGGTAAGTAAGCAGCTAATTTCCACCCACAGATTTCTAGACCCTTATATTAGTACTGTTTCTCAGTGTTGACAAGAAAATTCTAAGGGTGGAAAATAATGTTTCTTCAAAAGTTTTTAATATTGAAAGAAGAAAAATAGCAAAGTAAGGAAAGAAAGGGAGGACTGTGCCAATGATGGCAATAAAGGATCAAGCTGGAAGTAAAGAACCCACTGCAAAGCCCCTGTTGCCATGGCCACCACAAATACATAATAATACTGGGAAATTTCTAAGAGGCAACTCCAGTAATGATGTTGGGTCTAAGTCCTATTCTGTTCATCATTACTGGAGAAAAACATCCAAATTAATTTAAAACAGAGACAATGGATGATTAAATATTATATATTAATATTTTATGATGGAAATGACTGGAAAAAAAGGAGTAATTTTTCCAGAGTATAAACTCAACTCTTTATCCAAGCCAATATGATACATCCAACATTATTGATATATTAAATAAAAGAGTTATGAATCACAATGCAAAACAGAGTTAAGGGAATGGATTTATATTGCAACATTTCAAATAATTTGTGGCATTGTCTATAAAACATTTGTTTTATCTTATTACTTCGAGACATTGTGTCGAATTAATGTTTGTGCCTCCCTTCCCCCACATCTGTTCTCCGGTAGTAGGAGGTAGTTCTTTAGAAAATTAAGTCATGAGGTAAGGGCCCCATGTGGTAACACTCCTGTTCATATAAAAAGAGATATTGTAGTACATCCTTTCTCCTTCCTTCACACTTGATGGGGAAACAGAAAGATGATGGTTATCTGTAGGTTAAGGACAGTCTTACTAAAAAACAGACACCCAGATCTCTCTGATCTCAGAATCCTTGCTTCCAAAATTGTCAGTGGATAGCTACCTGCTGGTTAAGTTCCCCAGTCTGCTCTTTGAGGCAGCATGAGCTGAGTCAGACACATCTTTAACAAAATAAAGACCATAAATACAGCATATAAATATACAACTGCTGTGAAGAATTGAGTTGGAATTTTGATGGGGATTGCACTGAATTTGTAGATTGATTTTTGGTAAGATGAAATTCTCAAATTCATCTGGAATAACAAAAAAAAGGACAGCAATAACAATTTTCAACAATAAAAGAACTTCTAGAGGAATCACTATCGCTGTCCTCAAGCTATGTCACAGAACAATAGTGATAAAAAAAATCACATAATATTGGTACAGAGACAGACATGTTGATCAATGGAATAGAATTGAAGACCCGGAAATAAACCCACATACCTATGGCCGCTTGATCTTTGACAAAGAAGCCAAAATCATCCAGTAGAAAAAAAGAGCACTTTCAACAAGTGCTGCTGGTTCAGCTGGTGGACTACATGTTGAAAATGCAAATTGATCCATTTTTTTAATCTCCTTGTTCAAAGCTCAAGTCCAAATGAATCAAGGACATTCACATAAAACAAGATACTCTGAATCTAATAAAAGACAAAGTGGAAAAGAGCCTCAAACATATGGGCACAGTGGAGAGTTTTTTTTAACAGAACACCAATGACTCTCAGACTCTAAGAACAAAAATTGACAAATGGAACCTCATGAAATTGAAAAGATTCTATAAGGCAAAGGACACTGTCAATAGGACAAAACAGTAATGTACAGATTGGAAAAGAATGTTTCACCAACCCTACATTCAACAGAGGGCTAATATTCAATATATACAAAGAACTCAAGAAGCTAGACTCCAAAGAGCCAAATAACCCTATTAAAAATTGGAAACAGAGCTAAACAAAGAATTCTCAGCTGAGGAATCTTGAATGGCTGAAAAAGCACTTAAAGAAATGTTCAACATCCTTAGTCATCAGGGTAATGCAAATCAAAACAACCCTAAGATTCTACCTCACACCAATCAGAATGGCTAAGATCAAAACCTCAGATGACAGCAGATACTATCAAGAATTTGGAGAAAGAGGAACACTCTTCCATTGTTGGTGGGATTGCAACCTGGTACAATGACTCAGGAAATCAGTCCGGCAGTTCCTCAGAAAATTGGAAATAGTTCTACCTGAAGACCCAGCTATAGCCCTACTAGGCATATACCCAAAAGATGCTTCAGCATACCACAAGGACACATGCTCCACTATGTTCATAGCAACCTTATTTATATTAGCCAGAAGTTGGAAACAACCCAGATATCCCTCAACAGAAGAATGGATACAAAAATATGTAGTCCATTTACACGATGGAGTTCTACTCAGCTATTAAAAATGATGGCTTCATGAAGTTTGCAGGCAAATGGATGGATATCATCCTGAGTGAGGTAACCCAGACCCAAAAGGACACATATGGAAATGCAGGGGAAACAGGATGGACCAGAGCCTGAAGGGAGGACCACCCAGAGATTGTTTCATCTGAAGACTCTATTGCTGATGCCAAGAAGTGCTCCCAGATAAGAGCCTAGTATGACTATTCTCTGAGAGGCTCTACCAGCATCTGACTAAGACAGATGCAGATACTCACAGCCAAGCATTTGAACTGAGCATGGGGACCTCAATAGAAGAGTTAGGGGAAAAACTGAAGGAGCTGAAGGGGATTGTAACCCCATAGAAAGAACAACAATGTCAACTAACCGCAACCCCCACCCCTGTCCCGCCAGAGCTTCCAGGGACTAAACCACCAACCAAAGAGTATGTATACATCGATGGGTCCATGGTTCTAGGTACATATGTTGCTGAGGACTGCCTTATCTGGCACCAATGGGAGGAGAGGCCCTTGGTCCTGTAGAGGCTTGATGCTCCAACATAGGAGGATGTGAGAGCAGTGAGGTGGGAATGGGTTGGTAGATGGGGGAGCACCCTCTTAGAGGCAAAGGGGAAGGGGGATGGTATGGAGGGTTGACAAGGGGAGACCAGGAAGGGGGACAACATTTGAAATGTAAATAAATAAAATGACCAATAAAAATATATAACCGCAATCTGTCTTCACACTTGGAAGATATATTAAGCATTTAAATACTTCAGCATTTAAAATGCTTCTCTGCTTGGAAAGCAGAGAAAGAAAATCCCCAGAAAGCTTATGGGCCAAATACCCTGGCGTACATGGGGATGGGAAAAGTACAGACCCTGAATCAAAAAATAGTGGGAAATGAAGATTGAGGGCAGAGCTTGTCTTGTGACCTTTGTTCATGTGTCATGGATATAAAACCCCACTTCTCACACACACACACACACACACACACACACACACACACACGCACATAGAGAACATCATATGCATGCATCAAATTATTATAGTATATTTCATAAATATATTCAAGTAGTATGTGTCAATTAAAACAGAATTATAACATGAAAACAAAAGAGATAAACAACATTCTCTAAGAAGCAAGTTGTATTTGTGTAACTCAAGTAATGGACAAGGCTTTGCCAAGCTGAAGTCTGGGAGCAACATGCGTCTTTTCAGAATTGGACTTGCTGTTCTTTCTTAGCTAATTTGAGGAAGAGATTGTTTTCAGAGAGACTGGCCAACACCTGTTACTATGGCCAATCCATTAGGGCGCTTACGCTATGCCACTCTGACAGATTTTATCTCCATTTTAAGGGTGGACTGCTAGTTCCCAGGATTCAGCCATGTGGACACATTGACTTTCTCAAGCTGCTTTTTATCCATGTAGATCCACCATATCCTCTATCTGAAGTACAAGGCATCTCGTTTTGTTTTGGTGGTCTAGTCACACACAAAGACATAGAGATCATGGAGTCGGCCCTACCAGCCTCCCCTGTAGGGAAAGAAGAGTCCCAGGGATAATAAGAAAAGCCAAAGCCAATACTTGATAAGCACTTCTGTTTTGTTCCTGAAATGGAACAAAAATCAATTTAACCACTGAAATAACTTTCTAATAGGAGTAGAATTACCATTTTCCAAATAAGGAGACTGAAATTGACAGGCATTAAGTAAATGCTTGTATTACATATCGTTGTCCATAGATTTAAGCTCTTAAAACAGAAACTAAGCTGGGCTAGGGAACTGATTAGTACACAGATATCATTTTTCTCTCTGATCTTTCTCACTCTGCTGAAGTAAAATTGTCCATAGAGACACTTCTTGTGAGCACCATCCTAAATGCATTTTCTTTCAAAGCGTGCATGAAAGGGCTTGGAGAGATGGCTTAGTAGGTAAATGTGAGGTCAAGACAGGAAAATCACCAGAAGCTTGTGTGCCTCTTGCTTATACAGACAAGTGAGCATAAGCACCTAAAAGGAGAGAGAGAAGGATACATTCTCGCTTAGGATTGTCCTCACACATCTTTACAGAGAGACATAGGCATGTGAATGACGTGGCATTGTACACACACACACACACACACACACACACACACTTAAGCTTAAGCATCAACCCAACAAAACTGCCAGGCATTCATCAGCCACATTCCAGGAAGATCACACCATCTCTGTATTATCAGAAACTTAACTGAATGTAATTTCCCAAAGGATAAGTGGTCCACTGGGAGAGTTTAATGAACGTCTTCTTGCTGAGAGATTTTAATGCATTGCTTCTTGTGTCTGAAGTGCTTCATTTGAGGTTCTGTTGAAGGTAAGGTAATGCCAGATATCTGTGAAGGTCTCTTCCAGGTGTCAAGTCCTATTAAGGAGACAGTAGTTTTCTGAAGAACTTTAGAATTCTTGCCATCTATTATTCAAATTCACGGAAATTCCACTGGTTCTGCAGTGTCACTTTCTCTTCTTAAGTGCATTAAACTATTCCCTTCTATACTTCTTTCCAACCCTTTGGACCTTCTACTGCAGTGCACTTAGAAAAGAGGCTACACGAAGGACTAAAATTCCTATAAATTAATAAGGCTTGTCATGGAAAATGTCAGGTTCCAATTTCAGTAACAGGGCAATAGACCAAAAGCAATTCCATAAAGTAATGGCACATGATTTTAAGAAATCTTTTGTCAGATATTTAGTGATTAATAAAGAGATCTAATCTTATTATAATAAAAATTATATTTCTTAATATATTTTATACTGTAGAATTTTATTAAAATAAAACCACAATCATTTTTCTTTTCATAATTGAGTAAACTTAATAGAAATTGTTGCTATTGAATATGTATCCAGTAGCAATGGACAAACTCCAACAAGAAATAAAACCTATTTGTTTTTTAAATGTATTCAAACATAATTATATCATTATAAAATTTTAGAAAAATATAAAAATAGATTCTGTATAATAGTGAACTATGACTTAGACCCATGTTATGTGGATAAAGAATGTACTTCACTTTGATTTTTAAAGACTTGAAGAGTGATTTAGTCTAATAAATATACAACAAATTTTATGAAAGTATCACACATAAGCACAAAAATATTAAAAAAATAATTTTACATAAATTAATTCTAAGAGTCATAGGTAATATATTTCTGAAAGTGTATCTATGAGATGATATATGACAGCATATTTTCATATATAAATTTCATGTCTTAATGATGCTTCCTTTGACACCTCCATAATCTATCTTCTTTATAATGTCACTTAGATTACCGAAGTGCAAAGTTAAGTTACCAGACAGTCTTGGATCCGGTGAAAGTATTCTTTCCTTACTTGCAGTTGACCAGTTTTCATTGTGTCTTCCACAGAGGCTAGTAGGAGAGAGGAAACTGTTATGTCTCTTCTTACAAATCAACTAATTTTATCCATACTCATTTTAGACCTAATCACCATCCAGACCCCATCCTTACATCCTGTCACTTTTTTGGCTAGGTATTTAGCATGTGAAGGACACAGACGTTCACTCAATGGCATATGCCTACAATGCTGTTTATTCATTCTCTCATTTTCAATAGTATAAACGATTTTGTAGAGTCTACCTCCAGTTGAAAGACAAGGCGTCAAGTGGAGGGATGGGGTTGCCATCCCACAGTCAGAACTCTGACCCAGAATTGTTCCTGTCTAAAAGAATTGCAGAGACAAAAATGGAGAAGAGCCTGAGGGAAAGGAGGTCCAGTGACAGGGCCGAATTGGGAACCAGCTCAAGGAGAGGCCCCAAGGCCTGATACTATTAATGATGCTGCAGTGTGCTTACAGACAGAAGCCTAGCATGGATGCCCTCCAAGAGGCCCAACAAGCAAATAAAAGAGTTAGAAGCAGATATTTGCACCCAATGTACAGAAGTTGGGGACTTCCGTGGTTGAATTAGGGAAAGGCTAGAAGAAGCTGAGGAGGAGGACCACCCCATAAGAAGACCAGCTGTCTCAACTAACCTGGATCCCCAAGATCTCTCAGACACTGAGCCACCAACCAGGCAGCATACACAAGCTGATATAAGGCTCCTGACACATATACAGCAGAGGACTGGGCTAGCCTCAGTTAGAGAAGATACACCTAACCCTTGAGAGACTTGAGACCCCAGGGAGGGAGGAGATCTAATGGGATGTGGAGGGTTGGCAACATCACCTTGGAGATGGGGGAGGAAGAATGAGATAAGAAACAGCCAAAGGGTAGACTGAGAGGGGACAAACAACTGGACTGTAAAAAAAATTAAATAATAATAGTTAAGATATGATGTTCCTATGTTAAAACCTTTTTATTTAAAATTTGAATATACCAAGGCAGTTAAAGAGCATATATACTCCATGTACTCAGTTTGAAAATTTAAAAATTATGAATTTGTGCTTATCTTTTTACATTGATGTCCATTTATGTTTATGCAGATCAACAAGAACAGCTCAATAACAAATATTTTAAAACATTTTCTGTTGTCTGTACACACCACTGTTTATCTCTGTAAATAGGGACTATGTAAACATGTGTCGTTGTACTGATAGCCTACCAAAATAAAATTAACACGATCTTAATGTGATTAATCAGTACTTGTAAATTTATTCTTTGCATCACTGTTTTTATATAATCACTCACTTGAAGCAAGATTCCAATACAGTATCACTGTCAATAACAAAAGCAGTCTCTGTGGTCGTACGCTTAAGTTACTGTCACCATGAGGGAAAAAGGAAAAGACACTAAGAGTAGAAATATCAAGGATTTCGTTTTGTATCAGAATGGAAACAATGTGAGGTTGGGTCGATGGCTTAGTGGATAAAGCCCCTACCACTTCAGTATAAGAACCTGAGTTCAGAGCCCAACTAACTCTTCCCGTGTCCTGGCACTGAGGCATATATTGGTAAATGCAGTCCTCAATAGATGGATACCAGGGAACAGCAGACTTGCTGGACAGTCAATCTTGCCAAAATGGTACAGGTACATTTCGGGTTCCATAAGAGACAGAGACCCTGATTTTTAATTAATAAAAAAATTAAGTAAGGAAACAATTAAGTAAGATGTCCTCACATCAACCTCTGGTCTCTATACAGGTGAGCACACAGGTGCATCCCCCCTCCCACACACAGACACACACAAACATGCATACACATGATACACATGTACACATGCACTCATGAGTGTGCATACACACACACACACACACACACACACACACACACATACACACCAAAGGTCAGGACTGTGGCAGTCCAAAAGCCTTCACGGAGCAACTGAAAACATGATGAGTCTTTCATAGCGTTACTGGCTTTCCAGTTCAGGACTAGACCCTGTAGTGTCGAGTTCCTGACCAACCACTTGACTTAATGGTGGATGGAGTGTGTTCTTAGTCAAAGGCTGTAGACAGACACCAAGCCGTTAGCGGTTATAAATCTGCTAGTTCTGAACATTTTTCTGGAAGGTTCTGGCCCTCCCAGCATGGTGTCATACAAGCCGTGCTGCTTTCTGTGCATGGAAAAGTCATGATACAGGTTCTCAAGTGCAGCTCAAAGCAATTCTGGTAACTCAGGTTCGCAAGAATTGAAAACATGAGTAACCATGCCAGTTTCAAATTTAATTTGTTAATTACACTGAGACTTAATATTCCTTTTGGTAAGTTCAGTTATAAACTATGAGTTTTGCATACAGTTTGACAGCACTCTCATCTCATTACGGCACAGGTTCTCCTACTATTTGACGTCTTTTACTGAACAGACACTCATGATGTTCCTGGGCATTATCTTTGTACTCCTGTCAAATTATTGATCAGCCATAAATTTAAGTGTATGTCTCTTGTCCATAATTATTCATATACAAATCATTTTTCTTATCCCCACTCTGAAAAACAAATACCATTCAAAATTTTGATAGGAATTTTCCTGGATCTGTAGGACACATTGAAGAATATTTCCACTTTAATCATAACTTCAAGATTTAACTACATTTTCATATTGTTTTATTCTCATTATATTGTAATAAGTTTACTTTGTGTATTTTCTAACACACACACACACACACACACACACACATATATATATATATATATATATATATATATATATACACACATATCTTGAAAGCTTGTTATGGAATTCAAATATTTTAATGGGGTTTTTTGTTTTCTATGAATTAGTTTATATTGACTATGAGAAAAGATGTGTTTACTTACTATTTTTAAATCTGCATGTGAGAACTTGGCATGTTTCTATATGCAATTCCCGGACTTGGGGGCCTTAAACAGGAGGGTTGCAGTTCAAGACCAGTCTGGGTTATAATTAGACTCTCAAACAATAACACAAACAAAAGGTTCTGTCATCAAGCTCCAGCATAGAATCACTGGACCGAACTCAAATTTCTAGCAATGTTGTATCCCTTGCTAGAGGGAATGAGGGATAACCCAATTCCTCGTACTTTGTCACCTCCAGGGCTGCATGCTTTGTATATCTTTAAAAAAAAAAAACATTTTTAAGGAGTTTAGTGATTAGATTGTAATCCTTGATTATTTAGGTTTAGTCACATTTGTGGTGCCTCCATTACCAAATAAGTAAGCATATTTATAGGTTGCAAGGAATAGTCATTATGACAAGAGCTCTTAGGAGAGAGAATTAAGTCTGTTTTCTTCATGACATGGCAAAGCAATTACAGCCCTGTCTTAGCCTTCATTTCCTGAACATAAACACTATATCACAAATGCATATGGACTTCGAGACCCTCAGGAACATAACAGACTTTTATAAGCCACCCATGGATAGCTACTTCCTGGTTTCCCATTTACATGCTTGAATCAGTTCTTTCTTGACCCTAGATGGCATTTCTACTTAGGCAACTCCAATATTAGCAACGATTGCTACATATCACTTTCACAAACTCTCTGGGGATAGAACTTGGTACCCATGCAGAACCTCACAGATCTGCACACTGAAGCACAATGGACAACCTGATGCTCGGCAGATGGCATGTACAAAAGGTTTCATATGCAGATTTCATATATAAAAGGTGAGATGATTTATTGTCTTCAGTAGAAGATGTATAAAGGGCATGTTTGAATGCTTACATAGGCTACCATGCAACAAAAGACTCCTACTTATCAATAAGGATATACAACATCTAGTTCCTATAATATGAGGAATTATTTACCTAGAAGACTTCATCTGCTGGATTATAACAGGGAAGTGTATTTGTATGAAGATCAAAATGAGCCCATGTAGTTTTACCAAATGTCAAAGAAGCACAGAATATTATATTTTAATTTTCAGATTTGCATGCAAAATCAGTGTAGGTGACATTTGAGGTAGAAAAATAATAGACTTTAAAGAAACATTTATTCCAGATCCAACCATATCATCCTAAGTGAGTTAACCCAATCACAAAGAATACACATGAAATGCAATTACTGATAAGGGGATATTAATGAGCCCAGAAGCTCTGAATACTCAAGGCACAATTAGCAAGTCAAAAGATTCCCAAGAAGAAGGAAGGAGAGTACCCTGGTCCTGAAAAGATTGGATCCAGTTTGGTACAGAGAAATGGGGGGGGGTTGGGGAATAGGTGGGGGGAGAGGACTTATGGGACATATGGTGAGGGGGGAACTTGGAAAGGGGAAAGCCTTTGGAATGTAAACAAAGAATATAGAATAAATAAAAAAGAGACATTTATTCATTGCTTTGCATCAATCCACAGTCTTGTGATTTGCACCTTAAATAACCTAGCTCAGAAAAGAGTTGGAACCTCTCACTGCATTCCTCCTTTAGATGCTTTAGCTATCAAGCTCAAAGAATTTAACAAGGACATCCCACTACCTATCTCAATAATACCATAGAAAAACCAAGTGATCTTTCAAAAAGAACTGTACAAATTTGTACATACACTGATGATAAACTGAGCATGTTGTTATGGGAGAGACTGTGGTGTTTTCTGTCAAACAATAAAGAGATTAAGGAAACCACTTTAAATTGATGGACACCTTAAACTTGGTAAATGAATAAGCATCTAATGGAAGCATCACCGTTAGGGATGGCAGGAAATGTACATTGATGTGATGAATGGAATGTCTAACTATCCAGCCATTAGCTGTGGTGGTGCTTCATTTCTAATCTACATGTACAGTCTCTTTTGTCAACCTCCTTCATTTCTAAGGTATTTCAACCATTTTCTAGCCTTTGGAGATGTTATTTCTACAGTCACATCAAAGCGATGGACTTTTTGGCATTAAAGGGAGCCCATTAATATCCTAAGTGTGGAGAAGAAATGTGTTGGTAGGGAATTTTAGTGCCTTTGGAGTTGTTAGGCATTGGCACGGTATTTTAATTAGCCATCCTAACACACAGGGGCTTTCTTCCAGAAAACGGTGCAACAATATGCTAACTTTATATTTAAACTGCACAAATTAATTACCATGTTTCAGCAGAATACCTGTATTTCATAAAAATTTAATGGAGTATATGGATCTTATCCAGAAACTATAAGGAAGTATATAAGATTAACAGATCTTAAAGGTAAAAAAAAAGTGTATGTTTATTAGTAATGTTGAATTTAGTCTATCTTACATGTATAGTTTTGTTTGAGTTATGAAAAAATAAAAAGGGGAAACCAATCATTTCAATTACAATAGTTTAAGCATCCTTACTTCAAGAGTTATTTATCACAAAGTATTTTCAGGAATAGAAGCTCATGCAAAATGATAGTTTTAAGTAAACTTACGGTGGCAACTCTTTGCTAAGAATAATCCATTTGGGTAACACTATATATTTATTTGATGTACATGAAGAGGAAGATACATACAGCATTTACTAAGTCCTATCAGTAATAGCAAAACTCTGAATCCTCCAAACTCATACTTTACAAAACAAACAAACAAACAAAAAAAAAAACAAAAACCAAAACAAAAAACAAAACCTGGTTGCTCTACCATGCAACTATGATAATTCAATGGTAGTAGCAGTGTTAAGTGGCATTATAATAAGGGGACAGGACAATGCTGATAGTGAATCCATTTTGCCTGTGTTAAAAACATTGTAATTTTCACCTTGAGTTTCTTGTTGGTGATTATACTAGAATGTGAAATCACATTAGAAGATACTTGTTGAACATAGAATTTCAAGTTTCTTGCATATGGTAAGATTTGAATAGATGAATAGACAGAAATGAAGGCCATGATATTCACTAGATATTCTTTCCATGTCAACCAGTTGCAAGAAGTATAAAGAGCTATGCATAATGTAGAAAAGTACTTAGAAATATATGGATGGGTAGACATTTCATACATACATACATACATACATACATACAGATATATACATATATACATACATATACTATATACATACAAATGCATATGCATTTTAAGTAAAAATAAGTGTACAAATAATTACCAACTTCATTTTTGATGACCGTAGAAGTTTTATATGAGTCAGTGTAGCCTACGGTTGGAGAAAGAAAATGCATAAGCTAAAATAGGAGAGAGAGGGGACGGAGTAGTTGGACCTTTGACAGTTCCAGCTCATAGACGTATAAAAGTCATATTAAAACCAAGGGGAATCTGGAAAAAAGGGAAAAATGATCCAGGAAACAAATTAACATAGATAATGTCACTAACATTTCTCCACTGTTTTCCAACACACAGGGTTGGTTAGTTCTTGAATAAAAAATAAATTTTTATTGGACATAATCCATAGTGTATATTTAATAATAATATCGGCATGTTGTGAGCAATTTTCTTCAAACCTATAGATATACTTGTCTCTAATCCTGTGGCTTTAAGATTTTTCAAGAGTTACTGAAGAATATGTTTTCAACTCTTAACTATAAGGGAAAAAATATGCAGCCTGAAACCATCATCTGAGGAATTTTGAATTTCTGAATCTCACTGGTAAATGCAGCAAATAACTTCAGCAGACTCCAGAGCACTCATGTTTCATCTATGGCCCTTTCTCCTCTAGATTTGAAAAGGAAATCTACCATTTCAAAATGAGGAGTCTGAGATGTTAGATGTGGATCTGCCTCAAGCATACTAGATGGTCCTCAACACCTGATATCTGTGACTCAAGACTATCCATGTATGTGTCTCAAATATCCTTTCCATGCTCAAAATACAGCTTTAAAAGCTATCTTCTTCATTATTCTGCTGTTATGTGGCACCTCTGTAAATCTACTATCTCAGCAGCTTAACCTAGGGCAACTTCTTTAAAAAAATAGATATTTTATTTACTTACATTTCAAATGTTATCCCCTTTCCTCATTTTTGCCCCCCAGAAATCCCCTATCACATCACCCCTCCTCCTGCTTCTATGAGGGTGGACCCCACCCACCCACCCACTACTGCCTTCCCTCTCTTGCATTCCTCTACACTGGAGCATTGAGCCTTCACAGGACCAAGGGCCTCTTCTCATTGATGCCCAACAAGGCCATCCTCTGCTACATATATGGCTGGAGCCATGGGTCCCTCCACGTGTACTCCTTGGTTGGTGATTTAGACCCTGGGAGCTCTGGTTGGTTGATATTGTTGTTCTTCCTATGGGGTTGCAAACCCCTTCAGCTCCTTCAGTCCTTTCTCTAACTCCTCCATTGGGGACTCCATGATCAGTTCAATGGTCGACTGAAAGCATCTACCTCTGTACATGTCAGGCTCTGGCAGAGCCTCTCACGAGACAGCTATAATTCTGCAACCACTTGGGTGATTGAGTGCAGTGGTAGAGTGCAGATGAACACAAGGCTGGGTTCAATTCTTTCCATCACCAAAGCACAAACATAAATAAACAAATAAAACCCTATATATTTATCCTTCATGCAGCTATTAAACCAATATGAACTTCAAATAGTTAGATAAATTAAGGAGGCAAGTAAGCAGTCAGGTGATTCATTACCCCATGGTGTGTTTTCTATTATATTTCACATAAACATTGAGATTGGAAACAGAATAGGTCAGCAACTAGTAAAGAATGGGGATTACAAGGGAATTGAAAGGCCACAAGGAACTATTAAAGATCATTTGTTCATTAGCCTACGAATGATGATGTTTCACAAGTATATGTCTGAGAGGTGTACATTAAGCATGCATGGTTCATTATTTTTTTTTAACTCATGGAATTAAAAAAAAAAGCCTATAGAGTATAAAAATAAAAGAGCCGTAGAGAGATTTGGAGTTAAAGTTAAGCTATCTCTTCTATCATTGTCACAGAACATCATCCTGAAAGATATATGTAAAGAACTGCAAAGACAAAAAAAAAATTCTGGAGCAGCCAACTGGTCCTTATGTTGCTAGATGCTGAATGCAGTAGTTAGAGTATAGCAACCACACTCACAAAAACAGCTATGGAAGAAAGGGGATGGTTAATGGGAAGAAGTGAGAGAGAAGAAAGTAGTGCAGGCAGGTGCTGTTGTGAGTGTCTAGAGTGAGTTGTTCTGCATTTGAGTATTGAAGAGGTTGTTCCATTACCTCCTGGGTTAAGTATTTAGAAAAGACAGTATCTTTTGCCTTACAGAAACTGTAATTTTATGAGATCCCATTTGTCTATTCTTGCTCTTAGAGCATAAGCAATTGGTGTTCTGTTCAGGAACTTTTCCCCTGAGCCAATGTCCTCAAGGGTCTTCCCCAGTTTCTTTTCTATTAGTTTTAGTGTGTCTGGTTTTATGTGGAGGTCCTTGATCAATGATGGGTCTTATACAGGAACCATGTCGGGTAAACTATGAAATATAAGACCTCTTTAAGTTGCATTTGTTAACATCTTAGAAGCATTCCAGTATCAGATGCTGCTTTGTGCTTTTACTGGAAGAGTGGCTTCTGACTTCATGATAATGCTAGATAAGGCTCAGTCAGATAATAGAAAGATTATAACTTTGAGACCAGAATCGGCAAGAAAAATAAGTTTTGAGAAACATCTAAGGATGTAAACTGAAATTGTTGAGGAGGATCTCACCATTGGAAGGCATCGTCCATCTCGCTCTCCACCACCTCCCAGTTATGTGCATTGGGATGACTCAAAATGACTCATGGAGAATGGGATTCTTTCCTCATTTTTGCATCTCAGACTATCCTAGATTTTTGAAGGAATTGATGTTCAATAAACATTTATTAAGTGAATTAGGACACTACCGCTCTTATCTAAATTAACTTATGTAGTCTGTCAATTAATCTTGAAAATCAGGTAAGGCTGAAAATAATTGAAATAAGATGTGTGTGTACTCCAGAAATTGTGAGGTAATCGAAAGGCTATCCATGCAAATAGATTTCCCAGTCCATTTCAAACCTAGTTGTAGCTAACGTATGAACAACAATAGCATAGACAGTACAAAATTTCACATTTCTTTACATTTGAATTGAAAGTTAAATACTGCTGTGTACTAAGCCAAACACAGAATTTATTTTCACTTTTATTTTGCATTTGCATGTGTATTTGTGTTCATCTATGTGTGTGTTCATGAATATGCATGTGTGAGGACCTAAAATCAACCTCAAGTATTTGCTCCTCCTTCACTTTATTTTCTGAGACAGACTCTCTACCTGGACTGAGACCATCACACTCTAGGGATCTACTTATTTCTGGCTCTCCAATATTTGGATTTCAAGTGGTCTGTACTGCGTGTTCTAATTTTCTTAGGTTCTCCAAATTGAACTCAAGACCTCATGCTCACAAGGCAAAACTTTACCAACCACGCAATCTACTAGACTCTATAATTTTCTTACTATTTCTAACAGAATTTTGCTTAAAGCCAATGTAACCATAGTCCTTAAACAACTCACCTTAGTCAAGTTTTCAAATTTATTTTCATCTTGTAATAGCTTCCGTTTTAAAATGTCTATTTCATTGTGTAACTGAATAGTTAATTAATATTAAACTTACAATTCATCTATTTACTATTTTTCCACCTCGGCTAAATTATAAGCTGCTTACCAGTACAAAATTCATGAAGATGGCCATCATTCTACTTCTAGGGGAAGTTTTTATTTTAAAATACTCGTTTTATTTTAAATTACTACTATAAACAGGACTAAGCAGAAGCAAGTACGACTGATTCTATGTTACATACGCAGTCAATAACCAAGGAGGCTGGGTCAGTCTCTGAGCTGCGAGCTTTCAAATTACATGAGGCATCACTTGGTATGTAAGATTAAAGCAATGGAATTGGCAGTGCATCTAGCAGATGGTTGGTGGTTCCTTAAATCACAGCACTTCCCAATATTTATCTCATCATAGCACCATGGAAAATTACACTGTATAGACTGTTAGAATAAATGATCCAACAAACTGTCCTGGGGGCTCCAGATGTCCAACTCTCTGCCCAGCCATCCTCTGGGCTAAGGGGACCAATAACCCATCAGTAAACAGTCGCTCCAGGCTGGGAAGCTCTGGTTCACAGCTTCTACTGTTATGACAGCTCATATTGGGTGCAGATGCATCACCTACTGTACCAGTGCTCTGCTAGTGCTAATGGAGCACTGTGATAGTCTGACAAGGTTCCTCTGCCACTGGCAACTGGTGCCTTACTGTCTGACCCCTTCCCTAAAGCAGCAGTGAAGCCACTTTTTGCTGAAGCTCTGGTTATCCACAAATGATATTCACTCAAATTCAATCCATTCTGGGTTCCATCAGTGTTTCAACGTCTGTTGGCATCCTTGCTCGTTGACTCAAACTAGCTTGGATAATAATGTGAAAAATTGTACTGTCAACTGAGATAAAGGGAAGAATAACAATTAAAAACAGGTAAAATGGTTTCAAAAGAGATGTTGACTTCACGTAAACCTGAAATATGAACACAGGGGTGTAAAATATGAATCAGATGCTGTATTAGTCAGGGATCTCTAGAGTAATGGAATTTATACAATGAATCTCTCTTTGCACACACACACACATGTATATGTGTGTGTGTGTGTATATATGTATATATATATATATATATATATATACACATATATAATGATTTTCAGCCTATGAATCTGCTAATACAACAATGGCTGTTTATGAATGGAAAGTTCGGTAATCCAGTAGTTATTTACTTCCTAAGGCTGGTCTTCATTATATCCTGAAATCCCAGAAAGTCAGCTCTAATGTCAGTGAAGAAATGGACTTGCTTGTTTTGCAAGCACACGCAGGAAAAGAGCAAAAGCATCCTTCTTCTGTATCCTTATATAGACTTTCAGAAAAAAAACATTGCCAAGGTTAGATCTGGATTCAGGATATGGATTAAATGTGTGTCTTCATCCCTCAAAGATTTGAATTAGAAGTAGACCTTCTCAGTTATTAAGCAAAATTCCAGATGAAGTTGACAACTAAGAATTGCCAACACAGATACCAGCAGTAAATTTGTTCTTCTTCTTTTTTTTAATACAGTGACATACAGTTGGTAATTAAAGGCATAAGAACTTTAGGTCATTCAAGAAGATTTACTAATTACATAAAAAGACAAAGGGCTTTTAAACTGTGTTCCTAATAATACTATAATTTAAGGAATAGACAAGGACTAATGAATATATAAACCATTCTTAAGTGAATGGATTTAAAAGTGAGAAGAACATTAAAGAACAGTTTGAAGACTAGTAAAGACAATAAGATACCATCAAATGTATCCTGTGGGTAAAATTACTCAGTAGGCCCAGAATTACCTTTCAAGAGCCCATAGAGAGGAGAAGTAAGAAAGGAACCTGACCTCACAAGTCTACAACTAAGGAGATATCAAAGCTAAAACATGCTAACACAGAGAGGCCTGCAGAAAAAAACATTGGTCTCACACCAGAATCATCCCTAAGTTTGATACAATTGAAGAAATGTTCAGTGAAGAAACAGAAATTAACTTTACCAGTAGCATGAATGAGTGCAACACAGAATAGAAAGTCTCAGCAGAAGAAGGCAGAAGAAAAACACTGTTAACTTGTAGTACTGGTCAATAAAATAAAATTACACAGCAGAAAGACTTGTTGCATTTGACCATGTATACTCTTTCCAAAATAAGAATTAAGATGAACTGATATATGGGACAAGGAAAGGGGAGCAGAGAGTTTTGTGAAGTTTCAGGCTATTATGCCTTGGTCTGATTTGGAATTCTGCTAAAAGTATGCTGCCTCTGTCAAAGCAGCATTAAAACCATTTTGATCATGATTTACATTCATGTTGGAAAATATCAGCAACCATTAATTGCAGAGAAGCATTTGTAGAAGGAGCCAGACATTATCCTCATAATTTGCACCTGAGGAAGAGTCTCCGAGTGTACCAGGCTCTGGTACAGAGACTTGAGCAACAGGAACTGATCCCAACTAGGACTTCGCAATTTCCCCATGTATTCTGTATAGCATTCTTATCTCTGAAAATCTGTCATCTACAGCTACTCTTTGTGTTTATACGTGGGTTCATGTGTAGTAATACACATGTGTATGCATGTGCTTAGAGGCCAGTGATCAACCACCATTGTTGTTCCTTAGATATTGTCATCAATGTTCTTAGGCAGTGTCTCTTACTGGCCTGGTTCTGGCCAAGAATGCTAGGTTATCTGGCCAAACATCTGCTTTTTGATTATCACTTCCTCACAGCTGTCTGAACTTATAAGGGTACATCAGCTTTAGACAAGGGTTCTAGGGATAAAATTCAGAATCTTGTTCTTACAAAGGCAACCATTTTACTGACTGCTATATCCCTAGTCCAACTCATTTTGAAAATACAAATATGATTACATAAGTCATACACTGATACCTAATAATACATTGTGGTTGGTGATTTGAGTGAGAATGGGGTCCATAGGTTCATATGTTTGAATTATTTGTCTCCAGTCAATAGAACTGTTGGGGAAGGATTAGGAGATCTGCTCTCATTGGAGTTATATCACTTGGGGTGGGCTTAGAGGATTCAGTTTCAGGTTGCCATTCTCAATGTGCTTTCTCTGCCTCTTGCTTGTTGATTGGCTGTTCCTGCCACCATGACTTTGCTCTACCATCATGGACTCTAACCTGCTGAAACCATGAGCTCAATTAAATGGTTTGGTTTTTGACGACATTGCCTTATTTGTAATGTTTTGTCGCAGTAATAGAAATGTAACTGAAACAGCTACACTAAAATATAGCATCTGTGACAACACCATTTCTTTATCTAACCAGTGAATGGAAGACAATTTGGGCTAGGGTCTGCTCAGTAGTTCTACTGAACCCAGATGGGCTCATTTAAGTACTTGCTGCCAGCTGGACTTTGATGGCTTCACTCTGATATCTAGCAATTGGAAAGCAAGCATTGGGGGCAGGCTGATTTATGTCAGCCTTCCCTGTAATGATTGGTAACTGTAGTCTCTTTAGTTCCAAGTCTATTTATTGAATGGCTGTCTTCTCAAGAGCAAGTTAGACATCACCACTTTGTGAACCATTAACTAATGCTACAGGACAGAAATTTATACCAGCTCTCCAAATTTTCACAATTCCTTACACATACACAATTATTTCTATGCATTACTATTATTATTATTATTATCATTATGATGATGATGATGATGATGATGATGATGTATTTGTCCTCATCAGTACACTGAAGGTACATACTCTAATTTTACATCATTTTTAGCTAACAAAAAATTGTTTATATTACATAGATAATAAATGTATTCTGGTGAAGGAATATTTTATTATATAGTTATCTTTCACATCCTTCAAGATTTAGGAAAGAAGTGACAGGAGAGATGTCTGGTGAGTGATTTTAACCCTAGATTGTAAATGAAGTTCCCCTATGATGAACAATGTTGAACAGACTACTATTCTTGGTTGTACCAAAGGAATCTGAAAACCTTGGAATAAACTAATCTCATAGGAATCTCTTGAGTTCTTCAGATCAACTTAAATTGTAAAATTAAATAACTGGTAAGAAGTTATTTGCCAATGTAGCAAATTATTATAAATTATAGTATATGTCATAAAATAAATATGTCATTAAAAGGCATTCTCAATGTGTGATCAAAATTAAACTATGTCAACCATTCAGAATTCTCATCCTTCCCTTATATAATCTTTAATAGCAGCATTGAGATCTTTCATATGTATAACAAATGCTAACTCCTGAATCACATCGGAAACATCTCTGTGGAATTATAAAATTTGTTAACGCCATTAAGGTTTTTAAACATGGTTTATATTTACTTGTATTATTCTCTCTCCATCTTCAGGTGCTTTGAGTTTATTACTAAAATGGCAGCTGCCTGGTATGTAACCATCTCTTCCTATAAGTGAGATTATTTTATCAGCTACGATAAATGTTCTTCAGAAATTCAAGTATATCTTATTTTGCCTGTTCACTTACTTGGTACATGTCTTACATATGATGCAAATCCAAGTACTGGTCTTAAATTATAATTGTAGTGTATTATTCATGAATATCTTCATATTATGAGAGTTGACCAAGTTTGAAGTGAAAAATCGTCACAGATATCAGTAGAATTCTGGGAAAAAATAAGAAGGCTCTTGTTACAAAGTAACTAAAGATGGAACTATAAAAGAACAGTTCTTTAAAAAGAAGAAAAGAGGTAATGTAAGTATTCAAATAAGGAAAATGTATAAAAACAGAAAAGTCTTGGTCAGTGGAAAAGATGAAAAATGTTGAACACGTTGAGCTCTGCTACTTTAGAACAATCTTTACTGATATCTAAGAACCCATTTTCTTGGCTGAATTTCTATTCCCTCTGTGCTTCAGAGAGTACCTGCACAAGTGGTTTTCAATAATTCTTTGACTCAATGAAGCCTTAATAAAAGAAACAAATCATATTTCTGTATTATATATTTAGGAAAACTTTGTGATTAAAGTCACATATCTTGGTAAGAAACTCTTTAAGGCAAAGAAAGAGGTAAAACTAGAGAATATTTTTAGTAGAAATTCTTCAAGCAGGTAAAACAAGGTGTTCTACAGAAAAATGTAACACTCCATCCTGCGGCAAAGCTTGTTAAGACATGAAGTAAACAACTCTAAACAAATTCAGGAAGTCCCTGAAACTGATCAGATCACTATGCCCCTCCCTACCTAAGAGATTATGAGCTTTAAAGGCTGTTGAGGGTTACTCCTACAAAGCCAAGTTATAGCAAAGACTCTCAGATAAGCCAAGATATCTTCAAGAATCAAAGACTAGGCAAGCATCCTGAAAGTAGAAAAGAGAAGACAAATCTTCTCAAAGAAGCAGAGAAAAATTGAACTGTCTAAAAGGACAGACAGGTTGAGCTACTTAGAAGAGACTTAAGGCAACTGAACCTCTGGGAAAGGATACTCTCCAACCTGGTGAGCTACCTAGAGCATGTGTAGTAGGCTTTGAGTATCTAGTTTTCCTAAACTATCAGCCATGATGGAATAGGCATTGATGTGGTGTCCTTGAGTCATTTCTGCTCCTGTACTCCTCACCCATATTTCTGTAAGCATTGCCAATCCAATTCATTGTTTTGCCAAGTTGGACTTCATTGCTATCTGTATACTAGTCTATCAATAGTTGCTGATCTGAAGTTGAGTAGATATTTCTTATATATCCCCCATTATACTGTCACACAACATGTATCCCCCTTAATGGACATAATTTGGAGTTACATAAGCAACTTCAAATAGCCTCATCTCAAACTTATTGTGATATTTTTCTATATCAATTATTCTGTGAAAACCCATCTAATCCCATTTTAATTTACTAGCACCTGGTTTCCTAACCCTTGAACATGGAATGCGATCGGTCTGGCTTGTAAGTTTTATATGGAATAAGGGATTTATTTGAAATCAACCAAATACACTGTGATTAATGCCAGCAATGATATTAGTAAAATTATATTGAGTAAGTCAGAATTACAGACAAATTGAAAAATCTGGCTTATAAAGTCAGGCAGGAATTTTGGTATTAAAGCAACATCATACAACAAAATAATTCTAGTATGGGTATTACAGTTTACTCTAAAACTACTGGTCCTGGTTTCCTGGCAGAGGCTCTAATTCTAACTAGCATTTCTGGAGATATAATTCTGAAGCTCTCATTTTTCATATCATTAGAGCATAATGCCTCATGCAGAAGCTTTGTGGCTGTTTAAGCCTGTCTTCTGGGTTTATTCTAGTTGCCAAGAGGGGATAGAAATAGCTGATTTTTCAGATTCTCTTTAAAGAATGCTCTTGGTCTTCCTCACATGCAAAATACCAAAGGACTACAACTAAAATTAGGGTTCTACAATTAGTCCAGGTTAAGCAGACAAATTAATAGGGATCATTGTGGAGGCAAGGGGTGCAGTAGATAAGAGACTATCAGAATATAAGTAATCTGAAAGGGGGAATGGAAAAATGAGAGGCTTTAGTAGAGAGGAGAGAGATAAATTCAAAAGAGGGGAGGAGGAAGATAAGAAAAGCATTAAGGATGTCTCTAAAGTCATGAAGAATCATACTGTTAACTATATACCTAAAATAACTTTTATATGTATATGTGTGTGAATGAAAAGTTTGCATCTTTGCTAACAGTGTTCCAGAGCCATAGACATTATCACAAAATTCAAACATAAGCCAAGAAGAGTTGGTCAGAATTACCCAGGAGACTCACAGAACATTAGAAATTATTGATATTAGCCCTGGTTTTCCCCATAATTGGAAGGTAAGTCTCTGTTGCTGAAGATACCATGCACATCAGACAAGGAAAAGAGGGAACTGACATGAGATCTTTCTCTGTGACTACTGGCTTTCATGGTACAAGAAGGTGCCATGTAAGCTTCCAAAGGAAGGAATGAAGGAAGGGAGCAGGGAGGGAGGAAGGGAGCAAGCAAGGAAGGGAGGAAGGGAGAAAGGGAGGAAGGGAGAAGGAAGCAGGGAAGGAGGAAGGAAGGAAGGAAGGAAGGAAGAGTCCAGACCAGCTATGATGCTTGTGAACAATGGCCAACATGCCACAATTACTGTAAGAGTACAGTAGCATGATAACCAAGAGCTTTTTAATTGGACTAAAGATCTGTTCAACAGGAGGGAAATAATGTCTGGTCATGGAAACCTAAACATCCCAGGACTAGTGAAGTCGTAGATCTTGGAGGAGAACCTACAACCAACACTGTGCTGAAATAGCATAATCACCAATCAAAAGTCAAATGTAACTAAGTCCCCAAGGGTGCATCTATAAAACACTACTGCAGCTAATGCTCAGGTAAACACATGGTGAGCAGTCCCTGTGGACACAGGGGATTATAAGAGTATCAGGGGGCTTGCTGTGTGCTTGTGAATGAATGAAGTGAATATGAATGTGAATAAATACCTAACAATAGACATGTTATCTATTGGTGAAACATATGGATGGTGAAAGATCAGGAGGAATCAACCCTAGTAAGAGTACTGCAAGCAGCTAAGGAGTACTGAGAGCAGCAGCAGAAAAAATAGTTGTCCCCAAGGAAGACCACACCAATCTGTTATCCACTACCAAATGGTCAGCCCTGAAAACAGATAAAGCTTGAATCCCAACCTATATTCACTTGAATATATAACCACCACAAAGTCATGAGATACAATAAGGACACTGTGTTTAGAGATAATTTTTCAAGTTAAAAGATATACAATACATTGCCTGGTTCTCATAGCTATCTTGGATTCTAATTTAAACTGGATATGCCTATTTCCAAATGATCTTTAATTTCTTTATATAATAGCCCTACAATGAAAGCATAGAGTATACAGACTTCAGATCTATTTGTTTTTAAAGAGAAGAAATGTTAAATTTTGCTATTATTTTTCATTTTTATGTAAGAATTTATAATTTAAAATATCTTAGAATTTCCTGTTAAATTTGTATTGGTATAATTTATGAGGCTAGAACTTATTATTTCTACTTTACAAGAGGTACCTTAAATACCAGCTACCCACCTCTGATATATACACATCTTTCCATTAAATTAAAATGCTTTTAATCTGCTCCACTGTTAGTCCGTTATAATGAAAATTTTAAGACAGAATAATCTATCTTCTGTTTGGATTCCAGTAGAAGGCTTAGTGTTATTGCTATCTTTGTGCCAAAATAAAATTTCAGGATGAAAAAGCAGAAACTTATGCCAAAGAAGTTAATGCTATTGCTTCTAGTTCCAATTTCTTATTTTCAGTTCTGTAACATCTCAGTTGTCTGATTTTATCCCTCCAGTACCCTAAGAGTACAGTCTTTCTTCTCAGCAGACACAGTCTGAAAGTTAATCTTCTATCTCCAAAGAATTCACTACTGTCCTCAAGCCTTCATTGTTGGAACTGGCCCCACTTGCCTAAAGACTATAAAATCAATACAAGTCTTAGAGAACTATGAAAGCCATTTCTTCAGAGCTTATCAGTATACACCCTCCCTTGTCATTTTAAAGGGCCCTACTACAGTTTGAATCTGAAATAATTCCCATGGGCTCGTGTTTTGAGTTTCATTTGGTGAGCCCAGCTGTTGACATGTGAGGAAGCAGAACCTAGCTGTTCCAAGTGGAGGACAAGGAGTGGGATTATCACAAGCTGCACCTTGTCTCTGCTTCCCGCCCTGCCATGATGTGAGCAGTCACATTTTCCTTCATGAACTCCAGTATAGCCTCCCCATCCCTGAAACCTCTGGAACTGTGGCGTAAGATAAATATCTCTTCCTCTAAGTTGTTACTGTCTGGGTTGTGATCACAGCAATGTCGAAACATCTGGTAAATACTCCATTTGAAACTGAAGGGGATTGCAACCCCATAGGAAGAACGATATCAACTAACCAACCCCCCACCCAGAGCTCCCAGAGACTAAACCACCAACCAGAGTAGACATGGAGGGACCCATGGCTCCAGATACATATGTAGCAGAGGATGGCCTTATCTGATGCCAATGGGAGGGGAGGCCTTTGGTCCTGTGGAGATTTGGTGCCCCAGCATAGGGGGATGCTAGATCAGTGAGGTAGAAGTGGATGAGTGGATGGAGGAACACCCTCATAGAGGCAAAGGGGATGAGGGGTTGTGGAGGGGTTATGAGGAAGAGGTATATCATTTTAAATGAAAGCAAATAAAATGATTAAATAAAATAACTATTGATAATTGCTTTATTACCCTTTCAAACAGAGATGAGAGAAAATGTAAATAAACCACAACAAAAGAAGGCCTCAGTTTACATATTTTCTATAGATGATGAACTGTTTAATACCTACTCATTACTCGGACCTTACATCACGATTGTGGTGGTTTGAATAAGAGTGGCCCTGTAGGCTCATGTATTTGAATCCTTAGTAACCAGCCGATAGTACTACTTGAGAAGGAATGGAGGTGTGGCTCTGTTGGAGGAAGTGTGTCATTAGGTGGTGGGCTTTGAGGTTTCAAAAGCCCATTTCAAATCCAATCTCTTCCTTCCTTCAGCTTGTAGATCCAGAACTCTTAGCTACCTCTCCAGCACCATGTCTGCCTGCCTGCCATCATGCTTCCTGCCCTCATGATAATGGACTAAACTTCCGAAACTGTAATCAAACACTAATTAAATATTTATTTTGTAGGAGTTGCTGTCATAATGGTTTCTCTTCACAGAAATATAACACTGACGAAGACAATGATAGTTTGCAAATAACAAATGTTTCTTTGTACAGTTAAAATTCATCTCAAACCCACCAGAATTCAATATACACTGTACCACAGTCACTTACTATGAACAGTAGGCCAAAGAGTGCACATGGAGGAACCCACAGCTCTAGACATATATGTAGCAGAGGATGGTCTTGTCAGGCATCAATGGGAGGAGAGGCCCTTGGTCCTGTGAAGGCTTGATGCCCCAGTGTAGGGGAATGCCAGGGCGGGGAAGCAGAAGGGGGTGGGTAGGTGAGCACCCTCATAGAAGCAGGGGAGAGGGGGTTTCCAGGGATAAACCTGGAAAAAGGGATAACATTTGAAATATAAATAAAGAAAATATCCAATAAAAAATATAAAGAAAAAAGAAAAAGAAAATATTCAGTTAAAGGGACATAGGACAGATTCCTAAAATAGTAGAAGGATGTTTATGGCATTTCCTGGAAAATTGTTAATGATAACCCAGATGTGTTAAGAACTTACTCACTTAAAGTGGTAATATTGCTTCACTGAAGTCTCAGCTTATTAAATGTTTCCACGGCCTTTGATCCCATCAGAGAAAGATGCAAGCATAACTGCTTTGTATGATGCTGAGTTTACACTCTTGCATGTCTGTCCTGGTGAAACCTGCTAAATCACAGAACATTAATCAATATTAATTATTGGACCTGAACTATCATCAGGTACTCGTCTTTAATTGGAAATTTTTATCTTTAAAATTTCCTTTCTTTTTAATACTTATTAAATTTTGGACCACTTCATCTGCCTCAATTAAATATATACTTTTCAAAACCAATTTGGATCACAACCAAGCAAATATGGATTTCATCATGGAAGCTAAGTATGGGTTTCTCTCATTTTTCAGAGTGGTGCACAGTAATTTCAGTAATGCTCCTTACTCAGGATAAGAAACTTTTTAATATACATTTAAGTACAAACATCAGCAAAACAAAAGCATGGTAACTGGAAATATACTATGCAATTGAGAATATATCTACTGGCTTTGTTTATGGCCTTTCCTTTTTTTCAGAATTGTAATATTTTCAATTATGTTATATGGTTACATTTCAAATGCAAGTCTGGCATCTTTTTAATGACTGTCAAATATACTATATATCTTTTAGCTACTAAAAGGAATTCCCTATATACTTAGTTCTAAAATGTTTCTAAATCTGACTGAAAGGAGTAAGAAAATAGGGAGAAAGTAGGGAGAATGAAAAAATAAGACATTATAAGAATTCTAGGTGAGAAGAAGAGGCCGGCGTAGTGCTCAGGTGTAGAGCAGATGCCTAGCACATGTGAGGTGCTGTGTTCAATTTCTAGCACACACACAACGAAGATGAAGAGAAGGATGGGGAGAAAGAAAAGAAAAGAAAAGAAAAGAAAAGAAAAGAAAAGAAAAGCTCATGAAACTGGTATAAAATGACTGTTGTAAATATAATCAAAATATATATCAACCGCATAGCTATTTAACATTTGGGTAAGTATGGGGGTGGGAGTATGTGTGTTTGGAATCTTTCTAAAATGCCTATTTCTTTCTTCAACTTTCTTTTGGACTCTGTTGACCAGCAGCCTCTTTGATGCAGTATAAATGGGAATCCCTGACAACACCAGCATTTCCTCAGGGGACATGTGGAGCATTTACCTGCTTTTTCTCCCATTACTCTTTTATTCCATTTCTTTTTTTATTTTTTTTTTATTTTCTATATTCCTTGTTTACATTCCAAATTAATTTCCCTTTCTGGGTTTCCCCCTCCCCATAAGTCCCGTAAGCCCTCTTCCCTCCTCCAATCAACCCCCTCCTGCTTCTCTGTCTTGGTAATCCCCTACAATGCTGCATCAAGCCTTTCCAGGACCAGGGCCCTCTCCTTCCTTCTTCTTGGAAATGATTTGATATGTGAATTGTGTCTTGGGTATTCAGAGCTTCTTGGCTAATATTCACTTATCAGTGACTGCATTCCATGTGTGTTGTTTTGTGACTGGGTTACCTCACAGGATGATATTTTCCAGATCCAACCATTTGCCTAAAAATTTCATGAATTCATTGTTTTTTTTTTTTGTTTTTTTTTTTTTTTGGGGGGGGTTTGGGATTTTATGTTTTTTTTTTTTTTAGTTATTTTTATTTTCTATATTCTATGTTTACATTTCAAAGGCTTTCCCCTTTCCCAGTTCCCACCCACCATAGTTCCCATAGTTCTTCTCCCCCCCTACTATTCCCCAATCATTCCCCCTCCCCCCTCGGTTTCTTTACTAAACTGGATGCAATCTTTACATGCCCAGGGTCCTCTCCTTTCTTCTTCTTGGGAATCATTTGACTTGCTATTTGTGTCTTGAGTATTTAGTGCTTCTGGGCTCATTAATATCCACTTATCAGTGATTGCATTTCATGTGCATTCTTTTGTGATTGGGTTAGCTCACTCAGGATGATATTTTCCAGGTCTAACCATTTACCTACAAATTGCATGAATTCATTATTTTTAATTGCTGAGTAGTATTCCATTGTATAAATATACCACATTTTCTGTATCCATTCCTCCTTTGAGGGATATTTGGGCTCCTTCCAACTTCTGGCTATTATAAACAAGGCTGCTATAAACATAGTGGAGCATGTGTCTTTATTGCATGTAGGGGAATCCTCTGGGTATATGCCCAGGAGTGGTATGCCAGGGTCCTCTGGAAGTGCCATGCCCAATTTTCTGAGGAACCGCCAAACTGATTTCCAGAGTGGTTTTACCATTTTGCAATCCCACCAACAGTGGAGGAGTGTTCCTCTTTCTCCACATCCTCGCCAGCACTTGTTGTCTCTTGAGTTTTTAATCTTAGCCATTCTGACTGGTGTGAGGTGGAATCTCAGGGTTGTTTTGATTTGCATTTCCCTGATGACTAATGATGTTGAGCATCTCTTAAGGTGTTTCTCGGCCATCCGAATTTCTTCTGGTGAAAATTCTTTTTTTAGCTCTGTGTCCCATTTTTTGATAGGGTTATTTGGTTCTTTGTGGTCTAACTTCTTGAGTTCTTTGTATATATTAGATATTAGCCCTCTGTCGGATGTGGGGTTGGTAAAGATCTTTTCCCACTTTGTTGGTTGCCATTTTGTCCTTCGGACAGTGTCCTTTGCTTTGCAGAAACTTTGTAATTTTATGAGGTCCCATTTGTCGATTCTTGATCTTAGTGCATACGCTATTGGTGTTCTGTTCAGGAACTTTTCCCCTGTGCCCAAGTCCTCCAGGGTCTTCCCAAGTTTCTTTTCTAATAGTTTCAGTGTGTCTGGTTTTATGTGGAGGTCCTTGATCCACTTGGAGTTGATCTTAGAGCAAAGAGATAAGAGTGGGTCAATTCGCATTCTTCTGCATGTTGACCTCCAGTTGAACCAGCACCATTTGTTGAAAAGGCTATCTTTATTCCATCGGATGGTTGTGGCTCCTTTATCAAAGATCAAGTGACCATAAGTCTGTGGGTTAATTTCAGGGTCTTCAATCCTGTTCCATTGATCTGTTTGCCTGTTGCTATACCAATACCATGCAGTTTTTAACACAATTGCTCTGTAGTACTGCTTGAAGTCAGGGATATTGATTCCCCCAGAAGTCCTTTTATTGTTGAGAATAGTTTTAGCTATCCTGGGTTTTTTTGTTGCTCCAGATGAATTTGAGAATTGCTCTTTCTAGATCTATGAAGAATTGAGTTGGGATTTTGATGGGGATTGCATTGAATCTGTATATTGCTTTTGGCAAGATGGCCATTTTTACTATATTGATCCTGCCAATCCAGGAGCAAGAAATATTTTTCCATCTTCTGAGGTCTTCTTCGATTTCTTTCTTCAAGGACTTGAAGTTCCTGTTGTACAGATCTTTCGCTTGTTTGGTTAGAGTTACGCCAAGATACTTTATGTTGTTTGTGGCTATTGTGAAGGGTGTTATTTCCCTAATTTCTTTCTCAGCCTGCTTGTCCTTTGAGTACAAGAAGGCCACTGACTTGCTTGAGTTAATTTTATAACCTGCCACTTTGCTGAAGTTGTTTATCAGCTGTAGAAGTTCTCTGGTGGAGTTTTTTGGGTCGCTTAGGTAAACTATCATATCGTCTGCAAATAATGATAGTTTCACTTCTTCCTTTCCAATTTGTATCCCTTTGACTTCCTTATGTTGTCTAATTGCTCTTGCTAGAACTTCAAGTACTATATTGAAAAGATATGGAGAGAGAGGGCAGCCTTGTCTAGTCCCTGATTTTAGTGGGAATGCTTCAAGTTTCTCTCCATTTATTTTGATGTTGGCTACTGGTTTGCTGTAGATTGCTTTTACTATGTTTAGGTATGGGCCTTGAATTCCTGCTCTTTCCAAGACTTTTAGCATGAAAGGATGCTGAATTTTGTCAAATGCTTTTTCAGCATCTAATGAGATGACCATGTGGTTTTTTTCTTTCAGTTTGTTTATGTAGTGGATTACATTGATGGATTTCCGTATGTTGAACCATCCCTGCATCCCTGGGATGAAGCCTACTTGATCATGGTGGATGATCGTTTTGATGTGCTCTTGGATTCGGTTGGCAAGAATTTTATTTAGTATTTTTGCATCTATATTCATCAGAGAAATTGGCCTGTAGTTCTCTTTCTTTGTTGGATCTTTTTGTGGTTTAGGTATTAGCGTAATTGTGGCTTCGAAGAATGAGTTGGGCAGTGTCCCTTCTGTCTCTATTTTGTGGAATAGTTTGGAGAGTATTGGTGTTAAGTCTTCTTTGAAGGTCTGGTAGAATTCTGCACTAAAACCATCTGGTCCCGTACTTTTTTTGGTTGGGAGGCTTTCTATAACCCCTTCTATTTCTTTAGGGGTTATGGGACTATTTAGCTGGTCTACTTGGTGCTGATTTAATTTTGGTATTTGATATCTGTCTAGGAAATTGTCCATTTCCTCCAGATTCTCCAGTTGTTTTGAGTATAGACCTTTGTAGTAGGATCTGATGATCTTTTGAATTTCCTCAGTTTCTGTTGTTATGTCTCCCTTTTCATTTCTAATTTTGTTAATTTGTATACTGTCTCTGTGTCCTTTGGTTAGTCTGGCTAAGGGTTTATCTATCTTGTTGATTTTCTCAAAGAACCAGCTCCTGGTCTTGTTGATTCTTTGTATGGTTCTCTTTGTTTCTATTTGATTGATTTCAGCCCTGAGTTTGATGATTTCTTGTCTTCTACTCCTCCTGGGTGAATTAACTTGTTTTTCTTCCAGGGCTTTAAGGTGTGCCGTTAAGCTGCTAGTGTATGCTCTCTCCAGTTTCTTTTTGGATGCACTTAGAGCTATGAGTTTTCCTCTTAGCACTGCTTTCATTGTGTCCCATAGATTTGGGTAGTTTGTACCTTCATTTTCATTGAATTCTAAAAAGTCTTTGATTTCTTTTTTTATTTCTTTCTTGACCAAGGTGTCATTGAGTAGAGTATTGTTCAGTTTCCATGTGTATGTGGGCTTTCTGTTGTTTTTGTTGCTATTGAAGACCACTCTTACTCCATGGTGATCTGATAAGAGGCATGGGATTAGCTCGATCTTCTTGTATTTGTTGACATCTGTCTTGTGACCGATTATATGGTCTATTTTGGAGAAGGTACCATGCGGTGCTGAGAAAAAGGTATATTCTTTAGCTTTAGGATGAAATGTTCTATATATATCTGTTAAATCCAATTGGTCCAGAGTTTCAATTAGTTTCACTGTGTCCCTGTTTAGTTTCTGCTTTCCTGATCGGTCCATTGAGGAGAGTGGGTTGTTGAAGTCACCCACAATTATTGTGTTAGGTGTAATGTGTGTTTTAAGCTTTAGTAAGGTTTCTTTTACGAATGAGGGTGCCCTTGCATTTGGAGCATAGATGTTCAGTATTGAGAGCTCTTCCTGGTGGATTTTCCCTTTGGCCAGCAAGAAGTGACCTTCTGAGTCTCTTTGGATGATTTTAGGTTGAAAGTCAATTTTATCTGATATTAGAATGGCTACTCCAGCTTGTTTCCTGAGACCATTTGCTTGTAAAATTGTCCTCCAGCCTTTTACTCTAAGGTAGTGTTTGTCTTTAACACTGAGATGTGTTTCCTGTATGCAGCAAAATGTAGGGTCCTGTTTCCGTATCCAGTCTGTTAATCTATGTCTTTTTATTGGGGAATTGAGTCCATTGACGTTAAGAGATATTAAGGAATAGTAATTATTACCTCCAGACATTTTTGAAATTATATTTATTTATCTTATTTATTTTTTATATTCGAGAGGTTATCTTCTTTTGGGTTTGATGAGAGGAGGTTTCTATCTTGCTTCTTCCCGGGTGTAGTTTCCGTCCTTGTCTTGGTGTTTTCCCCCTATTATCCTTTGTAGGGCTGGATTTGTGGAGAGATATCTTGCAAATTTGGTTTTGTCATGGAATACCTTGATGTCTCCATCAATGGCAATTGAGAGTTTTGCTGGGTAAAGTAGTTTTGGCTGAAGTTTGTGTTCTCTTAGAGTTTGCATGATATCTGCCCAGGATCTTCTAGCTTTCATGGACTCAGGTGAGAAGTCTGGTGTTATTCTGATAGGTCTTCCTTTATATGTTACTTGGCCTTTTTCTCTTGCTGCCTTTAGTATTCTTTCTTTGTTTATTACATTTGGAGTTTTGATTATTATGTGACGGGATGTATTTCTGTTCTGGTCCAGTCTGTTTGGGGTTCTATAGGCTTCTTGTATATTCATGGGCATCTCTCTCCTTAGGTTGGGGAAGTTTTCTTCCATAATTTTATAGAAGATATTAGCTGGCCCTTTAACTTGTAAATCTTCACTCTCGTCTATACCTATAATCCTTAGGTTTGGTCTTCTCATAGTGTCTTGGATTTCCTGGATGTTTTGGGTTACCACCTTTTTGCATTTAGTATTTTCTTTGACTGTTGAATCAATGGTTCCTATGGTATCTTCGGCTTCTGAGATTCTGTCTTCTATCTCTTGTATTCTATTGTTGATACTTGCGTCTATGGCCCCTGATTTCTTCCCCAGGTTTTCTATCTCCAATGTTGTCTCCCTCTGTGATTTCTTAGTTGTTTCTACTTCTGTTTTTAGTATCTGGATGGAAGTGCTCAGATCTTTCGCTTGCTTGATTGTGTTTTCATGAATTTCTTTAATAGATTTTTGTGCTTCCTCTTTCATAGCTTCTACTTGTTGGCCCACGTTCTTCTGTAGTTCTTTAAGTGACTTTTGTCTTTCTTCCTTATTGTCTTCTTCTCTTTGATCCATCTTCTCCTGCATTTCTTGAAGTGATTTTTGTATTTGCCTCGTAAAGGCTTCCAACTTTTGATCCATTTTCTCCTCTATTTCTTTACGAGATTTTTCTATGTGTTCAGCTACCAGCATCCTGACCAGTGATTTTATATCCAAGTCTTGTTTTTCTGGTGTTTTAGGGTATCCAGGGATTCCTGTTGTTGGAGAACTGGGTTCAGATGCTGTCATGTTGCCTTGATTTTTGTTAGTAACGTTCCTTCGTTTTCCTTTTGCCATCTGGTTATTTCTGGTTTTAGTTGGCCTTGTTGTCAGTGGCTGGTGTTTGAATCTCCTGTGAGGCTGGGCTCACCTGTTGTTTCTCTATTGGTGAATATGTGTGACTGCTGCTTTAAGGGATCATAAGCTGGCTGCCACCCATGCGATTGTAGCCCCTGTTGGAGTCTGTCTACCTGGGCTTCTCCAGCTGTGTCCTGGTTGCAAGGAACTCGGCCTGCTTGGCTCCAAGAGCCTAGCAGATCCCCCGTGAGGGTAGCCCTGGAAGGGGTGTTTACCTGGGCCTTTCCAGCTATGTCCTGGTTGCAATATGGAGGCCCGTTGCTACCACTGGTCCAGGGGCCGGCGAGCTGGTTGCAGAATGCAGCCTGGGTGCTCGCCAGAGGGCACGGGAATGTCCCACAGAGCCTGGGCCTTTCCAGCTGTGTCCTGGTTGCAATATGGAGGCCCGCCGCTACACCGCTGGTCTAGGGGCCGGCGAGCTGGTTGCAGAAGCAGCCTAGGTGCTCACCCGAAGGCGGGGATGTCCCACAAAGCCTGGGCCTTTCCAGCTGTGTCCTGGTTGCGATATGGAGGCCCGCCGCTACACCGCTGGTCTAGGGGCCGGCGAGCTGGTTGCAGAACACAGCCTAGGTGCTCACCAGAGGGCGGGGATGTCCCACAGAGCCTGGGCCTTTCCAGCTGTGTCCTGGTTGCAATATGGAGGCCCGCCGCTACACCGCTGGTCCAGGGGCCGGCGAGCTGGTTGCAGAATGCAGCCTTGGTGCTCACCAGAGGGCTCGGGGATGTCCCACAGAGCCTAGGCGGGACTCTGCCTGCTTGGCTCCGAGACCCTAGCAGATACCTCCGTGAGTGTAGCCCTGGAAGGGGTGTTTACCTGGGCCTTTCCAGCTGTGTCCTGGTTGTGATATGGAGGCCCGCCGCTACACCGCTGGTCTAGGGGCCGGCGAGCTGGTTGCAGAACGCAGCTTAGGTGCTCACCAGAGGGCGGGGATGTCCCACAGAGCCTGGGCCTTTCCAGCTGTGTCCTGGTTGCAATATGGAGGCCCGCCGCTACACCGCTGGTCTAGGGGCCGGCGAGCTGGTTGCAGAACGCAGCTTAGGTGCTCACCCGAGGGCGGGGATGTCCCACAGAACCTGGGCCTTTCCAGCTGTGTCCTGGTTGCAATATGGAGGCCCAACGCTACACTGCTGGTCTAGGGGCCGGCGAGCTGGTTGCAGAATGCAGCCTTGGTGCTCACCAGAGGGCTCGGGGATGTCCCACAGAGCCTAGGCGGGACTCTGCCTGCTTGGCTCCGAGACCCTAGCAGATACCTCCGTGAGTGTAGCCCTGGAAGGGGTGTTTACCTGGGCCTTTCCAGCTGTGTCCTGGTTGCAATATGGAGGCCCGCCGCTACACCGAATTCATTGTTTTTAATTGCTGAGTAGTATTCCATTGTGTAATATACCACATTTTCTGTATCCATTCCTCCACTGAGGGACATCTGGGTGCTTTCCAGCTTCTGGCTATTATAAATAAGGCTGCTATGAACATAGTGGAACATGTGTCCTTATTACATGCTGCGGAATCCTCTGGGTATATGCCCAGGAGTGGTATAGAAGGGTCCTCCAGAAATGTCATGTCCAGTTTTCTGAGGAACCGTCAGACTGATTTTCAGAATGGTTGTACCAGCTTGCAATCCCACCAGCGGTGGAGGAGTGTTCCTCTTTTTCCACATCCTCGCCAACACCTGCTGTCTCCTGAGTTTTTAATCTTAGCCATTCTGACTGGTGTGACGTGAAATCTCAGGGTTGTTTTGATTTGCATTTCCCTAATGACTAATGATGCTGAACATTTCTTAAGGTGCTTCTCAGCAATTCGAAGTTCTTCAGGTGAAAAATCTTTGTTTAGCTCTGTACCCCATTTTTTGATAGGGTTATTTGACTCTCTGGAGTCTACCTTCTTGAGTTCTTTGTATATATTGGATATTAGCCCTCTGTCGGATGTAGGAATGGTGAAGATAGCCACAAACAATATAAAGTATCTTGGGGTGACTCTAACCAAATAAGTGAAAGATCTGTATGACAAGAACTTCATGTCTCTGAAGAAGAAAATCAAAGACCTCAGAAAATGGGAAAATCTTTCATGTTCATGGATTGGCAGGATAAATATAGTACAAATGGCCATCTTAGCAAAAGCAGTATACAAATTCAATGCAATCCCTATCAAAATCCCAACTCAGTTCTTCATAGAGTTAGGAAAAGCAATTATCAAATTCATCTGGAATAACAAAAAAAAACAGGATAGCTAAAACTATTCTCAACAGTAAAAGAACTTGCAGGGGAATCAGGATCCCAGATCACATGCAGTACTACAGAGCAATTGTGTTAAAAACTGCATGATATTGGTACAGTGACAGGCAGGTAGATCAATGGAATAGGATTGAAGATCCAGAAATGAACCCACACACCATGGTCACTTGATCTTTAACAAAGGAGCTGAAACCATCCAGTGGAAAAAAGATAACCTTTTCAACAAATGGCACTGGCTCAACTGGAGGTTAGCATGCAGAAGAATGTGAATTGATCCATTCTTATCAACTCCAAGTGGACTAAGGACTTCCACATAAAACCAAACACACTGAAACTAATAGAAAAGAAACTGGGTAAGACCGTTGAGGACATGGGCACAGGGGGAAAGTTTCTGAACAGAACACCAATAGCTTATGCTTTAAGATCAAAAATTCACAAATGGGACGTCATAAAATTACAAAATTTCTATAAGGCAAAGGACACCATCAATCCAACAAAACCACAACCACAAATTGGGAAAAGATATTCCATTTCTTTAAAGACCAAATCTTCAGTGGTCTTATGTGTATAACATCAAGCTTCTAGTGTCTAATCAATCTACTCAAGTGTACTGAAGTGCACTGTTGCATTTAAAGGATCCATGAATTAGAACTAATCAGTGTGCACTGACAAGGTCATTGTTCAATGTTTATTTTCAATGTTCATTCTGAGTGCCCATCACTATTTGGGATCAATTGTTAAGTATTCTCTCTAATGACACTGACTGTGGATTCATTTTTCACTGCTGACATTCATTTATCTTACAGCTTCTTACTCTGCAACTCTCTTCCACTTAAAATTTTTCATAAATATTTACATTGGAAGCTTCCTTTACTTGGCTCATCAAGATAAAATCATCCATCTGACTTCCGTTTGCAATAAATGTAAGCTATCGTGTTTGCAAATGGCCGCCCCATCCCCTTTGCTTTGTTGGAGGACTAAAAGGTTTTTATTTCTTTATTGTCATTTGCATGCTATCTTAGAAAGAAAATATGTACTACATAGCTTAATCTGTAGTCTTGGAGCCTAAACTACATCTTATTCTAAACCATTGAACAGATTGTAGAAATACTGTAAGATGGACTAAAAAATATAATATATCCATGAACTTATCTAAAACACAAAAAGGCTATGATAGTCCATGTGTTGCTTTCATATCTCAGATGTTATGACTAATAAAATGGGTTAGAGAGTATATTATATAAATCACTGTATGAATAACATCATTTAATCAATACAAAATGTGGAGAAAGTACTTCTACTCCAAAGGTTTAGAACAGAATACAAAGTGGACTTTAAACTGTGTCTTTAAAAGTCACTAATGGTACAATATCATAAAATATTAGCACATATGTTTTCAAGTTATAGAAGAAATTGAAGAGAAAACAGAAGGGAGGAGTGGAGAGGAAGAAGAAATGGCTAATAGCATGAGCAGAATGAAGAACAGAAATGAACAGCTGTATCATATCCTTGCACTGAAGCCAGGGTCGGGTGAGGCTGCCGTTTTTTTTTGTTTTGTTTTGTTTTTTGTTTTGTTTTTTTTTGTTTTTTTGTTTTGTTTTTTTTTTTTTAGAAACACTCCAACAAGCATAAAATCTGCACAGGTTCCAGACAGAGTGCAGTACTGAGTGTGAGAGATGGACATAGGGTCCTACCCCTAACCCTGAAGCTATTTGCAATTGATGCCAAATAGCAAAAGAGAAAATCTGTTTTCTTCAATGGAATGTCAAAGAGTATATCACCTACACTACAAGGCAAGGCCCATGACCATATAGAATTGGTCAAAGCTTTCTTGGCTTTTTGTTTCTTGTAGTTTTGTTTGGGCATTTCCTTTCTTTTTTTTTTTTTCATTAAATATTTTCTTTATTTACACTTCAAATATTATCCTCTTTCCTGGTTTCCCCTCCAACAACCCAACAACCCCCCCCTGTCCCATCCCCCTCCCCCTGCTCACTAACCTACCCAATACTGTGTCCCTGTCCTGGTATTCCCCTGTATGTGGCAACAAGCTTCACAGGACCAAGGACCTTACCTCTCATTGATGCCTGACAAGGCTATCCTCTGCTATATATGCAGCTGCAGCCATGGGTCCCTCCATGTGTACTCCTTGGTTAGTGGTTTAGTCCCTGGGAGCTCTGGGAGTACTGGTTGGTCATATTGAGGCTGCCTTGATAAAGCTGTACTTCATGGAGCCACAGGAGTAGTCAAATATACATTGGATTATCATCTCGTCATTCAGAATGAGGATGTAAAGGTTTGAGTTGCTTCAATTTGAAAAGATCTGAAGACCATTATTACATAGGATAAAATTAGGCAGGAATAAAAAGGCAAACGTTCATGTGTAAAGTGTAAATTTGATCTCAAAGAAATTAAGAATATAATAGGAGTTCCCTGAGGCTGAGGTGTATACAGGTAAGGGAGGGACCAGGAAAGGTTGGTAAACAGGTATCAAGCTACAGTTAGATAATAGCAGAAAGTTCTATTGTAGTACATAAACTTCTATAGTAATATGGACTATGTTTCAAAAGGACTAGGGGAAAGGATTATGTATTTTTTCACCAAAAAGAAATTATGAACATCTGTGGAGATAAACATGACTACTCTGACATCAGACAATGTGTTGAAACACCATAGAAACCCATAGACAGTTACATATTCTTTTTTATTGGATATATTCTTTATTTAGATTTCATTTCCCTTTTCCTGGTTCCCCACCCCCCAAAGGTCCCACATGCCCTTTTCCCTCCCCCTGTTCCCCTATCCACCCCTTCCCACTTCCCTTTTCTGGTATTCCCCTACACTGATGCATTGAGCCTTTCCAGAACCGGGGTCCACTCCTTCCTTCTTCTCGGACATCATTTGGTATGTGGATTGTGTCTTTGGTGTTCCAAGATTCTAGGCTAATATCTACTTATCAGTGAGTGCATACCATGGGTATTCTTTTGAGACTGGGTTACCTCACTTACTATGATGTTCTCCAGCTCCATCCATTTGTCTAAGAATTTCATGAATTCATTGTTTCTAATGGCTGAATAGTACTCCATTGTGTATAAATACCACATTTTTTGTATCCATTTCTCTGTTGAGGGACATTTGGGTTCTTTCCAGCTTCTGGCTATTATAAATAAGGCTGCTATGAACATAGTGGAGCATGTATCCTTATTGCATGCTGGGGAATCTTCTGGGTATATGCCCGGAGTGGTATGGCAGGATCCTTCAGAAGTATTGTGTCTAGTTTTCTGAGGAACCGCCAGACTGATTTCCAGAGTGGTTGTACCAGCTTGCAGTCCCACCAGCAGTGGAGGAGTGTTCCTCTTTCTCCACATCCTCGCCAACACCTGCTGTTTCCTGAGTTTTTAATCTTAGCCATTCTGACTGGTATGAGGTGAAATCTCAGGGTTGTTTTGATTTGCATTTCCCTAATGACTAGTGATGTTGAACATTTCTTAAGATGTTTCTCAGCCATCCGAAGTTCTTTAGGTAAAAATTCTTTGTTTAGCTCTGTACCCCATTTTTGATAGGGTTATTTAGTTTTCTGGGGTCTAACCTCTTGAGTTCTTTGTATACATTGGATATTAGTCCTCTTTCAGATGTAGGGTTGGTGGAGATCTTTTCCCAATTTGATGGTTGCTGATTTGTCCTTTTGACAGTGTCTTTGGACTTACAGAAACTTTTATGAGGACTTACAGAAACTTTAATTTTATGAGGGCCCATTTGTCTAACTAGAAAAGGCTAGCAAATAAAAGAGGGGCTGTTTAGATTGCTCTGTGAGTAAAGCTCTTGCCTCATAACCATGAGGACCCAAGTTCATATCCATAGTGTTCACTTAAAAAGCTGGATGCACCAACATGGGCTTGTAATTCCAAAACTAGGGAGATGGAGACAGGAAAATCTCTTGGGATTACTGTCTAGACTGCCTGACTGAATTGGCTAGCTGCTATACTGAATGAGATATCCTGTCTCAGAAAATAGTCTGGGGAGGAACTAAGATATCCAGTGTCAATCTCTGACTTCTGGATGTATCTTCTTGCACACATACATATGCACATAAACATGTGCACATACATACATACATAAACAAAGTAGCATTTTAACCTAAATATATTTGAGAATTTAGTAAAGGTCAGTAACTTTAATGGTCTTTAATATTTTAAATGTATTAGTAAAGGTCAGTACCTTAATGGTTTTTTGTATGTAAAAATTTCTCCAGATAGGTCAAGGACGCCAGGGGTACATAACCCACAGGCTCAACTAAGCAAGGCTTATAGGAGCTCACAAAGTTGGAATCATCAATCACAGAGCCTGCCTGGGTCTGCACTAGGTTCTCTGTATATATATTACAGTTGTTAGCTTGGTATTTTTGTTGGATCCTAAAAGGAGGAGCAGGGATGTCTTTGACTCTTTTGCCTACTCTTGGGACCCTTTTCCTACTACACATTTGGCTCTGATATGAAGGAGTGCGCCTAGTCTTATTGTATTCTTGTTGGACTATGTTCATCTGATATGCCTGGGAGGCTTGCTCTTTTCTGAAGGGAAACCGGGGAAGAATGAATCTTAGGGAGAGGGGACATGGGAAGGGGAGCAGGAGCAGTGAAGGATAGAAAACTGCAGTCAAGATGTATTGTATAAGAGAAGAATAACTTATTTTTAAAAGAGGACTTCTTTGGAGTGTGTAAACTAAACATTAAAGGAGATCATGCAAAGTCTGAACATGATGTCACATTTAACACACAACATAAGTGAGACTTTTAAAAATCATTTAGTTAAGAAGTGAGTGAACTTGAAGGTAGATGTAAAGGAAAGGCTCTCCCAGCTTCTCCACCTATCAAAACATGTAATTGGCATTCAATCACTTGAACTTGGATGAAGATATCTCAGAGATATTATAGGAAATCTCAGGAGTGTTCTTGAGCTATACAAATCCACCCTCAGGGATTCCTGTCAGTGGAAAGAAAAGCACAAAGATTCGTGCTGTCTTTCCCCATCATAAATAACACTCACTATTAATTTAGTTTTGAGTCACCCATAGGAGAAATGACAGTAAACTACTTAAAGAAATGTCAGAATGACACAATGGGTAGAGTTCAAAGGTGAATGCGATCACTATGGTGCAAGATGTAAACCGAGGAGCTCTTCATAAAGAAAGAAAGTTATGGCTGAATATAAGGCCACTGTATCCATGCACATTGGGAAAATAAGAGCCAGTTAGGAGAAGACAACCATAGGAGCTGGGTAGACAGGTTACGATAAACTCTTAGGAAGACTCTAACAGAAACAGGCATGCCACTGAATCTCTGGCTGCAGCCGGAGAGTTAGAAGTAAGATGAGTATTTGCTGAGTTCAATCTTGAAATTTATTCCTTATGAATAAGTTGGGGACCTACTTTGAGAATGATGTCTCTCTAGGAAGAGACATTTTATAAAGTATGACGTTGACTATGCATGTAAAGTGAGTCCTCCCACATTGCTCAGGAAACAGAAGCCATGCCTGGTATTTCGATCCCGACAGAATTCTAATGCAATAAATTAATAATTATAAAATTCATGTACTAGTGACAGAATTGAAGGTGAATAAAAGGCCTAAAATTTTCAGGTGACCATCAGCTTCCAGACAAGTTAACACTTACTTCTGCCTACTGAACCAAGCAGACTATCTGACACTGGATCTTCCACAGGTCATGGGAAGCTTTTCTCCTGCTGAAGCTCACAGATGAGCCTACTGTAAAGAAAGGAGCGGGGACATAGCTTTATCTCCCTTTAAGCCCCCAAATCCCACACAAGTGTGTCTCTAGTCAAATGAAACCTTAACTCTGCCAGTAAGAGATACTAGAGTGTAAAATCCCTACACATTGATAACTCATGAGACAACATGGAGCGGAGAAAAGATCAATATTAATGCTTATTAAAACTATATAGACAAAATGCACTGTTCTCTGTGTACGTGTATATATAGCCTTACATTCAGCAGTTAGCCATTCACATGTTCAGGGCTATATAATACACTCAGTGAATAAGAAATTAAATTTCTCCTTTATAGAGGAATTTTAATCCAGCAACATGGCTGCTCTAGCAAGAAATCTTATCCAAAGGTATGATCCAGCTGGAATATAGACACACCAAACACTTTTAACCTCTCCAGCTGGAATACACACCTTTGATCCCTCTGGCAGAATAGAAACATATCGTTAGTATACACCTTTAATCACAAACAGTGACTTCTAATTGAGGGGCAAAGTGATGAATCAGAGGAAGATTTGACAGAATGAGTCAGAGATATGATATGACCAACTCTCAGAACAGGCAGAAAAGAGAGGCTATTTAAAGAGCAGTAAGGAAGAGAGCATTCAGTTCAGTGGCGTTCAGTTCAATAGGAAGCAGTTCAGTTCCCGGAGTTCAGAGGCAGTCTTTTCAAGTAGAGCAATTCAGTCAGAAGCTGAGAGAGTTCAAGCCAGAAGAGTTGAGTTGAACCAGTCAGACAGAGTTCACACAGAGTCAGAAAGAATGAGTTTATTCAGAGTTAAGTATTGAAGGCTGAAACACTCTAGGCCTGGTAAGCAGATAGAAGCTAGAAACTGAAGCCTTCAAGGTGTGAACTTGCAGAAGATTGGATCATATGGAGGCTAAATGTCTCCAAGCCTAAGTCTAGGAAAAGCTAGATAGAAATGCTCTGGGCTCAGCCCAAGCTGTGGGTTCATAAAGCTTGGGTCCAGCTGTCATCTCAACCCTTCGTCTGAGAAAAGGAAAGCGACACTATCATTTACACTCACCATCCCTGAAAAACTAGTTGGCCAGAAATCTGAGTAAAAGTAAGATATGAAGATAAAGAAAAAATGGAATAGCTGTGGGGCTGCTCATGTCTGGCATCCTATAAAATAACCACATATTTGTTTGTCTGTGCTAACAAGTAGAAGTCATGTGGCAAAGTGATTAGGAGCATGGGCTTTGACCCACGTGCAGCCCGAGCACACACCTAGTGTTGGACTCATGTCTACTACATGGCTTTCAGCAGAGTAACATACCAGAGTTACAACTGTTCTGGAGTTGTGGAACATATTGTCTATCTCACAAGGTTCCTTGAGAATTCTGCCTTAATATATGGAAAGGACAGCTCTCTGCTTTCTCCATGCTCACAGTAGAGTTTGTTATTTTGAATTAGAACTAACTCTGAATATCACCTCACAATTCACATATACAAGAAAAATTTTAATATTTCAAATATAATAATTTGACTCTCTTCCATTTTGTATCACATAAAGTTAAGAAGATAGGCTGCAAGCATCCTAAGAGTAGTCACCGCTGTATCAAACCACTGAGGGTCCTGTACAGGCACATTCCATGTCTGTTTCTGAGGACTGGTATCTGTAGATATGTCAACTTTCCACTCTTATTGTAAATTTCCTAATTCTCCTTCTCTTCATACTCTGACAAGCAACAGCCAAGCCTTTGAAATTTAGAGACCTTCATATAAACTTTGAAAATAAATTCTCTTTAATGTGCATGACTTCATTTGGGATCTCGTCTTTTGCTGAAGTGGATTCATATTACTCTGTATGTTCTCTTTTTTGAGGAAAAATTATAGAGAACCCTAGTAGTAGAATATATAAGAAAAAAATTTAAATTTCAGGGAAATATTAAATAATACTGTCAAGTAAAAGCATGTGTCACAAGTTTCCTATATGGGTTTATTAGCTGTTAACCTTTTCCAAACCATAGAATGCATTCACATCAACATATTAGAAAGCACAAGGAAATACAATACATATATTCCCTTCTACATCACCTATCATTTCTTTCAATATTTCAACATATACATAATCTTATCTGCATTCCACCTATGTCTTTAAATTTATATAGAATCCATCAGAACAACTAAGAGCATCAAATAATTACAATCTCAGAAATTCTTACATGCTATAACAACTTTGAAAAGCTCATTGCTACAAAGTATCTTATTTGCAGACCTTATGTTATTGTACACAAATGGCCCAAAAACTCCACCAGGAGAAGGCTACACCTGATAACACTTTCAGTAAAACAGGATACAAAAATTAATACACACTAATATTCTCCCTATACTGAAATGACAAGTAGAATGAGAAAGAAACCAGGGAAGCAATGTCTTTCATCAGATCCTCCGAAATAATATCTGGAGGTAACTCTAGCAAAGCAAGTAAAAGATCTGTATAATAAAACATTACAGACATTAAAGAAAGACATTGAAAAATATCAGATGATGAAAAGATCTCTCAGGCTCATGGATTGGAAGGATTAACATAGGAAAAATGGTCATCCAACCAAAGCAAGCTACAGATTCAACACAATCCCCATCAATGAAAAAAACAAATGAGACCTCATGAAACGGAAAAGCTTCTGTACAGCAAAAGATACTATGATTCAGACAAAACAATGGGCTACAGAATGAGAAAAGCTTTTACCAACTACACATCCAACAGAGGGCTAATACCCAAAATACATAACGAACTAAAAACATCTGAACAAGAAAACAAATGACCTAATTAAAAGTGAGGGACAGATCTAAACAGATAGTTCTCAAAAGATGAACCACAAATGGCTGAGAAACGCCTAAAATATATTCAGTATCCTTAGCCTTCAGTGAAAAACAGACTAAAGCTACTTTGAATTTCATCTTACACCTGCCAGAATGGCCAAGAGTCACAAAACAAATGATAGCTCATGAGGAGTAGTAGATGAGAAACATTTAGTCATTGCTGGTGGGAATGCAAACATTTATAGCTATTGTTGAAATTAGCCTGACTGTTACACAGGAAGCTCAAAATGTATCTTCCGCAATATCCAGCGATAGCTGTTTGCTATTCTTGGACAAAAATCTAATGGATACATCCTATTACAGAAACACTTGTTCAAATGTGTTTATTTCTCTTCTGTTCATAGTAATAAAAGTTCAGAAAAGGTCTAGATGCCCATCAGTGTGTGAATGGATAAAGAAAGTATCATTCATTTACATAATGTTATGTTACTTAACTCTCAAAAATAAAATCATGAAATTCACGGGTATATGAATGGAGCAAGAAGAAAATCATTCTGAGAGAAATAATCCAGACCCAAAAAGGCAAACATGAATTTTCTTATGTAGGGCTGTTAGCTGTTAAGTCTTTGATAAACAGGCTACAATCCATATAATAGAGCAGAGGTTAGGTTTAGAGTAAGAGGCTGGCAGGGGCAGGAGATGGATTGCCACAGTAATAGGAAATAGAATAGATAGTTATAGAGGGGCAAGATGGAGGTAAATGGAAAGAGAACCATTTCTGTTGAGTTTTTCTTATGTGACTTAGACTGTGTCTAAGTCAGAAGTTACTTAGCAATGATTTTTCATTATCCCAAGAGCTGTGTCCATAGCCTGTTAAGATTTCTTTCCAGATAAATGAGCACTTCCCTATCATGCAATCATTAGAAAAGGAGTAGTTATTTTTCTATGTAGCCAATTCTCTCAGCCGTATGATGGGCAATATCTCTGCAATTCATTCAGCGGTAATTAGATTCATTTGTCTCACAAACCAAAATGCTCGAAAGATTCTTTCCATCATCAATCAATCTATGTTCATCTGTGATTGATATCAATTCAAAACTGTACCAAAGAAAATAAAATAATCTGCTGTCCCACACTACGCGTTCTAAGATTTATTAGTTATTTCTCATTTTTCAAACTAAAAGTATTTTAATAAATTATATTACAACAATCTACAAATAACCCTAAATAAGCTAGCATTTGATACTGTACAAATGATTTGAAAAATCAACTAGAGATAATAAATCATTAAAAAACAGTACCTATTTTGAAGTGTCTGAGTTTGGGAGAGCAAATTAAGTAAAATATAATGCTGGCACACACTGGTAGGATTTACTGAAGGAGTTAGAGGCAGGAGGATCATAAGTTTGAGGCTACCCTGGGTTATCTCTTAACTATTGTTTTCTACTTAAAAGGTAGCTATGAAAAAATGAATTGAAATGCCAACATAAATAATTCACCTTATAATTTGGGATAAATAATGCTGACTGATCAATCCTTACAACTCACAGTGTAAAAAAGATAAAGGAAATGGGATTTTTTTTCTAGTCCAAGGAAATGGTCAACGGAAGAAAAATCAACATAGCATCTTGCTGAAAGCTTGAATCAATTTAATATAATCACTGGAAGTACATAAAGGTTTCATGCCATGACATATATTATTGATGAAAAACACAGATGGTAATGATGACTGAAGATGCTCCTTCAGACAGACTACAGCTGATGCATTTCTTAAGAGGAAACTACTGTGACACCATTCAAATGGCAAGCAATTTCACTTGCCCATGAAATTTTTATTTACCTATGGAAGTCAATTTTTTCATTGGTTGCTTGACACTTTTTGTTAGACTTCTATCTTAATCTTGAAACTTCCATGGTAATTGTCACCTCCTGGTCCAGACTGAGAGAGCCTGTAATGGTTCCTACAGCCAAACTATCTCTTATACAACCATTACTATCACTGAAGAGGTCATGCACTGATCAAATTCATGATGGCATAGTCATTATTTATCAAAATACCAAATTTAATAAGAAGTAGACAACAAGCTACTTAAAGATTATAACATTTTATCAAAGTCATTACATAATTAATTCCAACAAAACCTTCTTTAAAAGTTAAAAGATCTTTGAAAAAATTTTAAAAATCCCTTAATAGATTTACTGAGAATCTCTAACCTTAGGGGAGGAGACAAGCTGTGCAAACAGGTAGGATTCCATCTGTTACTGGTTTACTTTATGCTTGAATTATCTGTGATTTATACCCAAACATCAATTTCTTTAACTCTAAAGTAACTTCCTTGTAGGACTACAATTTAACTCCAGGGGACCCAGAGTTTACTGGAATACATAGAGACAGTCTAATACCTACATTTCTTACCTTGTTCCACAAAATCAAATGAGAAAGAATACTGCCAGCTTCATTTAGTAATGACAATATTTTCCTAATACCAAAGCCATATTCAGACACAATTAAAAGGAGAACTATACACTAATACTTAAATCAAAGTCATGAATTTGGGGGAGAAAGAGGCAGTAGAGAGGAGAAAGGAGTGAAAGTAAATACAGTACACATAGAGAAAACTCTCACAAAGTATTTTAGTTATAAAAGAATAAAATTTTAATAAAATTATTCCAAAAACAAATTTGCATTTGTACACTATCACTAAAAGAAAACTAGAGACCAACATTCCTGATATACATAGCCACAAATGTTCTTAGCAAAATATTCCAAGCTGAATTCAGAAACAAATTAAAAAGATCATACTTCTTAGGCAAATCAATAACTATAGTATATCATAAATAATAAGACACATAACCATTTGGCTAAATACAGAAAGATTATTGAAAAAGATTAATGTGCTTCATGAAAAAAGATCTGGAGACATTAGGAATAGATTAATCAAACCTCAAAATAATAAAGTCTATTTAAGACTTGAGAATTTTTCTTCCACAATCAAACATGAGATGCCAACTTTCACTATATTCACTAAACTTTAGTGAACCCAGTAGAATGTTTGTAATCTCAGCCATTGCAATAATACAAGAGAAAGACAAAAAAAATGGATAAAATAGGAAAGAGAAAATTCAAACTTTCCCTATTTTCCAATGATTCTATAATTAAAAGACACTATAGAATGTGTTATTCAAGAAACATTTTCAGTAAAGTTTCAAGATACTTTCATCTTCATCCATAACAAGGAACTCATGTAGAAAAACAAGGAAATGAACAAACATAGCTAGGAATGAACATGAAATGGAAGGAATTTAAACATCTCTATAAGGAAAACCTCATGGTATTTTAATACATCAGAGAATATTAGACTATGGAAAGTAATTCTATACTCCTGAAGTGACAGAATTGATATAGAGAAATTAAATGTGATCTACAGATTCAGTTCAATTCCCACCAAAATGCCTATATTGTTACTCACAGACCTAAAAAAGAATCCAAGAACTAATATGGAACCACAAAAGACCACAAAATCCAAAGTAACTCTAAGGCAGAAGTTTAGAAATCACTACAGCTATCATTAAGAAATCTGGCATCACAAACAACATACCTTGGCATAACTCTAACCAAACAAGCGAAAGATCTGTATGACAGGAACTTCAAGTCCTTGAAGAAAGAAATCGAAGAAGACCTCAGAAGATGGAAAAATATTTCTTGCTCCTGGATTGGCAGGATCAATATAGTAAAAATGGCCATCTTGCCAAAAGCAATCTACAGATTCAATGCGATCCCCATCAAAATCCCAACACAATTCTTCATAGATCTAGAAAGAGCAATTCTCAAATTCATCTGGAGCAACAAAAAACCCAAGATAGCTAAAACTATTCTCAACAATAAAAGGACTTCTGGGGGAATCAATATCCCTGACTTCAAGCAGTACTACAGAGCAATTGTGTTAAAAACTGCATGGTATTGGTACAACAACAGGCAAGTAGATCAATGGAATAGAATTGAAGACCCAGAAATGAACCCACAGACTTATCACTTGAGCTTTGATAAAGGAGCCACAACCATCCAGTGGAAAAAAGATAGCCTTTTCAACAAATGATGCTGGTTCAACTGGAGGTCAACATGCAGAAGAATGCGAATTGACCCACTCTTATCTCCTTGTACTAAGATCAACTCCAAGTGGATCAAGGACCTCCACATAAAACCAGACACACGGAAACTATTAGAAAAGAAACTGGGGAAGACACTGGAGGACATGGGAACAGGGGTAAAGTTCCTGAATAGAACACCAAGAGCTTATGCTCTAAGACCAAGAATTGACAAATGGGATCTCATAAAATTACAAAGTTTTTGTAAGGCAAAGGACACTGTCAGAAGGACAAAACGGCAACCAACAAAGTGGGAAATGATCTTCACCAACCCCACATCTGACAGAGGGCTAATATCCAATATACACAAAGAACTCAAGAAGTTAGACCCCAAAGAACCAAATAACCCTATCAAAAAATGGGGTACACAGCTAAACAAAGAATTTTCACCAGAAGAAATTCGGATGGCTGAGAAACAACTTAAGAGATGTTCAACCTCATTAGTCATCAGGGAAATGCAAATCAAAACAACCCTGAGATTCCACCTCACACCAGTCAGAATGGCTAAGATTAAAAACTCAAGAGACAACAAGTGCTGGCGAGGATGTGGAGAAAGAGGAACACTCCTCCACTGTTGGTGGGATTGCAAAATGGTAAAAACTGCTCTGGAAATCAGTTTGGCAGTGCCTCAGAAAATTGGGCATGTCACTTCCAGAGGACCCTGGCATACCACTCCTGGGCATATACTCAGAGGATTCCCCTGCATACAATAAAGACACATGCTCCACTATGTTTATAGCAGCCTTGTTTATAATAGCCAGAAATTGGAAGGAGCCCAAATATCCCTCAAAGGAGGAATGGATACAAAAAAATGTGGTATATTTATACAATGGAATACTACTCAGCAATTAAAAATAATGAATTCATGCAATTTGTAGCTAGATAGTTAGATCTGGAAAATATCATCCTAAGTGAGTTAACCCAATCACAAAAGAATACACATGAAATGCAATCACTGATAAGTGGATATTAATGAGCCCAGAAGCCCTAAATACTCAAGGCACAATTAGCAAGTCAAATGATTCCCAAGAAGAAGAAAGGAGAGGACCCTGGTCCTGAAAAGATTGGATCCAATTTTGTATACCCAGAACAGAGAAATTGTGGGGGGGTGGATGATTGGGAAATAGTTGGGGGGAGAGGAATTATGGGACGTATAGTGAGGGGGGAACTGGGAAAGGGGAAAGCCTTTGGAATGTAAACATAGAATATAGAAAATAAAAATTAAAAAAAGAAAAATAAATAAATGATAATAAAATCTCAAATTAAAAATTAATGAATATATCATACATTAAAATATATGCATCCAAATATCATGTTTATCTTAGTGATTTTTAAGAAAAATTATTATATTGTGTGCATTTTCTGACTTTAGGACAGAAGAGTATATTTTTATTTTGATTAAAACATTTTTAAGAATTACAATGAATAAATAAAAAAAATAAATGAGCTAAAAAAAGAAATCTGGCATCAATGACGGAGAAGATGCTAAAAAGGAGGTGGAAGATCTTAATCACTGATGGTGGGAGTGTGAAGTAGTATAGCCATTTGGAAGTCAATAAACAATTTCTCAAAAAAATAAAAATAGGACTATGATCTAACCTAGATACGCACTCCAAGTCCTTCCATAGAGTCACTTAGATGTATGTTTATTGCATGAAATTTTCATGAAAATATTCAGATCTAGAAAGTGTAACACTGTGCAAGATGACCCAAATTCAGAAACACAAACCCACATATACTTTCTCATATGCGGAATGGAGGCTAGGGATTAGACATATGTAACTGGGTATAAATATTAGTAAAGTCTACAAAAGCTACCAAAGAGACAATGAGGGAATAAAAATAGGTGAGCAGGAGGTGATAGGATGGCCAAAAGAGCACATGGAATATGAGAAAGGAAAATCACCTTGGGGAAGGTCACAAAGAACACTAAGGGAGGGCCTCACATCACTGTGGGGATAAAAGAGAAGGAAACATCTACTAGGCATGTTTTGTTGGAAAAATGCCTTAATGATATCTAATGATACCTTGTACATCTTTGCATATGGGTGTGTGTGTGTGTGTGTGTGTGTGTGTGTGTGTGTGCGTGTGCATGTGTGTGTTTTGTTTTGTTTTTAGGGATGGGATTCAAGTTCTATATTTATTTATTTCTGCAGGTAGCAAGGTGCAAGTGCACACAATGTCACATGAACAACTTAGCAGAGAAGTTGCAAGAGTGTAAGAGTAAGGTCTCTTTTTCCATTGTGTGTATTCTAAAGATTAAATTCAGATTGTCAAAATTGGTGGGCAGTGCCCTTAGGTGCTGAGTCATCTTGCCAGCCTAATGTTTTATTTCCTTTTCGTTTTGTTGATTAAGATTTTCTTTTTTTATTAAATATATTCTTTATTTACATTTCATTTCCCTTTTCCTGGTTCCCCGCCCCCCCAAAGGTCCCATATGCCCTTTTCCCTCCCCCTGTTCCCCCATCTACCCCTTCCCACTTCCCTGTTCTGGTCTTCCCCTACACTGATGCATTGAGCCTTTCCAAAACCAGGGTCCACTCCTTCCTTTTTCTTGGACATCATTTGGTATGTGGATTGTGTCTTTGGTGTCCCAAGATTCTAGGCTAATATCCATTTATCAGTGAGTGCATACCATGGGTATTCTTTTGAGACTGGGTTACCTCACTTAGTATGATGTTCTCCAGCTCCATCCATTTGTCTAAGAATTTCATGAATTCATTGTTTCTAATGGCTAAATAGTACTCCATTGTGTATAAATACCACATTTTTGTATCCATTCCTTTGTTGAGGGACATCTGGGTTCTTTCCAGCTTCTGGCTATTATAAATAAGGCTGCTATGAACATAGTGGAGCATGTATCCTTATTGCATGCTGGGGAATCTTCTGCGTATATGCCCAGGAGTGGTATAGAAGGGTCCTCGGGAAGTATCGTGTCCAGTTTTCTGAGGAACCACCAGACTGATTTCCAGAGTGGTTGTACCAGCTTGCAATCCCACCAGCAGTGGAGGAGTGTTCCTCTTTCTCCACATCCTCGCCAACACCTGCTGTTTCCTGAGTTTTTAATCTTAGCCATTCTGACTAGTATGAGGTGAAATCTCAGGGTTGTTTTGATTTGCATTTCCCTAATGATTAATGATGTTGAACATTTTAGCCATCCAGATTTCTTCAGGTGAAAAATCTTTGTTTAGCTCTATAGACCATTTTTGGATAGGGTTATTTGGTTTTCTAGGGTCTAACTTCTTGATTTCTTTCTATACATTGGATATTAACCCTCTGTCAGATGTAGGGTTAGTGAAGATCTTTTACCAATTTTTTGGTTGCTGATTTGTCCTTTTGACAGTGTCTTTTGCCTTGCAGAAACTTTGTAATTTTATAAGGTCCCATTTGTCTATTCTTGATCTTAGAGCATAAGCTATTGGTGTTCTGTTCAGGAACTTTCCCCCTGAGCCAATGTCCTCAAGAGTCTTCCCCAGTTTCTTTTCTACTAGCTTTAGTGTGTCTAAAGACTTTTTAGAATGTAATGAAAATGAAGGCACAACATACTCAAATCTATGGGACACAATGAAAGCAGTGCTAAGAGGAAAACTCATAGCACTGAGTGCCTCCAAAAAGAAACTGGAGAGAGCAGACACTAGCAACTTAACGGCACACCTGAAAGCTCTAGAACAAAAAGAAGTTATTTCACCCAAGAGGAGTAGAAGACAGGAAATCATCAAACTCAGGGCTGAAATCAATCAAGTTGAAACAAAGGGAACCATACAAAGAACCAACAAAACCAGGAGCTGGTTCTTTGAGAAAATCAACAAGATAGATAAACCCTTAGCCAGACTAACCAAAGGGCACAGACAGAATCCAAAGATTTTCTTTGATTAAAAAAGCCAGGCTGAATGTAATCCACTACATAAACAAACTGAAAGAAAAAAACCACATGGTCATCTCATTAGATGCTGAAAAAGCATTCGACAAAATCAGCATCCTTTCATGCTAAAAGTCTTGGAAAGAGCAGGAATTCAAGGCCCATACCTAAACATAGTAAAAGCAATCTACAGCAAACCAGTAGCCAACATCAAAATAAATGGAGAGAAACTTGAAGCATTCCCACTAAAATCAGGGACTAGACAAGGCTGCCCTCTCTCTCCATATCTTTACAATATAGTACTTGAAGTTCTAGCAAGAGCAATTAGACAACATAAGGAAGTCAAAGGGATACAAATTGGAAAGGAAGAAGTGAAACTATCATTATTTGCAGACGATATGATAGTTTACCTAAGCGACCCAAAAAACTCCACCAGAGAACTTCTACAGCTGATAAACAACTTCAGCAAAGTGGCAGGCTATAAAATTAACTCAAGCAAGTCAGTGGCCTTCTTGTACTCAAAGGACAAGCAGGCAGAGAAAGAAATTAGGGAAATAACACCCTTCACAATAGCCACAAACAACATAAAGTATCTTGGCGTAACTCTAACCAAACAAGCGAAAGATCTGTACAACAGGAACTTCAAGTCCTTGAAGAAAGAAATCGAAGAAGACCTCAGAAGATGGAAAAATATTTCTTGCTCCTGGATTGGCAGGATCAATATAGTAAAAATGGCCATCTTGCCAAAAGCAATATACAGATTCAATGCAATCCCCATCAAAATCCCAACTCAATTCTTCATAGATCTAGAAAGAGCAATTCTCAAATTCATCTGGAGCAACAAAAAACCCAGGATAGCTAAAACTATTCTCAACAATAAAAGGACTTCTGGGGGAATCAATATCCCTGACCTCAAGCAGTACTACAGAGCAATTGTGTTAAAAACTGCATGGTATTGGTATAGCAACAGGCAAGCAGATCAATGGAACAGGATTGAAGACCCAGAAATTAACCCACAGACTTATGGTCACTTGATCTTTGATAAAGGAGCCACAACCATCCGGTGGAATAAAGATAGCCTTTTCAACAAATGGTGCTGGTTCAACTGGAGGTCAACATGCAGAAGAATGCGAATTGACCCACTCTTATCTCTTTGCACTAAGATCAACTCCAAGTGGATCAAGGACCTCCACATAAAACCAGACACACGGAAACTATTAGAAAAGAAACTTGGGAAGACCCTGGAGGACTTGGGCACAGGGGAAAAGTTCCTGAAGAGAACACCAATAGCTTATGCTCTAAGATCAAGAATCGACAAATGGGACCTCATAAAATTACAAAGTTTCTGCAAAGCAAAGGACACTGTCAGAAGGACAAAACGGCAACCAACAAAGTGGGAAAAGATCTTTACCAACTCCACATCCGACAGAGGGCTAATATCCAATATATACAAAGAACTCAAGAAGTTAGACCGCAAAGAAACAAATAACCCTATCAAAAAATGGGGCACAGAGCTAAACAAAGAATTTTCACCAGAAGAAATTCGGATGGTCGAGAAACACCTTAAAAGATGTTCAACATCATTAGTCATCAGGGAAATGCAAATCAAAACAACCCTGAGATTCCACCTCACACCAGTCAGAATGGCTAAGATTAAAAACTCAAGAGACAACAAGTGCTGGCGAGGATGTGGAGAAAGAGGAACACTCCTCCACTGTTGGTGGGATTGCAAAATGGTAAAACCGCTCTGGAAATCAGTTTGGCGGTTCCTCAGAAAATTGGGCATGTCACTTCCAGAGGACCCTGGCATACCACTCCTGGGCATATACCCAGAGGATTCCCCTGCATGCAATAAGGACACATGCTCCACTATGTTTATAGCAGCCTTGTTTATAATAGCCAGAAATTGGAAGGAGCCCAAATATCCCTCAAAGGAGGAATGGATACAGAAAATGTGGTATATTTATACAATGGAATACTACTCAGCAATTAAAAATAATGAATTCATGCAATTTGTAGGTAAATGGTTAGACCTGGAAAATATCATCCTGAGTGAATTAACCCAATCACAAAAGAATGCACATGAAATGCAATCACTGATAAGTGGATATTAATGAGCCCAGAAGCCCTAAATACTCAAGACACAAATAGCAAGTCAAATGATTCCCAAGAAGAAGAAAGGAGAGGACCCTGGGCCTGTAAAGATTGCATCCAGTTTAGTAAAGAAACCGAGGGGGGAGGGGGAACGATTGGGGAACAGTTGGGGAGGAGAGGAACTATGGGAACTATGGTGGGTGGGAACTGGGAAAGGGGAAAGCCTTTGGAATGTAAACATAGAATATAGAAAATAAAAAAAAATTAAAAAAAAAAAAGCCAGGCTGTGGTGGCACACATGCCTTTAATCCCAGCACTTGGGTGGCAGAGGTGGGTGGATTTCTGAGTTCAAGGCCAGCCTGTTCTACAGAGTGAGTTCCAGGATAGCCAGGGATACACAGACAAAAGCTGTCACAAAAAAAAAATTAAATTAAATTAAATTAAAGAAATTAAAAAGAAAAATAGGGTTAATTTTGTTATCTAGTCACTTTACTAAAGGCATTTATCAGCTGTATGAGTCCTCTGGTAGAATTTGGGGGGGTCACACACACACACACAGATATATATATATATATATATATATATATATATATATATGCATTTATATGCATATATATACATATATATGTATACTATCAAATCATGTGGAAATAGAGATATTTTGACTTCATCCTTTCCAATTGACATCACCTTAATCTCCTTTAGTTGTCTTATGGCTCTAGTTAGAACTTCAAGGATTTTATTGAATAGAAACAGAAAGAGTGGGCAGCTTTGTCTCATCTCTGATTTTAGTGGAATTGCTTTAATTTTCTTTCCATTTGATTTGATGTTAAGTATCAGCTTGCTGCATATTGCTTTTATTGTGTTAATATATGTGCCTTGGAGAGATCCCTGATCTCTCCAAGACTTTCATTATGAAGAGGTGATGGATCTTGTCAAATGCTTTTTCAGCATCTAATCAGATGGTCGTGTATTTTTTCCTTTCCTTTTGTTTATATGGTGAATTGCGCTGATGGATTTTCATATGTTCAACCATCTCTGCAATCCTGGGTAGAAGCCTACTTGATCATGTTTCTTAGATTGGGTTTGTGAGTATTTTATTGAGTTTTTTGCATCAACATTCATAAGGGAAGTTGGTCTGAAATTCTCTCTTTGTTGAGTTTTATGTGGATTTGGTATCAAGGTGACTGTGGCCTCAAAGAATGATTTTGTCACTGTTACTTCTGTTGATCAGTTACTCTCCTTTATTAAAATTATAAACAAGCTGAGAATGAAGTTAGAGAAACAACACCCTTGACAAAAGCCACAAATAATATAACATATCTTGGGGTAACTTTAACTAAGCAGTTGAAAAGCTTGGATGACAATGACTTCAAGTCCCTGAAGAAAGAAATTGAAGAAAATATAATAAGAATAGATCTCCCATTCTCATGGATTGGTACAATTACCATAGAAAAATTGCCTATCTTGCCAAAAGCAATTTTAAGATTCAGTGCAATTCCCATCAAAATTCCAACACGATTCTTTACAGACTTTGAAAGAGCAGTTATGGAAATAAAACAATAGTTAAAGCAAACTTCTACAATAAAAACTGCTGTGGGTATCACCACTCAAACTGTACTATGGAGCAATAGTAATAAAAACTCCATGCTATTAATACATAAATAGATTGATCAATGGAATCAAATTCAAGATGCGTAAATAAACCAACACACATACGGACACTTGATTTTTGATAAAGAAGCCAAAACTATATACACAATGTGAAAACGAAAGCATCTACAACAAATGGTACTGGTCTAACTGTATTGTTGCATGTAAAAGAATGCAAATAGATCCATATTTGTTGCCCTGCAAAAATCGTCAAAGCTAATCAAAGCCATCAGCTTTAAACCAGACACACTAAATCTAATAAAAAAGAAAGTGGAGAATAGCCTTGAACAAACTGGTGCAAGAGACAACTTTCAGGATAGAACATCAAAAACTCAACAACTAAGATCAACAATTAATAAATGATATACAATGTGTGGTTCCCAGGTTCTCCCTCTCCTTGCCACTGGTGTCTGGGTGCTTACAGCACACCAGCTTAGAAAAGAGAAGGCAGAGTTCAACGCCACTGTTACCCGCTGGGGAGTCAGCATGCTGCTACTTACCAGACCTGAATGGGAAAGCAAACTGTGGGACAAATGTTGTGGTTCCCCAGTCTCAGTTTTGTGTATTAGGACACTCCCATCCAATTGAGAGCCAGTGCTGGGTTACAGAGAAGCCACAGAAGAGAGTGGGCCTTTTTCAGGAGTCTTAGTTTTGCAGGTCATTAAAGGGAAGTCCTTCCTGGTGGTGATCACTAAAGAAGCAGCTTTCTGAGAAGATCTTATCTTGTTCGTGTTCCTATATTGGAGTGAGCCAGAGATTATATAGGGCATGAGAATATCCAGGAAGGGAAGGTCATTGGCTGAAGGCAAGGCTATTGAGATACCTCATTAGCATGAAGAGACATTCTAGATACTGCACTGAGTGACTGGCTGCCTGTGGTCCTCTCAGATGAGAGTCATGGCTACTGCATCTTCCAGAACATGCTCAGAGGGAAGGGAGAAGGCAGTTTCACTCCTGCCATCTCAGACGTTTGAGGTTCCTGGAATTTGAACATGCCCCACCACACCAGTTCTTATGCCTATGTGGTAGCTCAGTCCATGTGACCTACTGAAAAGCTTCTGTAAGACAAAGGACACTGTCAATAGGACAAACTGGCGAGCTACAGATTTGGAAAAGATCTTCACCAACCTTACATCTGACAGAGAACTAATATCCAAAATATATGAAGAACTCAAGAAGTTGGATGCCAATAACCCAACTAAAAATGGGGTATAAAGCTAACGAAAGAATTCTCGACAGAGGAATCTCTAATGTCCAAGAAACAGTTAAAGAAATGTTCAATGCATTTAATCATGAGGGAAATGCAATTCAAGATCCTACCCTACACCCATCGGAATGGCTAAGATTAAAACCTCAAGTGACAACACATTCTTGTGAGGATGTAGAGCATAGGAGGTGCCCCTCTATTGCTGATGGGAGTGTATACTTGTATACTACTTTGGAAATTGATCTGTCAGTTTCTTGGAAAATTAGGAATAGCTCCGCCCCCAAAACCAGCTATACTACTCCTGGGTATGTACTCAAAAAGATGGTCCACCATCCCAGATGGACAATTGCTCAATTAAATTCATAGCATCTTTATTTGTAATAGACAGAAACTGGAACCAAAATAGATATTCTTCAACTGAAGAATGGGTAAAGAAAATGTGGTGTGCTTCCACAATGGAATACTACTCAGGTATTAAAAACCAGGGCATCATGAAATTTGCAGGCAAGTGGATGGACTAGAAGATATCATGCTGAGTGAGTGAGACACATCCTGAAAGCTATACATGATATGTCCTCACATGTAAGTGGATATTAGCCCAAAGGTACAGGATAACCACACTGTCCTCCACTGACCTGAAGAAGTCAAGTAACAAGAGGCGTCCACTGAAGGATGCTTGAATCTCACTGAGAAGTGAAACTAAAATAGACATCATCAAAAGTGGATGGAAAGAGGGAACTGGTTGGCAGAAGGGTGGGGAGGGAAACAGGGCTGAGAATCAGGTGTGAGGAGAGCTGAGATAGGGGGTTAGAAGGCTAGCCAAAGGGGAATGTGGTGGGGAGGGTGCATCTCTGGGATAAGTTGTTGACCTGGGACTAGAGAGACTCCTAAGAGGATATGAAGGTGGCTATAGCAGAGACTCCTAACAGCAAGGGATATAGATCCTGAAGGGGCCACCTCCTGTACCCAAGAGGGAATTCTAGTGGAGAAAAGGTATCGCCAACCTACCTCTGAAACTTTTGACCCCAAATTTTTCCCGACTACAAAATGAGAACGGCTATGGATAGAGCAAAGATTGGGGGAGTGGCCAACCAACGACTGACCCAAATTGAGCTCTACCCCATGGAAAGAGCCAACCCCTGACAGTATTAGTAATACTCAGCTATGCATGCAGACAGGAGTCTAGCATAACTGTCATTTGAGATGCTTCATCCAGCAGCTGACAGATGACAGCTGCACAGACCCACATCTAACCATTAGGAAGAGGTGAGAGAATCTTGTAAGACTCATAGGAAGAATTGGGAGGCTGGAGGATACCACAAGAAGACCTACAAAGCTAACTAACCTGGGCCTTTGGGGATTCACAGAGACTGAACCACCAACCAGAGAGAATGGACTGGACCTAGGCCCCCTACACATATGTAGTGACATATAACTTCATGAGGGTCCCCTAAGAATTGGAGTAGGGGCTATCTCTGACTTGAACTCTGGTGCCTGCCTCCGGATTCCCTTTCCTATAGCTGGGATACCTCGTCTGGCCTCCATGGGAAAGGGAGTGCTTAATCATGATGTGACTTGATGTGATGTGGTAGTTTGGTACCAGTGGGGTTGGGAATAGGGTGAGGGAGAAGGGACAAAGGGAGTAGGAAAAGGAGAGTATAAGGGCAGGACTGGGTCAAAGGAGGAATGGATACAGAAAATGTGGTATATTTATACAATGGAATGCTACTCAGCAATTAAAAATAATGAATTCATGCAATTTGTAGGCAAATGGTTGGATATGGAAAACATCATCCTAAGTGAGTTAACCCAATCACAAAGAATACACATGAAATGCAATCACTGATAAGTGGATATTAATGAGACCAGAAGCTCTGAATACTCAAAGCACAATTAGCAAAACAAAAGAGTTCCCAAGAAGAAGGAAGGAGAGGACCCTGGTCCTGAAAAGACTGGATCCGGTTTTATAGGAGAGTGCTAGAACAGAGAAATGGTGGGGGGGTGATTGGGGAATGGGCAGGGGGAAGAGGACTTATGGGGCATATGGTGAGGGGGGAATTGGGAAAGGGGAAAGCCTTTGGAATGTAAACAAAGAATATAGAAAATAAAAAATAAATAAAAAAAGAAAAAAAGAATTATCACACAGCAGAGGGGAAAAAGGGTGGGACTGGGAGTTGAGGAGGGAGGGAGTTGGGATTTTGGTGTGAAGTGAATAAACTGATTAATGAAAAGAAATCTGTCTTTTAAATCTTCAGAAAAAATCTAAAGAAAACCAAAGAAATTGATTGTGCCATCATCAGTAGGTATACACAAGATTCTGGATGTAGTTTGCAGTTTATTTCATGCTAATTGATATTAATTATAAGTATCAAAAGTTAATTAAAACATCCTAATATTCAGTATAATTTCTAATATACTTTCAGTCCTTTCCGCTGATCCCCTTTACTATTATGCCTTGGGTTGAAAAGCCTTTATGTTTGACACTGCCAACTCCTTCAGTAAAGGGGCTGCATCCACGTAAGTAGAAGGCTGTCCAAAATCTTTTTCACTGTCCTTTCAAACGACAAATTGTAAGTGGTTCTTTTAATGTTGGTCACTAAAAGCAATGTGACAGAAATTGCTTTCACATCAAAACGAATACTTCTAACTAATCAGCAGTCTTCAGAATTGCTTTTCAATCAGGCTCACATTTTTACAAAATTGTGTTTAATACTTTGAGACTATTTTAAAGACTAAATACCTTAATGTCTGCTCCCAGCTGACTACTCAACTACATAGTTCTGTAGCCCGGTTCAACTGATTTAAAATTAGATTTCTTTACTGAGCTACATCTTTGGAAAGCCTTAACGAAGTTCTTAGCAAATTCAGACCAGCAAAGTGTAAGCAACCATTAAGACAAAAGTATTCCTGGTTTTTAAAAGAGGATTGTGAAATATATGTCATATAATTAATAGTAAAGATAAAACTTCATTTTGGTATTAAGTAGTACCTAACATCCAGGCACATAAGTTTATTATCAGATTAAAGAGATTAAATCTATACTCATCAAAGAAGATACAGACAGTAGCTCTCTAAATAGATGAATGTTGTATTAACCAGACTAATAATTTCTCCCTGTTAGACAAAACCTCCACAAGATTACTGCCCTGACACAACATGTAATGGCTATAGTTCTGGAGAGATGGATTCGTGGCCAAAGAATTTGCCTCACAAGCATGAAGAACTGAGTTTTTATCCCCAACTCCACATAAAGCACTATCTCCTATAGCAAGATGGAAAGAGGACATAAGTTGTGGTGAAGCTCATTAGCTATCTAGACCAGCACGTGCAGTGTTGAACTACAAACAGACCTTGTCTTAGACAAGGGAGAAGGCAAAACAGGTACCCAAGTTGTCCTCCAGTCTCAACGTGTGCAACAAGGCACACCTGCATCTACAGTCACATCCGTGAACATGCACTCACACACACAAGCACACATATACACACTCATATGCACATCTACAGCTTCCCATTAAAAACAAATAACACTGAAATGAAATAATCCAGTATAAATTAGATTAAGAGCCATCTCCATATGCAGCTTATGAATTAAGTACAAAATTATGCGTGTGATTAAAAGATATAACATTGCGGTGGAGTCTTCTGAAGATTGAGTAATTTCCATCCTGAAAATATAGGTTTACAGGAAAATAAACATTGAATATTTATGAAATAGGATTGGAAACCAACTGCATAATTTCCCAGCTTTTTAATAGCACAAGTAAAATGTATAACCTAATACTTCGCAGGGAATATAACTGCGAAGCATGAATTATAATTTGAAGACCTGAAAAAAAAAGAAATTATAAGTTTTCAGATAAATTTACTGCTGGCCCCATCTTAGAAACAGTAATCAATATGAAAACCCTTCATAAATTCTCTATCAAAAGTTGCTATGGCTTTATAGACGAGGTGGGCATTGAGACATGGTGAATATTTGTCTTCTAGATTTGCTGAGGAAGCAGCTAAATTGGATGGTTGCTTATGCTAAGCAGCCATGCATTATACCCAGCCACAAGCTTCCAACCCTCCTGATGTGCCACCACAGCACTCTTGCTAAAAGTTTTTTTTAATGCATTTCTTAATACCCTCAAACAATTAACCAGAACTTCTTTTGAGCGTTCCCTGCCAAGAAAAACGAAAGTGCCACGGTCTCTCATATTCTATCAAATTTGTCTTAAGTCCTAAATATCCTAAGCGCCTCTGAAGGACAAATGGCCACTCGCCAAAACATGGGTGTTCTTCTAAGTATCTCATAAATTGAAAGTAGCAGAAGTCTTCACGGTCCTTCTCCCAGGCTTCATCGACATCTTGATTGCAATCTCTAGGAGTTCAATGATTTCATTAGAATTCTCCACTTATGGAATAACACTGGGTTCATTAACTTATTATGGAAGAACTTATATGACCGGCACAAAATGTCTAGTGCATGCATCTCTCGATTCTTTATTTTTTATTTTTTTATTGTATATCTTATTTATTTAATTTCAAATGTTATCCTCTTTCCTGATTCCCCCTCTACAAACCCCCTCCCCCGTTTCCTCTCCCCCTGCTTCTATGAAGATGTTCCATCCACACACCCACTCCTACCTCACCACCTGAGTATTTCCTTATACTAGGACATCGAGCCTTCACAGGACCAAGGGCCTCTTCTCTCACTGTTGCCAGATAAGAGGCCATCCTCTGCTACATGTGTGGCTAGAGCCATGGGTCTCTTCATGTGTACTCTTTGGTTTGTGGTTTAGTCCCTGGGAGCTTTGAGGGATCTGGTTGGTCGATATTGTTCTTCCTGTGGAGTTGCAAACCCCTTAAGCTTCTACAATCCTTGCCCTAACCTTCCATTGTGGTCCCTGTGCTTAGCCCAATGGTTGGCTGTGAGCATCCCCATCTGTATTGGTCAGGTTCTGACAGAGCCTCTCTTATGACAGCTATACCAGGATCTTGTCAGCAAACACTTCTTGGCATCAGCAATAGTGTATGGGTTTGGTGTCTGTATATAGGATGTATATAGGTCTGTATATAGGATAGGGCAGTTTTTGGATGGCTTTTCCTTCAGTCTCTGCTCCACACGTTGTCCCTGTATCCTTTACATGGGAGCAATTCTGGGTTAAAAATTTTGAGAAGAGTGGGTGGCCCCATCCCTCAGCTGGGGGCCTTGCCTAACCTCTGGATATGATCTCTATATGATTCTCCCCCACCCCTCTTTGTGGGGTGTTTCATCTAATGTCATCCCCCTGTTGGGTCCTGGGAGCCTCTTGCTTTTCTGGCATCTGGGACTTGCTGGTGTCTATCCATTCCCCAGTCCACATTTCTTCATACCTCTGTTTAATTTCCTGACCCTCTGCATATCATCCCATCTCCTTCATTCTTACTTGTACTGAACTATATGCATTAGAATTGAGAAAACCAGGTTATCTATTTACCCACTTACTCATTAAACACATTCATTTGCCTTATAACATTTTAGGATCTGTTGTGGAATAATAAGAATAGTTAGATTAAGAAAATCAAAGGTGACTGATACGATCTATATTCACAGGAGACAGATAGTGCTTAGTAATGTCCATAATGATGCAGGCCTCCAAATTCTAGCTTGAATTCAAAAGTGGGTATGACTGACTACAAAAATAGTTTGTGTGCATGTGCATTTGTGAATGCATGAGCCTTTTGTGTTCCTAAAGCAAATGTTGATGAGATACACATGATGTCATTACACAAACACAGGCACACACACACACACACACACACACACACACAGCCTGAACAACACAAGACTTACAAGTGATGAGCTGAAAATTCAAGAATATTGACAGTGTAGTTCCTGGCCAAGTACAGTGACTAAGAAACAGAAGAAATGATAGTTTGGTTTCATTGTGGCAACTGGCAACCAAAAATTTAGGAAGAGTGGGTGTTTCCATTCATATGCAAAGACTTTTCAAAATCAAACTTAGGAAAATTCAATGTCCTGATTCATGGTATTCAAAGGGAAAGTTTTCTGTTGGCCCATTAATCATCACATGTAACTACAGATCAATGAACAAACAAGAAAATCATAATCCATGTTTAATCTTGATAGTTTTAATCATTTTGCAGAAATCATTTAATGTAGTTTATGTTGACTATTGCATTTTTGCATATCAGGCATCAAAAAAACAAATTGATAAGTAATGCAGTTTAAAGAAAACTATTAGAAACTTTGTAAGTTTGGAGAATTTGTGAGGAAAAAGGAGGGATTTTTTTAACACAACACTGAAATAAATTATGACTGGACGTGGAGGATGGCATCGTGGGGGAGGGTGCCCGCTGCACATGCCTGAGGCTTGAGTTTGGAACTACAGCAGCACCCACTTCAAAGCCAAGAGGTAGTAGGATCTGGGGGCATTTCTGACAAACACATATTTCTACCCCAAGAGTACATGATTGATTTCCTCTTAAATCAATTTTTCCCCAGAGAGAAAAAAAAACTGTGCATCACAGTGATAGCCACTTCAAATTAATTAATGCCATGCTATTCGTCTTCAATATATCTTCACTAATAAATTAAAAGAAGTCAGGAAAGTTTGGCAGTCAGCTTCCTAAATCCTAGCTGAGAGCTCAGTCTCCTACTGGCATGTCTTGCCATCCTTTACTCTCCTCTTCCTTGGATTCTCCTTATGAGAACAGAGACTGGGGAACTCTAGTCGTCTGTATTTGTTCCTTTCCTTTGCTCCTTAAGGGTCCAGAAACCCTAAGAACATCTCAAGAATATAAGAAAATGTGTAATAATAAAACCACTTTTGCTGATTTTCTTTTAGGCATTTTTAAGATCCACGGTATTTTTTAAATAGTTTTAATTATATTTGAGTTCAACCGTACACATTAAATGCTTATCAGTAAGTAATATTGTTTTCTTCTCATTTTTTGTTTTTCCTATAAGCTTCATAGGAATTTCTTATATTTATATTTTTTTATTTAAAGAATCAGGATTTATAGTTCTCTATGAATGCTTCATTTTTCTTTTTCTTCTTTTTTTTTTTTTTTTTGATTCTGGACAAGGATTTTCCTTTTTAAATGTATGTTGCTGGCAAAATCAGTATCCCCACCTGGATGCTCAGTGATGCTCCTAGAAGAACTGCCACATCTCGCGCTCAAAAGATTCGACCATGTCCACCCAATAAGTCGGCATTTCCCCTGACTTCCATTGTTTATATATATATATATTTTTTTGCTGTCTGGTAATTTTTCATTTTCATTTACTTCCACTGTTCCATCCTTGTGTTATTCAATTTCATTCTCTTGTCTCAGACCCCAATTTGTGGATAATTTCAATTGTGAGCAATGTACTTTTATGGAATATATTGTCCCAAGAATCTATATTTTATATATATATATATATATATATATATATATATATATATATGTGTGTGTGTGTGTGTGTGTGTGTGTGTGTGTGTGCGTGTGCGTGTGTGTGTGCATGTGTGTGTGTGTTCATGTATGCCTATTTGACACCATTATTTCTTTTAATCACTATGCACTAAAAAAATGGTAGATATTCATTATGTCAGATATCTGTTACAGGAGTATTTCATTAGACCTACAAAGTGCTCTTACCCCTCCAAACTCTATGTCTGTTACAGGGCTAAACCTTCACTGATACCTACTTCAGTACTCAGACTCATCATTTTCATCAATGCCGCTGCTGCCCCAGATGTGGAAAGCCTTTTCTTTTCACTGCCTCTGCTTCTGTCCCATCCTTGTCCACAGCCACAATTGTTCAGACTAAATCTTCTTTGTCATCTCAAGATCAACACTGAAGGGCTTTAACATAACCCTGCTATTTTCATTTCCCTTGTCTCTAGTGACCTAATTGCCATGTCTGCATACAGAAGTTGAGAATGTTGTCCCCTCTGAGAAATGTTTTCACTCATTTACGTGACATATTAGTCCCTCAGCATCTCCTTCTAAACCCAACATTGTCTTACTTCCTTGCATAGCAGAACTGTGAAGTACATCTTCCTTTGATTAAGACCCTCAGTGTCTGGGCTGCTGGGTGTCCTGTGAATTTCATCAAAGCCGCTGTGACTCTCTTATTGCAATAAGTCACATAAGGTGTCTGGTTTGTTTGTTCATTGTGTAAATATTTTCAAATATTTAAACATTTGAAATATTTCTGCAATTTGGTGTTTTTCCCCCTTTGTAACATCAAAGTAGCATCTGCTTCTGGGTTTGTCCTCTGATTTCCTCTGCAGACTCCATCTCCAGCTATGATTCTCAAAACTAAAGTGATGTCTGAGTATGGTGCATTATTAATAGGAATGTGCTCCTCTGCAGAACTGAGAAATTTGAAAGACAATGAAATTACGGAATGAGGTGGGTTTAATGTGGGCGTGAAGAGAATGTGTCATCAAGAATAACTCATAGGATTCTGACTCAAAGTACAAATAGAAACATCCTTTGGTGGAAGGAAAAGGTTGGGTTTCTCAAATGAACAGCAAACCACAAGATCATGAGGAGATTGTACCTGGAGTACGCAGACGAAGCTTTAAAAATGCAAATGAAAATTTTGAGATCTGAATGAAGGTTACTCAGCTCATTTGAATTGGCCAGGTATCCGTGTTCTCATGTTGGCATAACAAAATAGCCAAGACCGAATGGTTTCAGCAACAGGAACGTATTTGTTTCTCATTTCGGAGGGACAGAAGTCAGTCATGAAAGGGCTGCCACAATGAGTGTCTAATAAGGATTCTTTTGTTATCTTGTCAGTGTGTGTTCAGAGAATGTTTGCTCTGTGTAAACAGAGCAGCAAGCTCTGTGGGTCTTTCCTTGGGAGGACGCTAATGTCATCCAAAGAGAGTTCCACCAGCCCAACTTTATCTAACCTTAATTATTTCCTCAGAAGCCTATTTGAAAATACAGATACATTGGAATGATGAATTCAGGGTAAAAATTTTGGAAGAGATATAACATACATGATTACGTATTATATGATTAAATCCTGGCATGTCTGAACCAGGGATGTAATTGCATGTATCACTCTCATATCATCGATTTCTTAAAAGTGCATAAAGCAGAAGATAAACGGAGACCAGCAAGCCCAGGCACAATCACTCATGACTAGCTATGAGAGAATTATGATGAAAAAGAGACAAGAAATATGAATAATAAAACCATAAACCCAGAGCAAGAAGAGGACAGTATAGATACTTAGACAAAATAATCGTTTTTATTCAAAAATGTTTTGTATTAACTTGAGATATACTTAGCATTAGATATTTAAGAAAATAAGTGAGAGTGGAGGATGGGAACTATTGGGTACAAAAGAGAGTAGGAAAACAGGAGAACTGTGCCTGCTGTGATGGCTAATCTTCATTGTCAACATACCTGGCAAGAAGGTATGTTCTCACGTTGCCATAACAAAATAGCCATAACTGTCAACTGATGAATCGCCTCCATCAGATTGTCCTGTGGACATGGCTTGTGGCATTCTCTTGATTGATGTTTACTATAGGAGGACCCAACACAGCTTTCTCTATCCCATCCCCAGGTAGGTGGGCCATGATGTCTAAGAAAGCAAGCTGAGCAAACCAGACAGGAGAAGCCAGAAAGCAGCATCCCCCCATTTTCTCTGCTTCAGTCTCTTCCCTGCTTAATTTCTTGTTCTGGCCTCCTTAAATGCTAGACTGTGATTGGGGTGTACAAGCTGAAAAAAACCCTGTGGTTTAGTTTTAATTTTGTCTGTGGCGTTGATCACGGCAATTAGACGCAAACAAACCAAAACAGAAATCAGTATCAGGAGTGAGGTATTCCTGGAAAAGACCTGACCATTTCGTTTTAAGTACAGTGGAAGTGCTTGGAACAATGGGCCGGAGAAGTTAATCAGTGTTCAGAGTTTAATGAGCTTCTGCTGTGGGAGTCTTGAAGATAATCCTGAGAGCAGTGAAGATGACAGATGCCAGGTTTGGACATTTCAGAAGGTAGTAAAGATGTTAAAGGGACCATTTGCATATTAAGAATCTGTAGCTTCTTTTCTTCCAGGGAGAAGGAATCAGACATCTTCATCATCATTCAAATGAAACTTTTGCTTTGCTGGGATAATTGATAATTGATTCTGGTTATCTGGGGCTAAAAAAACCAGCTGTGATCAACAGAAGATCAGCATCAATGAGTTGGTAGCGTCTGGTATTTCCTCAGGCTCAACATACACAACCTACAGTTCCAAGGATGCCAAGGCTGAATCTCATGTAAGATAATACTGACTTTGTTGGAGTAGGTAACAAAACAGAACTTGGCTTTTAAATTTATTGTAATGTACAGTGAAGCCAAGGTAAAATATTTGTTCTCTATCTACCACAAATTAGACAATGTCAGATGAGGTAACTTAATATGTACAAAAATAAAAGATGTTCTGGTTGCTGCTGGCATTGGCAGTTCTATGAGCAACAGAAAGTCTTCTGAGGTCAGCGGAGAGCTGCTGCCCCAGCAATTCAATAAATAGCACCAGGAGCCTGTGAAGCCAGATTAGGTGATGTAAGGATCCTATGGTTCTTTGGCAAGAGAAAAAAAAATTTACCCTTCTTTGCCAAGTTTTACTTTGCATGATTATATCTTTCTCCTCCTGAAGGTCTAGTTGCCCATGACAGTTTTCATTTCCTGCCCCCAATGTTTTAGAGAGAATTGTTCTAATGCAGTTGCCATGAATAACTACAATATAGTGGGTCTCTTCTACTTGAAGTTAGGATTAGCCTGTAATATATAGGAAACCAAGGATTTTGCTGGTCAATTTGGTGATGTATGTCCCTTGGTGAACCTTAGTTTATCCTTAAGAACAATTTAAGTGTTAAAAACAGTCCTCTCCTGTTGGGGAAAATTCTTCAGGAAAGCTGATAATGTCATCATAGGTAAATTCTTTATCCCTTACTTGAAAGTCACAGTGAAATCCTCATCAAGTCTAAGATGCTCAGAAGTAGATGAACTTCCACCTTTTGTATTTTCCTGTTGACCATTTTTCACTAAAAATTATTTCCAAAACCAGGCACAATACTACAACTTTGCAATCCCAGCAGTCCTGTTTTGACAAGATTGTGACCCTGTACCGAAAGAAAATTACTTTCAAAATTATAAGACACTTAAAAGCAACAGAAAGGCATTTCTTAATCTCCAAAAACAAGCTTCTTTTTCAGACTCCAGTAGTTTGGGGGTTGAACTCTGTGATTTACTTTCCTCAGACACAGCAAACATTTTATCAACCTATCATCCTGCCTAAAACATTAAATATTTAAGAAGCTGTTAACACAGACTCTCCACCGAATTACTAAATCACTGGAGCCAGAGGAGCCAAGCACTCCTAGAATCCCTGCCAGATTTACAATTTGCAAAGTCACACTGAAAGCATTTTGCTCGTGTCTTCCATGGGATTTCTGAACCATTCTTCTCTCACGCATGAAAACCGAGCACAACGGCCATCAGTTTAAACTGACACCGTCTCTCCAGCATATCCGTAATCAGAGCACCATCAAATCCAATAGAACATAAATATGGAACCCTTTGTGTCCCTCTAGAATCTATGCCTCCTTTCAATGCCTTCCACATGTTACATCCAAAAGAGAACAGGACTGTCATTTAGTCAAAGCAGTTTAAAAGGGCATCATTTAACCTTACCGATGCAATTCACATTGTGTGTCATCGGTTATCGTCAATGAATGGGTGTTTCTCACTACAACGTTAAATGACATTATTTTTGCCTTCGTCATAACTCTGACTTTAAAATCGCTACCACTATCCTGGAATAACCCAGAGGGCACCCCAAAATCAACACCGCAAAGCAAACCCATCTTGCATCTCCACACACCTCAGCCTGCTCCCTGTGTATATTATCCTCCTTCCCATTTCTTTCACAGTAAATTTTGTTGACACACACTGTACTAACTGTCTAGACTCAGAAGCCTGATCCTTACTCTACAATTCAACTATCTTCAAGTCATGTCATCTCAACCCTTAAAATACTATAGCATTATATTTCACTCATTTATTGTGCTAGTCCTTTGGACCAATTAGCTATAACTGCTGCCATGAACTCCTACACCAATTTTTAAGTGGGTCCCTTCTGTCTACCGAGTCTTCCGACCTGTGGCATAATAGCCAGTGTAAGATTTTTAAAACAGTAACAGCAGTCTTGCTTTAAAAAAAACATCCAGGGGCTTCCCGTTAAAATTCAATAATACTCAGACTTCTTCCCATAGACTAAAAACATAAAAATCCAAGTATCTGATCACCTCCTGTGAATATAATTTCCCTTCTTCTTATCTATTGACTTCATCCTCCTGTCTCTTTTGCCTTTTCAAACACAGTCACTTCTCACCCTTAATAAAAAATGTTCTATGGAGTGCTTCCCCAAGATCCAATAAGGTTACATGGGGTAACTTCCTTCAGTCACACAGTTCCGAACCATTCCTTTCCTAGCAATATTTGTCATCACTGTTGTTTGGTCACACACTGTTTAATTTGTTTGTTCCTCCATCCAACTGCTAACTGCATGAAGAACAAAATGATCCCATCATCACCATGTCATTTGATCCCTGATGAGTGAAGAACCTGATTAGATACTACAAATACAGGTAGACATCTAGTTATGCTGATGTTAAAGGCTGACTGGCGTTCCCCCTAAAACTCAGACCGAAGCCTCCATTGCCAATATTGTAAAATGTAACTATGTTTCAAGTTAAGGTTTTTAAAGGATTGATTAATTTATTAATCAATTAGATTGTTAATTTATTAATGTATGTATTATTCTCTTCTCTCTCTCTCTCTCTCTCTCTCTCTCTCTCTGTGTGTGTGTGTGTGTGTGTGTGTGTGTGTGTGTGTGTGCATGCAATGTGTGCGTACAATGTGTGAGCATGCGCAAGGCATCACATGCCTCAGTTGTACAGGTCGGAAAACAACCCTAATAGTTCATCTTCTCACTCCACCCTTACAAAATCCTGGGGATCTGACCCAGGTCTCCAGGCTTCTGCAGCAAGCTGTTACCCCCTGAACCATTTCACTGGCTTGAGAAGTTATTAGTTTAAAATATGACTGGCCCTTAATACAGCTGATTAGTGCCATTTTAAAAAAAAAGAGGAAATAGAAAAATAGAAAAAGAAATATCAAGGACGCTAACAAATGTACAAAAATGACCAGGAGAAAACAGGAGCCAGGCGGTGGTGGCGCACGCCTGTAATCCCAGCGCTTGGAAGGCAGAGGCAGGCGGATTTCTGAGTTCGGGGCCAGCCTGGTCTACAGAGTGAGTTCCAGGACAGCCAGGGCTACACAGAGAAACCCTGTCTCAAAAAAAAGAAGAAAGAAAGAAAGAAAGAAAGAAAGAAAGAAAGAAAGAAAGAAAGAAAAGAAAAGAAAAGAAAAGAAAAGAAAAGAAAAGAAAAGAAAAGAAAAGAAAAGAAAAGAAAAGAAAAAGAAAACAGGAAAAGGTAGTCATCTGCCCACTACATTGAGAAGCCTCAGAAAAAGCTAGTTCTACATCTTGATCTTGAATTTCAAACTTCAGAATTATAAAAACATGAATTTCCACAGTTTAAACCACACAGCTGGCAATATTTTGTCTTGTCACGCTAATAAACTAACACAAGTAGAAATAAAGCAAGAGGTTCCCAGGAACGGACAGGGATGACATTAGCTGAAATATCCAACAAAGGGGAGAATGAACCTGGTGAGACTACATCCAGTGGTTAGACATGGCACCAGGGTGAGGAATGGGGCCACCCACCCATCTAAAACATATTAACCCAGAATTGCTCCTGTCTAAAGAAAATGCAGGGACAAAGAATGGAGCAGAGACTGACGGAAAGGCCATCCAGAGACTGCCCAACCTAGGGAGGCATCCCATCTGCCCACACCAAATACAGACACTATTGCTGATGCCAACAAGTGCTTACTGACAGGAGTCTGATAGAGGCTCTGCCAGAGCCTGACAAATACAGAGGGGGATGCTCTCAGCCAACCATCAGTGGACAGAGGCACAGGAACCCCAATGGAGGAGTTAGAGAAAGGACTAAAGGAGCTGAAGGGACTTAAAGCAACCCCATAGGAAGGACAACAATATGAACCAACCAGACCCCCCAGAGCTCCCAAGAGCTAAACTACCAACCCATGACTCAAACTGCATGTGTAGGAGAGGATGGCGTTATCTGGGAGGGGAAGTCCCTGGTCCTGTGGGTGGGTAGAGGAGCACCCTCAGAGAAGTGGGGGTGGGGGATGGGGGAAATGGATGGGGGGTTTTCCGGGGAAAACTGGGAAGGGGAATAATATTTGAAATTCAAATAAATGAAATAACTAATAAAAAATGAAGTTCACATTGAAATAATTTTTTCTTTTTTTTATTTTTTATTGGATATATTCTATATTTACAATTCATTTTTTCTTAAGTCATATTTCCGTGCATTTGAGCCAGATTGGACTTGAATTCACACTTCCAGCATAGCACGACCTGTCTATCCTTTATGCAATTTATTTGATTGCTGAAGCCAAAAATAAAAAATAATAAAAAATAAAAATCTTCACAAAGGTTTGTCACTTTTCCCAAGATTTACTCATTCTGATTCAGTGAATGACAATACTGAATGACAGTGTGCTTCCGAAAAATACCGAAAACCCCTCATGCCTGCCCCCGCGGTGAGATTACTCAGCTCTCACTGACAACTATTACTGAAGCTAAATCTTGCTTTCAGGCAGTGCTTCATCTCTATTAGACAGGAAGCATAAGAATAATGTGGATCATCCAAGTCCTTTAAGGCAAAATATAGAAAAGTGATATAGTCTTATAATAACTACATTTGTTTCAACTTAAAATCAATTAGAAGCTGAAATATTCTTTATCATCTGAAAATTATTATTAAAGAAAAATCTTTTCCAAAATCTTTTTTGTTTGTTTCTTTTTTTATTAGATACTCTCTTTCTTTACATTTCAAGTGTTATCTCCCTTTCCTTGTTTTCCCTTCGAAAACCCCCTATCCCATCCCACTTCCCCTGCTCACTAACCTACCCACTCTCCATTCCCTGACCTGGCATTCCCCTACCGCGAGCCAATGAGCCTTCCTGGGTCCAAGGGCCTCTCCTCTCACTGATGTTCGACCTGACCATCCTCTGCTACACATTTAGCTGGAACCATGGGTCACTCCATGTGTACTCTTTGGTTGGTGGTTAAATCCCTGGGAGCTCTGGGGATACAGGTTGGTTCATATTGTCGTTCCTTTTATGGAGCTGCAAACCCCTTCAGCTCCTTGGGTCCTTTCTCTAGCTCCTCCATTGGGGAACCTGTACTCAGTTCAGTGGTTGGCTGAGAGCATCCCCCTTTGTATTTGTCAGGCACTGGCAGGACCTCTCTGGAAACAGCTATATCAGGCTCCTGACAGCAAGCACTTGTTGACGTCTACAATACTGTCTGAGTTTAGTAATGGAATATGGGATGGATCTCCAGGTGGGGCAGTTTCCGGATGGCTTTTTCTTCAGTCTCTGTTCCACACTTTGTCTCTGTATTTCGTCAGAGGGTATTTAGGACCCTATCAAAGAAGGACCAAAGTATCCACACTTTGGTCTTCTTTCTTAAGCTTCATGTGGTCTGTGAATTATATCTTGGGTATTGCAAGCTTCTGGGCTTATATCCACTTATCAGTGAGTGCATACCATGTGTGTTCTTTTATGATTGGGTTACGTCACTAAGGATGACATTTTCTAGTTCCATCCATTTGCCTAAGAATTTCATGAATTCATTGTTTTTAATAGCTATGTAGTACTCTACTGTATGAATGTACCACATTTTCTGTATCCATATCTCTGCTGAGGGACATCTGGGTTCTTTCCAGCTTCTGGCTATTATAAATAAGGCTGCTATGAACATAGTGGAGCATGTGTCCTTATTACATGTTGGAGCATCTTCTGGGTATATGTCCAGGAGTGGGATAGCTGGTCCTCTGATACTAGTATGCCTAATTTTCTGATGTACTGCCAAACTGATTCCCAGAATGGTCTTACCATCTTACAATCCCACCAGCAGTGGAGGACTGTTCCTCCTTCTCCAAATCCTCCTTCTCCAAATCGTCTGCTGTCCCCTGGGTTTTAGATCTTAGCTGTTGTGACTGGTGTGAGGTAGAATCTTGAAGTTGTTTTGATTTGCATTTCCCTGAAGACTAAAGATGTTGAACATTTCTTTAGGTTTCTCAGCCATCCAGTATTCCTCAGTTGAGAAATTTTGTTTAGCTCTGAACCCCATGTTTTTTGTTTTTGTTTTTTTTTTTCCGAGACAGGGTTTCTCTGTGTAGTCCTGGTGTCCTGGAACTCATTCTGTAGACCAGGCTGGCCTCGAACTCAGAAATCCACCTGCCTCTGCCTCCCAAGTGCTGGGATTACAGGCGTGCACCACCACGCCCGGCTTCTGAACCCCATTTTTAATGGGTTTATTAGATTCTAACTATCTGAGTTCTTTGTGTATATGGGATATTAGCCCTCTGCTAGATGTAGGGTTGGTAAAGATCTTTTCCCAATCTGTTGGCTGCTGTTTTGTCCTATTAACAGTACCCTTTGCCTTACAAAAGCTTTGCAATTTTACGAAGTCCAATTTGTTAGTTGCTGATCTTAGAGCATAAGCCATTGGTGATCTGTTCAAGAATTTTTCCCCTGGACCCATGTGATCGAGGGTCTTACTGCTTTCTTTTCTGTTAATTTCAGTGTGTCTGGTTTTATGTGGAGGTCCATGATCCACTTGGACTTGAGCTTTGTACAAGGGGATAAAGAATGGATCAATTTTCATTTGTCTACATGCTAATGGCCAGTTGAACCAGAACCATTTGTTGAAAATGTTGTTCTTTTTCCACTGGATGGTTTTAGCACCTTTGTCAAAGATCAAGCGACCATAGGTGTGTGGGTTCATTTCTGGATCTTCAGTTCTATTCCACTGATCTACCTGTCTGACACTGTACCAATACCATGCAGTTTTTAATCAAGATTGCTCTATAGTACAGCTTGAGGTCAAGGATGGTGATTGTGCCAGAAGTTCTTTTATTGTTAAGAATAGTTTTTGCTATCCTGGGTTATTTGTTATTCCAGATGATTTTTAGAATTTTTCTTTCTAGCTCTAGGAAGAATTGAGTTGGAATTTTGATGGGGATTGCATTGAATTTGAAGATTGCTTTTGTCAAGATAGCCATTTTTACTATATTACTCCTGCCGATCCATGAGCATGGGAGAAATTTCCATCTTCTGAGATCTTTGATTTCTTTCTTTAGAGACTTGAGGTTCTTGTCATACAGATCCTTCACTTGATTAGTTAGAGTCACACCAAGATATTTTACATTATTTGTGACTACTGTGAAGGGAGTTATTTCTCTAATTTCTCAGCCTGATTGTCCTTTGAGTAGAGGAAGGCTACTGATTTCTTTGAGTTAATTTTATATCCAGCCACTTTGCTGAAGTTGTTTATCAGGTTTAGATTTCTCTCGGGGAAATTTGGGGGTCACTTAAGTATACTATCATATCATTCTGCAAGTAGTGAATCTTTGACTTCTTCCTTTCCAATTTGTATCCCTTTGACCTCCTTTTTGTAGTCTAACTGCTCTGGCTAGGACTTCAAATACTATATAGAATAGGTATGGAGAGAGTGGACAGCCTTGTCTAATCCCTGATTTTAGTGGGATTGCTTCAAGTTTCTCTCCTTTTAGTTTGACGTTGGCTACCGGTTTGCTGTATATTGCTTTTACTGTGTTTAGGTGTTAGGCCTTGAATTCCTGATCTTTCCAAGACTTTTAACATGAAGAGGTGTTGGATTTTGTCAAATGCTTTTTCTGTATCTAATGAAATGACCATTTTTTTCTTTGAATTTGTTTATGTGGATTAATTGATGGATTTTCATATATTGAACCATCCCTGCATCCCTGGGCTGAAGCCTACTTGATCATGGTAAATGATTGTTTTGATATGTTCTTGGATTCAGTTGGAATTCAGAGGAATTTCTTTTCTGGTCCAGTCAATTTGGAGTTATGTAGCCTTCTTGTATGTCCATGGGTATCTCTTTCTTTAGGTTAGGGAAGTTTTCTTCTAAAATTTTGTTGAAGATATTTACTGGCCCTTTAAGTTTGGAGTCTTTCCTCTCTTCTATCCCTATTATCTTTAAGTTTGGTCTTCTCATTATATCCTGGATTTCCTGGACATTTTGGGTTAAGAGCCTTTTGCATTTTGCATTTTCTTTGACTGTTGTATCACTGTTTTCTATGTTATCTTCTATACCTCAGAGTCTCTCTTCTATCTCTTGTATTTCTGTTGGTGATGCTTGCATCTATGACTCCTAATTTCTTTCCTAGGTTTTGTATCTCCAGTGTTGTCTCCCTTTGTGATTTCTTTATTGTTTCAACTTCCATTTTTAGATCCTGGATGGTTTCGTTCAGTTCCTTCACCTGTTTGGTTGTGTTTTCCTATAATTTTTTAAGGGGTTCTACCTGTGCTGCCCTATATGCCTTTAAGGGAGTTATTTATGTTCTTTCTTAAAGTCCTCTATCATCATCATGAGAGGTGATTGTAAATCCAACTCTTGCTTTTCCAGTGTGTCGGGGTATCCATGATTTGCTGTGGTGGGAGAACTGGGTTCTGATGTTGCCAAGTAGCCTTGGTTTCTATTGGTAGGTTTCTCACGCTTGCCTTTCGCTATCTGGTTATCTCTGGTATTAGTTGGCCTTGCTGTCTCTGGCTGGAGCTTGTCCCTCCTGTGAGCCTATAAGCCTGAGAGACCAACTCTCATCTTGTGGGATCTGTGGGCAGATGGCTTTGGGGCCATTCAGCTCCCAGGTGCAGATAGTGATTGGAAGGCTCCTATCCCAACTGCTTCACTGATCAAATATCCTGTGTGTTCCTAGCCATTCCCCTCCAAAGAAATATTGGAGAGAAATTGGGGATCTAACCCCTGTGCTCAGGAGTGAAAGCACTGCTGGGAGATCACTCTCTCCTGCTGGGCTATGCACAGAAGGTTGTTGAGCTGCCTGGCTTCCTAGTGCAAATGTATACTGGAAGGCTCCAGTCTCCAAAATATTGAAGTTCTGAAATAATAACTCTCAAGCAATAGTCTAGAGTTAAACTGGGTTGTATCTCTGGTCTTTAACCTTTAGCATCTAAGGACAGATATTCCATAGAGATTTATATGTAGCACTTACGGCAGTAACCATAGATTTTGACTTGACTACACATTTTTAATTTTATAGTGCAAGGCATACACTTTCAGCAGAAATTACACCTTATGCCTCTCTTATGATTTCTTTTTTTTTATTTCTTTTTTTTATTATCTTTTTTTTATTGTATATATTCTATATTTACAATTCATTTCCCTTTTTCTGGTTCCCCACCCCCAAAGGTCCCACATGTCCTTTTCCCTCCCCCTGCTCCCGCATCCACCCCCTCCCACTTTACTGTTCTTGTACTCTCCCACAATGATGTTTTGGTCCATTCTAGCACCAGTGTCCACTCCTTTCTTCTTGTGAGACATCACTTGATATGTGATTTGTGTCTTTGGTGTTCTAAGCTTCTAGTCTAATATCCACTTATCAGTGACTGTATACCATGGGTATTCTTTTGAGACTGGGTCACCTCACTTAGTATGACATTCTCCAGCTCCATCCATTTCTCTAAGAATTTCATGAATTCATTGTTTCTAATGGCTGTATAGTACTCCATTGTGTATATATAGCACATTTTTTGTATCCATTCTTCTGTTGAGGGACATCTGGGTTCTTTCCAGCTTCTGGCTATTATATATAAAGCTGCTATGAACATAGTGGAGCATGTATCCTTATTGCATGCTGGTGAATCTTCTGGGTATATTCCCAGGAGTGGTATGGCTGGGTCCTCCGGAAGTATCACGCCCAGTTTTCTGAGGAACCGCCATACTGATTTCCAGAGTGGTTGTACCAGCTTGCATTCCCACCAGCAGTGGAGGAGTGTTCCTCTTTCTCCACATCCTCGCCAACACCTGATGTCTTCTGAGTTTTTAATCTTAGCCATTCTGACTGGTGTGAGGTGAAATCTCAGGGTTGTTTTAATTTGCATTTCCCTAATGACTAGTGATGTTGAACATTTTTTAAGGTGTTTCTCAGCCATCCGAATTTCTTCAGGTGAAAAGACTCTGTTTAGCTCTGTACCCCATTTTTGGATAGGGTTATTTGGTTTTCTGGGGTCTAACCTCTTGAGTTCTTTGTATACATTGGAGATTAGCCCTCTGTCGGATGTGGGGTTGGTGAAGATTTTTTCCCAATTTGTTGGTTGCCGATTTATCCTTTTGACAGTGTCTTTTGCCTTACAGAAACTTTGTAGTTTTATGAGGTCCCATTTGTCTATTCTTGCTCTTAGAGCATAAGCAATTGGTGTTCTGTTCAGGAATTTTTCCCCTGAGCCAATGTCCTCAAGGGTCTTCCCCAGTTTCTTTTCTATTAGTTTTAGTGTGTCTGGTTTTATGTGGAGGTCTTTGATCCACTTGGAGTTGAGCTTAGTGCAAGGAGATAAGAGTGGATCAATTCTCATTCTTCTGCATGTTGACCTCCAGTTGAGCCAGCACCATCTGTTGAAAAGGCTATCTTTTTTCCACTGGATGTTTTCAGCTCTTTTGTCAAAGATCAATTGGCCATAGATGTGTGGGTTCAATTCTGGGTCTTCGATCCTATTCCATTGATCCGCTTCCCTGTCACTGAACCAATACCATGCAGTTTTTAATACCACTGCTCTGTAATATTGCTTGAGGTCCGGGATATTGATTCCCCCAGAAGTTCTTTTGCTGTTGATGATAGTTTTAGCTATCCTGGGTTTTTTGTTATTCCAGATGAATTTGAGAATTGCTCTTTCTAGCTCTATGAAGAACTGAGTTGGGATTTTGATGGGAATTGCATTGAATCTGTATATTGCTTTGGGCAAGATTGCCATTTTGACTATATTAGTCCTGCCAACCCACGAGCATGGAAGATTTTCCCATTTTCTGATGTCTTCTTCAATTTCCCTCTTCAGAGACCTGAAGTTTTTGTCGTATAAATCTTTCACATGTTTGGTTAGCGTCACTCCAAGATACTTTATATCATTTGTGGCTATTGTGAAGGGTGTCATTTCCCTAATTTCTTTCTCGGCCTGCTTATCCTTCGCGTATAGGAAGGCTACTGATTTACTTGAGTTGATTTTATAGCCAGCCACTTTGCTGAAGTTGTTTATCAGTTGCAGGAGTTCTCTGCTGGAGGTTTTGGGTCACTTAAGTAAACTATCATATCATCTGCAAATAGTGATAGTTTGACTTCTTCCTTTCCGATTTGTATCCCTTTGACTTCCCTCTGTTGTCGAATTGCTCTAGCTAGTACCTCAAGTACTATATTGAAGAGATATGGCGAGAGGGGACAGCCTTGTCTAGTCCCTGATTTTAGAGGGATTGCTTCGAGTTTTTCTCCGTTTACCTTGATGTTGGCTACTGGTCTGCTGTATATTGCTTTTACTATGTTTAGATATGGGCCTTGAATTCCTGTTCTTTCTAGGACCTTTAGCATGAAAGGATGCTGAATTTTGTCAAATGCTTTTTCAGCATCCAATGAGATGACCATGTGGTTTTTTTCTTTGAGTTTGTTTATGTAGTGGATTACGTTGATGGATTTCCATATATTGAACCATCCCTGCATCCCTGGGATGAAGCCAACTTGATCATGGTGAATGATCGTTTTGATGTGTTCTTGGATTCGGTTGGCAAGTATTTTGTTTAGTATTTTTGCATCGATATTCATAAGAGAAATTGGCCTGTAGTTCTCTTTCTTAGTTGGATCTTTGTGAGGTTTTGGTATCAGGGTAATTGTGGCTTCATAGAATGAGTTGGGTAGTGTTCCTTCTGTTTCTATTTTGTGGAATATTTTGAAGAGTATCGGTATCAGGACTTCTTTGAAGGTCTGATAGAATTCTGCACTAAAACCGTCTGGTCCTGTGCTCTTTTTGGTTGGAAGACTGTCTATGACCCCTTCTATTTCTTTGGGGGTTATGGGTCTGTTTAGACGATCTATTTGATCCTGGTTTAATTTTGGTATTTGGTAACTGTCGAGGAAATTGTCCATTTCCTCCAGATTCTCCAGTTGTGTTGAGTATAGGTTTTTGTAGTAGGATCTGATGATTTTTTGAATTTCCTCAGTTTCTGTTGTTATATCTCCCTTTTCATTTCTAAGTTTGTTAATTTGAATACTGTCTCTGTGCCCTTTAGTAAGTCTGGCTAGGGGTTTATCTATCTTGTTGATCTTCTCAAAGAACCAGCTCCTGGTTTTGTTGATTCTTTGTATGGTTCTTTTTGTTTCAACTTGATTGATTTCAGCCCTGAGTTTGATGATTTCCTGTCTTCTACTCCTCCTGGGTGAAATTGCTTCTTTTTGTTCCAGAGCTTTCAAGTGCGCCATTAAGTTGCTGGTATATGCTCTCTCCTGTTTCTTTTTGGAGACACTCAGGGCTATGAGTTTTCCTCTAAGCACTGCTTTCATTGTGTCCCATAGATTTGGGTATGTTGTGCCTTCATTTTCATTAAGTTCTAAGAATTCTTTGATTTCTTTCTTTATTTCTTCCTGGACTAAGGTATCATTGAGTAGAATATTGTTCAGCCTCCAAGCATATGGGGATTTTCTGTTGTTTTTGTTGCTATTGAAGAACACTCTTACTCCATGGTGATCTGATAAGAGGCATGGGATTAGTTCGATCTTTTTATATTTGTTGAGATCTGTCTTGTGTCCAATTATATGGTCGATTTTGGAGAAGGTACCATGAGGGGCTGAGAAAAAGGTATAGTCTTTTGCTTTAGGGTGAAATGTTCTATATATATATATCTGTTAAATCCAATTGCTCCAAAGTTTCGATGAGTTTCTCCGTGTCTCTGTTTAGTTTCTGTTTTCCTGGTCGGTCCACTGTAGATAGAGGAGTATTGAGGTCCCCCACAATCATTGTGTTAGGTGCAATGTGTGCTTTGAGCTTTAGTAAGGTTTCTTTTACAAATGAGGGTGCCCTTACATTTGGAGCGTAGATGTTTAGAATTGTGAGTTCCTCTTGGTGGATTCTTCCTTTGACTAGCAGGAAGTGACCTTCTGTGTCTCTTTTGATGACTTTGGGTTGAAAGTCAATTTTATCTGATATTAAAATGGCTACTCCGGCTTGCTTCCTGTGACCATTTGCTTGCAAAATTGTCTTCCATCCTTTTACTCTAAGGTAGTGTTTGTCTTTGACTCTGAGGTGTGTTTCCTGTAAGCAGCAAAATGTAGGGTCCTGTTTCCGTATCCAGTCTGTTAGTCTATGTCTTTTTATTGGGGAGTTGAGTCCATTGATGTTAAGAGATATTAAGGAATAGAGATTATTACTTCCTGACATTTTTTATATTATTTTTTTTTGAGTAGTTATCTTCCTTTGAGTTTGATGGAAGAAGTTTACTGTCTTGCTTTTTCTTGGGTGCCATTTCCTTCCTTGTGTTGGAGTTTTCCTCCTATTATCCTTTGTAGAGCTGGGTTAGTGGAAAGATATTGTGTAAATTTGGTCCTGTCATGGAATATTTTGATTTCTCCATCTATGTTGATTGAGAGTTTTGCTGGGTATAGTAGTCTTGGCTGACATTTGTTTTCTCTTAGGGTCTGCATGAGGTCTGCCCAGGATCTTCTAGCTTTCATGGTTTCTGGAGAGAAGTCTGGTGTGATTCTGATAGGTCTTCCTTTATATGTTACTTGGCCCTTTTCTCTTACTGCCTTTAATATTCTTTCTTTGTTTAGTACATTTGGGGTTTTGATTATTATGTCACGGGAGGTGTTTCTGTTCTGGTCCAGTCTGTTTGGAGTTCTGTAGGCTTCTTGTACATTCATGGGCATCTCTCTCTTTAAATTAGGAAAGTTTTCTTCCATAATTTTGTTAAAGATATTTGCTGGCCCTTTAAGTTGTAGATCTTCACTCTCATCTATCCCTATAATCCTTAGGTTTGGTCTTCTCATTGTGTCCTGGATTTCCTGGATGTTTTGGGTTACAAGCCTTTTGGATTTTGCATTTTCTTTGACTGTGGAGTCAATGGTTACTATGCTATCTTCAGCATCGGAGATTCTTATTTCTATCTCTTGTATTCTGTTGTTTATGTTTGCATCTACGACCCCTGTTTTCTTCCCAAGGTTTTCTATCTCCAAGGTTGCCTCCTTTTGTGATTTCTTAGTTGTTTCTACCTCTCTGTTCAGATCTTGGATGGTTTTGCTCAGTTCCATCATTTGTTTGTTTGTGTTTTCATGTAATTCTTTAATATATTTTTGTGCTCCCTCTTTCATGACTTCTGCCTGTTGTTTCAAGTTCTCCTGCATTTCTTTAACTGATTTTCTCACTTCCTCTTTATTGGTTTCTGTCTGATGGCCCATATTCTCCTGGAGTTCTTTAAGTGTTTTTTGTGTTTGGATTGTAAGAGCTTCTACTCTATTGATGTTCCCCTGCATTTCTTTAAGAGATTTGTTTATGTCTTTTTTGTGTTCCTCTAGGAGCATCATGACCTGTGCTTTTATATCTAACTCTTGTTTTTCTGGTGTGCTGGGGTATCCTGGACTTGCTGTGGTTGGCGAATTGGGTTCAGATGGTGCCATATTGCCTTGATTTCTGTTAATAACGTTCCTACGTTTGCCTCTTGCCATCTCTTTATCTCTGGAGCTAGTTGGTCTTATTGTAGATGGCGCCCTGCTGAAAGCACAGCATGCCTGTCCCCAGGAGACAGATCCCTTCTGGCAGCTTGTCTGTGCTGGACTATGCTCGCTCTGAGTCCAGGTCCCTGACTCCAGCTGCTAGAGTTCTGAGCTGTGCCCTGAGGCGGCCCGGTGGTCCCTCGCTGCTAGTCCGCTCAGAGAGCTGGTCCCGGCCGGTAGTCTGCACCAGCAGCTGATCTTTCTGTGCCTGGATCTCCTGCAGAGCTAAGCTAAGCTATAACTCTGGCCACGCACCTGATTCCAGCCGCTCTCTGAGTCCAGTGTGCCCGCTGTTTGCGCGCGGGGGTCTGGGGCAAGATGGCTGCCCCTGCTGAAAGCACTGCGTGTCCTTGGCTGAGCTGTTCGTACCCAGCTCTGCTGCTCCCTTCTGGCTGCGTTGTCTGTGCTGGACTATGCTCGCTCTGAGTCCAGGCCCCTGACTCCAGCTGCTAGAGTGCCGAGCTGTGCCCCGAGGCAGCCCGGTGGCCCCTCGCTGCTAGTCCGCTCGGAGAGCTGGTCCCGGCTCTCTTATGATTTCTAGTAGTGGCAGTAAGGCCTGGCTGGCAGTGCAGTAAATCACAAATCATAATTGACCATGCAATCTCATGGGCAAAAATTCACTCTATAACATACTGTAATGGTGTATGATACTCAGTATGTTAGGTCACTAATGCATTTTCAGTTTACCATGTTTTAAGCTAGGGTACATTTAACAGGACATGGCCCCATCAAAATTAGAGGAGTATCTCTCTTCCCTACGAATTTAAAATGGATCCAGGAAAATATTCTTAATCCCCATCATCAATACATTTGTAAAATTCTAATACTCATAATCTCATAGTTACTCATCCATTCTAAGTATTATTCAGACACTTGGCATGATACTTATTTTGAAGTTCAGTTGTAGCAAATAGATTTTGTCATAAATTTTAAATGCATATACAGATATGTTGCCAATTATGTTTTGCCAATAAGTGCTAATGGATATTAAGCCTCTCAGTTCTCAACTAAAGGTAAATGGATTCCTAAATTCATGGGTGTGAAGACACAGCAACATTGAACTTACGTGTCAAATAGATGTAGAAAGCCATACATCTTCATATCAAGTTATCCCACCTACAATACAAATGACAACTAGTAAATAACTGAAAATTAAGGAAAGCTCTATTTAGGCTACAAGATTTTGTAATATTTGCATGCAATAACAGTTAGTCAAAAAAAAGGCCATAAATCTGGATGTAAGCAAAGAAGAGTATTAGAGAGATTGGAAGGAGGAAAGGGAATGAAAATATAATTATTAAAATTTCAAAATTAGAGTTTGAGGCCAGCCTGGTCTACAGAGTGAGTTCCAGGACAGCCAGAGCTACACAGAGAAACCCTGTCTCAAAAAACCCCAAAAATTTTTTTTCAAAATTAATTTTTAAAAGACTATGAAATGTTGCTAGTGGCCAGTGCTTGGACAATGTGTTTTCAGTTCCTTCCCTGTTATTCCAAGGTGAAATAAAAGCTCATATAGATTACAAAGTACAGAGGAACTGCATTCAAAGTGAAGGGGAGTGCTTGTAAGAATGCATTATGGATTGAAAATTGACCTTACTAGTGAGATGTTCAAGAACTGGGGTTAAGAATCTACGGTGCCTGAAGGAAGAAGGTGCTGGTTACTTTGGAAAACACCACTGGTGGTTCTCTATTTTTATCAACACAGGAGGTCATTTTCTATTTTTCTTGATGGCACATGTCCCTTTGTATCACATGTTTAATTTTAATTATATGCATGACCAATTATGCATGGACACCAACATAGAAAGTAGGGTATTTTCTATAAAAAAAACTCACGTGACATAACTCACCAAAGTGCTAAGAATACGAGACTAGATACTAAGATTTAAATGGGACATCTGTATTAACCACCCCCCTTACACACACACACACACACACACACACACACACACACAATCCTGAAGTTTAGAGTTCATCACAGAAAAGGACGTATAAAGAATTTAAAGGCCAGAAAATGAGTAGTAATGCTGTGAAATGTTTTCTACATATTGCACAGCTATCATAGTCATGAACTTACAGCAACCTCGGTTTCCACAGATGACTCCAACAAGATCAAACCAGCTTAAATTCCAACTTAGAATGAACCCACCCTTTACCCATGAACAGCAGGCAGTGGATAGCTGCTGGTGGGGAGGATGTTTACTTATTTACTTATTTAATTTTGAAGATGTGACCACTGGTAGGTTTCATGTGTTCAAGTAGATGTTTCCACATCCATGCGGATAGAGACAAACACACAAACACTAACTGGACTTAGTGGGTTATCAGAATAATAAGGATACATGAAGATCAGATGGATGTTGTGTTGAGGAGTGCCCTTGAAATGTGGGAATGGAAGGAGGAAGGAAAAACTGGAGTTGTAGATATGATCATATTTCATTGAATACACATAGAAAAGTCTCAAAAAATAAAATAATTAAAGTTCACTTGAAGTTTCGGCTTATCATGCATGTATTGAGCATAGTTAGCCAGGCGATGTTCCAGGCTATGAATCAGGATTATCAAAGCATTGCTAAGAGAGGCTGGCAATTATCACCATTGTTTAAAGCATGCATATCTGTAACTCAGTGCAGGTAGGAGCACTAGATAGCAAACAGGTTGCAAGGTGCGTGTTTGGAGAGGAGTGTATCTATACCCTCAGCTAAGTGCACCTCCATATTGCTAGACTATTCTTTATGTTGACCTGCATCGAAGTGTTAGTTTTATCACTCTGGGGAGAAAAAGACCCCCACCTTCTCCATTCACTCTGTAAGTCTTCTCATGAGAGTGTCATTGTCATCTTCTACCAAAGAACTTTATGTAAGACAGGGACACACACCCAAGACAGTCACTTTTCTTCAAGACACTATCTCCATTAAGTTTATTTCCCATAAGAGTTACCACAACATATGGAACATGTATGGTGTCTTAGTCAGTTTGTATTCCTGCACAAACATCATGACCAAGAAGCAAGTTGGGGAGGAAAGGGTTTATTCAGCTTACACTTCCATGTTGCTGTCAGGACTAGAACTCAAGCAGGTCAGGAAGCAGGAGCCGATGCAGAGGCCATGGAGGGATGTTTCTTACTGGCTTACTTCCCCTGGCTTGCTCAGCCTGCTCTCTTATAGAACCCAAGACTACCAGCCCAGGGATGGCACCACCCACAAGGGGACCTCCCCCTCCTTGATGGCCGATTGAGAAAATGCCCACAGCTGGATCTCATGGAGGCACTTCTTCACCTGAAGCTCCTTTCTCTGTGATAACTCCAAATTGTGTCAAATTGACACACAAAACCAGCCAGTACAGATGGTTATGTCTGGATCCAATCAAAATGAGATTAAACTGATATGTTATGTGACCCAGTGGTCTTTTTTCAGTATTGGTTTTACTTTATTGCAATGTAAATATAAGTGTGGAGGTATGGCCTTCCCTATGTTGATTAGAAATAATATTATAGTTTATTCCCAACCAGAAATGATTCTAGCAATCTGGAATAATTAAATATAAAGGTAATAATGGTAGAGCGATAAAAAGCTGAATTTAGTTCAATGATAGTTCCATTTTGTTAAATAAAAATATAGACCCAGACTTCAAAAGGAGAATGGAATATTATTTTCAGAACTGCATAGCTTCTGGGTCCAATAGCCTTCATTCTACATTAACTAATTTCTTACATAATTATCATTGCCAGGCCCTCTATATATCACCAGTCTCTATGGCATCAAAGTACTGCCATTAATTTAATTAGGCAATAGTCAATTATCTATGTTAGGATAAAAGATACACTTTCTCTTTCTGCCAGAGTCATTATTGATTAAATGTGGAAAGGTTAGAAAGAGCATCTCGAAGCCCAGATTTTCAGGCTTTTGGGGCCAAAATTAGTCTTTAGACAAAATGTTGGTTCTTGCATTTCTTTTAGTTTGTTGAAAAAAATCTCAAACCTTCTCCCTCCCTCCTCCCCAACCTCTCTCTCTCTCTCTCTCTCTCTCTCTCTCTCTCTCTCTCTCTCTCTCTCTCTCTCTCTCTCTCTCTCTCCCCTGCAGTTCAATGTAGATTGAATAGTACTCTAACTCACAACCCATACACGACTTCCCAGCACCTTGCCAGGACTTGCCTCTGCTGTTTTTCTAATTTCCTTTCTGTCTTCTTTGCATAGTCACATTCAACATATTTAATATCTTGGAACAACAAAATATATCGTGATCACATGAGAGGAAAATCTTAAAATCATCATGTTAGCAGGACTGGGCTTTGTCTGGAGGTGCTGGGAATCATCTTTTCTTTTCTCTTCCTGGCTTATGATGGTTCCAGATGCGCCTTAGCCTGTAAAAATTTAACTCCAGATTGTTCTTGGAACCTCGCAGAGTCACCTCCTCTGTTTGCCATAATACCACTTTCCACTAGACTACAGGCTAGCCCCACCAACAAATAACACTCTCATTTTTAGAACAGTAGTTACATCTGCAAATGCTATTTATTCCAAGTATAGGAAAAAAATATTGTCAGTACAATTTTTTGTTTGTTTGTTGTCTTAATTTTTGGGGATGAGAAGGGAGCTCTTTTCAATGCATTAAATCAGTATTTGTTGTCTTTAAGCTTTTATAACTCTTTTTTCTAATATATTTTAATGGGAATAGATCATATCACTTCCCCATTCCTTTCTTCTTTCTAGCGCTGCTTGAACCCCTCCCATGTCCTCTCCACCTACCTTAAATGGATAGCCTCTTTTCTTTTATTATTATGGTTGCATATGTATGTTTCATAGGTATGTGCACAGAGCCATATATAAATACAACAGGATGAGTTCATTTTCATTGGAGGTATGTATAGTAATTTTTGTGGTTGATTATCCACTCTTCCTGGCCAATCAATAAAATGGTAAGTATAGCTACAACCCCACCCCATTAAAAAAAAGCCTCCCTTTGTAGTAAATGGAGACCGTCACAGAAAACTACAAATGCATATAATGCAGGGGATCAAGAGATCCTGAGGGGCCCAGCCCCAATATACACATTTACAACATGATACCTTAATTTATGGCTCAGGGAGCATCTTGGGAGGTGGTTGGAAGGAATGTGAGAGACAGAATACTACAGAATCTATTGCCAAGTAGCCTCTCCTAGAAATGGCTGTATAACAAGGCCAAAACAGTGGCAATATGGACAGACATGTTTAAGTGGAGGGGAAATCCCACAGCACCCATCTCCTGTACAAAGAACTACAAGCTACTAAGAATCACTAAGAGAAGAATTAGCCTCTCACAAGAATGAGCCCCATTTTGTGATTTTTACTGTACCTACAATATTCTAATTTCAGAACTTGGCCTCTTCATTCAGATCTCGGATGGGAATTATGGGAATTGCAGAGTGTACTTGGCCTTTAGTCTCACCTCTGAGTCTTCAGAGACTCCCTAGCATATAACAGCAGTTTGGTAAATATCTATGGAACACAGGAATTTACTCTTCACAAGAGTTCTGTGAAGTAGGATAGGATGAAATCAATTATCCCAAAGGATAACTTGAAGATCAACTCAAAACTAAACTGAAATATAATTGAGGCCAGAGTTTAACCTCAAAAAGACATGGTAAGACTGCTGTTGGTGAAATGAAAGATTGTCTGGACAACTATATTCAAATAAAGCTGAAGAAGATAAATGGTATTTGATTTTGGTTTTTTGTCAACAGATGGAAGACAATGTTTGTGATCAAGAAAACAGAGGTCCTGAGTGAAGAAATGTCAGGACAACCCCAGCAGGATATAGATTGCTCTTTTGTGGACCATAAGGAGTTCACAGCTAGATCTATAACTTGTGGTATTCGGTAGGAAAACAAAAAGCAAGGCTACTTGCCAAAAGAGCCAGAAAATATACTACTTGAGATGCCTAAAAATAAGACTTCCTTTCTTCCAGTCTGTTGACAATAGGCTGTATTTTTTTTATCCACTATTTAATGTCTTCCTAAGTTAATCAAGAGTGGCCTTTTAAATCACTGACATGAATTTTATTTAGCCTTGCAACATGGAATCTGGATTTTAAATGCAAACACAAATACATTTACCTAAATGACCATTTATATTTCATAGTGTTTTTTTTGTGTGTGTATGCATGTGTGTGTATGCATGTGTGTGTGTGTATGCATGTGTGTGTGTGTGTGTGTGTGTTTCATTCTTGCAAGAAAAGTAGAAATAGCACAAAACTGGCTCTATTCCTATTTCTTCATACACTTGCATCTTGCCAACAAAGATAAAAGAAGCCTGAGTTTCTCTCCCCTTTCCTTTCCACACTGTCGCTTTCAGCATAAATCATTAGGTAACATGAGTGAGAAAGAACATTGGCAGAATTCTTGATGTTTTTTTGTGTGTTTTCCATATCATTAGTAGCTTCCTCCAATCTAAGGGAGTTCTGCTTAGAATGGAAAATACAGACTCTTAAGCTGTCAGTACACTGCTAGCATGCCATAACTCTCACATGTCAGGGCTCTCTGGAATGACATTCTGTGTTCAGAATTTCACAACACAATTAATACAATACAGATGTATATATAGTACGTGTGTGTGCTTGTCTTGATTATATATACTTTCAAAGATGTTAAATTTCTTATTCTACTTTAATATTGTCCATTTGCATAAGGATATTTTTATTGGGTTGACAAGTAAAAAGAAAGGAAGCTCAGGACCTGACGCAGAAACACACTAAGCTTTCCAGTTCTACAAAGAAGAAAAGTGAGGATCAAAGGTCATCAGTTCAACAGCTCAGCCTCTCTCCACCTTAGCACTCTTGAAAGGCACATGACCTCACAACCTCACCTGCCGGAGATTATTTTTTTCAGCCAGTTATGGTGGCATGTATCTGTGATCCCCATGCTTGGGGGAAAGAGGAAGGAAGATTACCACACAGTTGAAGCCATTCTCTTCTGCCTACCAAGTTGTAGGCCAGCAGGCATTATATCAAGAATAGTCTCGTAATTTCTGTACTATGACCAAAACAAAACAAGCAAAAAGAGATTAAAAGATAATTTAACATGAGTACTGTGGCGTATGTTCACATAATAAAAAATAGTATTTAATTTATTGCTAGACAGTTGAAGACAAGGAACAAAGGAAGTATTGCTGAACTGACCTAGGTTGCCGAAGTTCCCGGGTCTGCTTCATATTAATTGGGAGAGAATGGCCGACATTAGAACTATTCAACACTTTAAATTTTTCATCAGCAAGGCAAGGACATAAGCAATTTTTAAGATGCCATTTTTTGATTTATCATCATGTGATTCATTAGTATTTGAGCAGTAAATCCAGGCAGGCCTGGGCTCGTGTATCTAAAGTGTAAGGATGCCTCCTACCTATGAGGCCCAAGATGGAAACTTCAATCAAATATGGTGGCAAAAGAGGGCTTCATTTGTTTGTTTGCTTGCTTGCTTGTTTTGTAAGAGGTGGAGAAAAGATGTGTGTACATACATGTATTTATGCCTCTGTGTATATGTGTGTCCATGCACATATATGTGAATGTGTGCCTGTGTGTGTATGTTTGTGCATGCATACAGATATGTATGCATGCTTTTGTGTATGTGTGTGTACGTACATGTGTGTGTAGGTATGTTTTTCTGTATGTAATAAGATGAAGCATTAACCAAGAGAATATTTTCCTGAAATATTATTGGTGATTATTTTTATTAAATGCTTTACATTAAAACCATTGCCCTACTTTATGACATCCTTGTGACATGATCATAGTCATTCCATGTCATATTTAGGGAAACTGGTGCTTTAAGTGGTGAAGCAACCTACCCAAGTCCCATCTACATGAAGACAGAGTCAGGATTCATTCACGATTGCTCCATCCCCAGTCACCACACTTTTAACTCAGTCTATGCAACGGTTCTCAACCTTAGGCTATGGCCCCTTTTGGAGGTTGTATAGCCCTTTCACAGAGGTCTCACATCAGATATCCTGCATATCATACTCTTACTGTATGATTCATAAAGGTATCAAAATTACAGATATGAAGTAGCAACAAAATTAATTTTATGGTTGGGGGGGACCACAACATGGAGAGCTGTATTCAAGAGTCACTGCAATGGGATGGTTGGTCACTACTGGTTCGTCTGCCAGTGACAGCTAGCAGCAACCACTGAGCAAAATGGATTTCTAATCACAGGTCAGAAACAATGTAAAAATTTAGACAGGCAGCCTGTGGGTAGATGTTACATAATTTCCACAGCCTTTGGAAATTTTTGTTTCCTTTTTTTTAAAAACCGTGAATTCCAAGAGAAACCGACTGAAGAGCTCCGATCACAGGAGAGTGGATTGTCACCCCTCACTCTTCCTTAATTCCTTCTTCCAAGCGCATCTAAAACATGGAGCGAGGCACAGAAGCCAACTTACCATCCATATAGCCAAGGAAAGAGAAAAATTGGGAGGAAAGGGAAAACACTGACTAAATGTTCTCCAATTAAAGTACCCTAGGCCCCCCTTTCCCATATGTACCTAGACAAAAGAAAGCTTCCTTAGAAATAAAAGGTTCTTTGGCATGCATTCAAGATGCATTAAAATAAAATGGCCTTAATTTATAAAATGCTATGAAATTTGATTGCCTACAAGAGTTATTTATGGAAAAAATAATCCTACCATAGCCTAGAAGCAATTGTGCAAAACATACCTTTAAAGCGTTAAGATGGCTTTTGTTGTAAAATTTGAAAATGCAGATGCAGCCTTTGTATCAGCGAGTATACGATTTTACTGCAGATACTCAAGGTATTTCAACAGAAAATTAATTAGTATCCCCCTCAACATAAATCTCAACAGTATTAGCTAAAATGCCAATTTTGTAATCACTTTTCATTAAAGCCAAAAATACTAATTAAAATTGATTTTTCCTCTGCTTTGGTCAACGGCTGCCAGTTAATGGCTTTCAGGGGCAATGCAGACCTTTCCTTAAATTAATTTGTATGTTGTCTCCTTCCGTTTGTAAAGATAATAAAGTGTGAAAGGATGTGAGATGTGGGTACAGGACAGGGAAGTTCCCTGCTGGAAGAATCAGGTGTGTCAGGTATTCTGGGTCTTTTACTGATAAAAGTGCAACCATATTTCCTTTTAAGCTTTTGATCTTCAAATATTTTCTTTCATGAGTAAAATAAATTAGACTCCTTAACAAATAAATTATTTAGTATTTTAACTAGATGGGATGATTAAATAGCCTACTTATGTCTTAAAAATTGTTCTTGAGTACAGTCCTGTTCCTATTTATGTGATGTGACATGTATGAAATCATACTAGTCCAGGAACTCCGTTCCTATTTGGAGGCTCGTTGAGAACCAATGAAGATCATTTGAGCCTCAACATATGTTAAACGGAAGCTGACAGTCATATAAATGTCAAATCTCTTTCATGGGAAGGAGAATAACAAACTGTAAATCTCTTAAAGAGTAACAAATGATATCTTTAATTGTTCTTTCAATTTTCTAATAATTCTTAATGACTCAGGAAAAGAATTGAGTTTCTTATGCATAGGGTAAATGAGGATTTTCATTTTTGTACTACATAATGGGATAGTGAATTATTTACTATCACTAGAAACCACACTGGCTAAACAAAGTTAATAGGCATAGAGTCCCATGGATGCAGAATGAAAAGTTGGCTACTTTTTTATTTAAATTAGGCATTATAATTTAATTTAATGTAAGCATAAGTATAAAGGAGACACTATGTCATAGAGTGTACAACAAGTTCAGGAATAATATTCTTTTTTAATATTTTTTTATTTATTGAAAAGGGAAGTAAAGGGAAGTAAAAACACCTTGTGATAAAATTAAAGATTTACATGGAAAATATTTCAGATAAACACATTAAAATTGACAATTTTCATGGAAAATTAAGGAGTAAAGTGGTAGACATGTAAAACATTGCTATATTAATTGAAAAATGGGATAGAAATATTTTATGATAGAATTGAAGATTTACACGGAAAATATTTCTGATAAAATTGTAGGAAAATGTAGAAAACATGTTTCTACATTTAAAATAAAAAGATTATCATGGAAAATTGTATGTAGATATAATAATGGTAGGCATAAACATATCCCTAAGTTGATTAAAAGTGGAATTATAAACATTTTCTGATAAACTTGATTTACATGGAAAATATTTCTGATAAAATTGTAGAAATATATAGAAAAACATGTTAAAATTAAAGATTATCATGGAAATTATATAGATAAAATGATAGGCATAAAGATAATTCTAAGTTGATTGAAGGTAGAATTATAAACATTTTCAGATAACATTGAAGATTTACATGGAAAATATTTCTGGTAAAATTCAAGAAATAAATAGACAAACACATTAAAATTGACTGTTTCATGGAAATTTTTGCATAAAAATGTTTGATGTAAAATCTCTAAATAAAATTGAAGATTATCATGAAAAATAATGCAGATATAACGGTAGACATAAAAGAAATTACTAGGTTAATTAAAAGGGGAATTACAAATATTTTCTGATAAAATTGAAGATTTACATGCGAAATATTTCATTAGTCTATGTCTTTTTATTAGGGAGTTGAGTCCATTGTTGTTAAGAGATATTAGGGAGTAGTGATTGTTGCTTCCTGTTGTTTTTTATGTTATTTTTATCTTTGTGTGGGGATCTTCCTTTGGGTTTTTTGGAAGATTACTTTCTTGCTTTTTCTAGGGTGTAGTTTCCCTCCTTGTGTTGGCATTTTCCATCAATTATCCTTTGCAGGGCTGGATTTGTGGACAGATATTGTGCAAATTTGGTTTTATCATGGAATATCTTGGTTTCTCCATCTATGATGATTGAGAGAGAGTTTTGCTGAGTATAGATAGTAGCCTGGGCTGGCATTTGTGTTCTCTTAGGGTCTGTATGAGGTCTGCCCAGGATCTTCTAGCTTTCATCATCTCTGGTGAGAAGTCTGGTGTGATTCTGATAGGTCTGCCTTTATAAGTTACTTGCCCTTTTTCCCTTACTGCTTTTAATATTCTTTCTTTGTTTAGTGAATTTGGTGTTTTGATTATTATGTGCCGGGAGGATTTTCTGTTCTGGTCCAGTCTGTTTGGAGTTCTGAAGACTTCTTATATGTTCATGGGCACCTCTTTCTCTAGGTTAGGGAAGTTTTCTTCTACAATTTTGTGATGTCTTTATTGTTTCTACTTCCACTTTTAGATCCTGAATGGTTTTGTTCAGTTCCTTCACTTGATTGTTTGTGTTTTCCTGTAATTCTTTAAGGGATTTTTGTGTTTCTTCTTTAAGGCTTCTGCCTGTTGACCCATGATCTCCTGTATTTCTTTAAGGGATTTTTGTGTTTCCTCTTTAAGGGCTTTTACCTGTTGACTGACATTCTCCTGTATTTCTTTAAGGGAGTTATTTAAGTCTTTCTTGAAGACCTCTATAAGCATCATGAGATAAGATTTTTAAATCCAACTCTTGCTTTTCCGGTGCGTTGTGGTATCCAGGACTTGCAGTGGTGGGAGAACTGGATTATGTTGCCATGTGGCCTTGGTTTCTGTTGGTAGGGTTCTTGTGCTTACTTTTGCCATCTGGTGCTAGTTGGTATTCTTGTCTCTGACTGGAGTTTGTTCCTCCTGTGGGCCTGTAAGCCTGTGTCCTTACTCCTCTGAGCTCAAAAGTGAAAGCCTGCTGGGAGATCACTCCCTCCTGGCGGGCTATGCACAGAAGGCTGTGGAGTCTCCCAGATCTCTGGTGCAAATGGTGGCAGGAATAGGAACAATATTCATAAACCCAATACACAGAGGTAGAAGTAAACTTTGATATTTAGTATGTAACATTTGGACTCACAACAGACTGTAATGCCATCATTCTTATAGGACATTGTAACACCAACATTAGGTACTTTTTTAATAGCCCTAATAGTATCCCTAGTCCTAATGTCTAAAACTGTAAAATTAGCTTTCTCATACAAAATTAAAATAAATCTCTTCTAAAAATGGTAGAAGGATAGCAATCTTATTAAATAGCCAAGAGCTAATAAATAACTGCTATAAATCTCTCAGAATTACTTACAGTGTATTAGCACAAAGTAGTTATTTATTATGACCTTAACACTGAGGTAGCATGAATCCTGGCCATTGAGAATCCCCCCAGTCAGGAGTATCACTATGCTAAGTACCCTCTATCCCATGATGAGATAGAATGCAACTGAAAATCTGATTGGTTTTATAAAGCAACATTATTCATGGCTCTGGGACCTAAAGTTTAGGTGAATTGATCTAGCTAGTACATTATGATATTTTATTCAGGTATAATTGCTTACATATTTAGTATATCTTAATCTAAACTTCTAAGTGTTGTTTGGAAAATTTTCAAATTCCTACATATAAAATAATATTAAGATATGGTTGATGATTGATATTGGTTATTGAATAGTTTGTTAGGCTCTCCAAATGTATGTGGTTAAGTCACTGTGAAACCCACTACTGCTTGACAAAAATTATACTATATGATTTGGACTGCAAACCCATGTCACAATGATTAAAGGGACATTCAATCTGTCTCTATAATAATTGCCACTTTTCTTCAATTTGCCTTTTATTTATCAAATATTTATTGAGCTAATGTCTACTTTTATTTTGTTTATATATGAGACATATTGTCTGAGCCCTTCGGAATTTGGGGATGTCTTTGTACTGCTCAATAAATGTGAGAAAGTTTGATTAAGTGGAAAATTTAGCTCTTCAATCCTTCTCAGAAGTATTCACTTAGATTTTGTTTTATAGTAGCATTTTCATGATGAAGAAGAATCTGGGGACTCTTGTTTACATTGTTCTGTAAGCCAGCTAGTGTTTTTCTGATATTTTTCAAAAGTCGGGAATTTTTCTGATATTTTTGCAAAAGAAATATAAAGCTATGCTTAGATACACTTTTGTGCTTGATTTTGTGCAAATGAAATGAAAATGTTTTGTATGGATTATATGTTTTAATTTTAATATATTTCCTCCCATACGACACTAGTTAGGGGTATGTCTGTGCCAGACATTCAAACATTACCAACATCTGTCCACTTGTTCATTTCCTCCATCTACGGGACTCACACACTGGCTCTCTGTGGAGGACTGGCTTCCTACTCTGCAGCTAGAGAAGGTTCTTTCAGTGACTCTTCACTGACCTAACTCTTTTGGGGTTCAACTTATTATTCCCTTACCATTTTCTCCATTATCTTTTTCATCACTATGCTGCCTGTTCACCTCTATCTCCAGGTTCCTAAATACTTTTTAGGAGACTAAATCCTCACAGGACCATAAAAATGATAATTTTCCAGTATTTGTTCGGTTCTCGTTAAAGATAAAATTTAAAGATTATTCTTCTATAATAACTTAAGGTATGCTTCCTGTATTCACTTAAAAAAAACACTCTTGAAGGCTCTCCATTTATAGTGTCCATAATCAGTAAAATCATGCCAATGCAGAATTTCTTAGGGACATTTTGAATAGTCACCCTAATCATCACCAATAAAAATGTTACAAGGTGGAGAAAGAAACATTTATAAACTCATGTAATAAGCATCCATGAGAGACATTTTCCAGCATTGTCTTATCATGAACTTTTATTTGTGATAGTATTTAAATGGACTTATATTTCCAGTAAAGATGGAATGAAGAAATGTGATTTTTGATAAAGGGAATACCACCAAGATAAGATTGCTGGTTGACTGATCTAGTTCCAAGATAGAGATGCCAGGCCACGGTGCAGAGAAGAGTAACATAGACAAAACTCACAGTTCTCACTGGGTTAACAAACTCAGGAGTTCTAGGATGCTTGGATGGCTTAGTACACAGGACTGAGTACCAGACAGGAGACATGTGACCTAAAGCAGAAAACTTAACATTAAGTCCATAAAACAGTCAAAGGATTTCTCTAGATGTTGACTGGATGTAAGGAAACTATGTGTAAGTTATCTAGCTGTAAGGAAACTATGGAAAGCCAGCATGATGCAATTATAGAAAAACAAACACGGGATTAAAAGAATGTTTCTAAAGCTCATATGGCCAGAGAGAGTATGAGTTCCTATAAGAAAGACTAGAATGCTCCATAATACCCAAACCATCTAGTAAAATATTTGCAAAGGTTCTGCCTTCATAATGAAGTAAAACTGATCATCGCCACTAGGCATCTCTGCTCCCATCCAACAAAGCCTAAAAGCAAGCCCCAAAATGCCAGTTGTCAAGTAATTTAAGGCTATCTCAAAATAAAGCTCAAGAATATATATTGTAATAAGAAAATGATCAATAAGATAAAATATATGATGCCTGTCAACTATCAATAATCATTACCAGAGTGGTAAAGGAAGAAAATATGAATTATGATGTCTACCAATCAATCAATATAAGCATACCAGAAAGGTCAGAGATGGGGGCATTTGCAAATGAATCAATCAGAACATATACATGTGTACTCATCTTTATTCCAGACAATCAAGAATGTAGAATAAAGAATACTATATGAAAATTATTTATTTATTTTTTTGTAAAGCCAACTGGCCAACTTCCCAGGTATTATTATCATTATTATTATTATTATTATTAATAATAATAATATTATTATCATTATCATTATCATTATATTATTATTATTGAAAACATGAGGGCCAACAGCATGGCTCAGTGAGCAAAAGAGCTTGCTGCTAAGTCTGACAAGCTGGCTTCCATCCCTAGGATTCCCATGATGGAGGGAGAGAAGTGAAACAAGAGCACATTGTCCTCTGATCTCCATGCAGATGCTGTGACGCTCACCTATGCACATGCACACACACACACACACACACACACACACACAAGCACACGCACACACACACTTTTTATTGTCTATATTCTTTGTTTACATTCCAAAAGTTTTCCCCTTTCTAGTTCCCCCCCTCACTCTATGTCCCATAAGTCCTCTTCCCCCCGCCCATTCCCCAATCACCCCCCTCCCCACCATTTCTCTGTTCTGGTACTCTCCTACAAAATTGGATTTAGTCTTTACCGGACCAGGATCCTCTCCATCCTTTGTCTTGGGAATCTTTTGTTTAGCTAATTGTGCCTTGAGTATTCAGAGCTTCTGGGCTCATTAATATCCACTTATCAGTGATTGCAATTCATGTGTGTTCTTTTGTGATTGGGTAAACTCACTTAGGATGATATTTTCCAAATCTAACCATTTGCCTACAAATTGCATGAATTCATTATTTTTAATTGCTGAGTAGTATTCCATTGTGTAAATATACCACATTTTCTGTATCCATTCCTCCATTGGGGGGCATCTGGGCTCCTTCCAGCTTCTGGCTATTATAAATAAGGTTTCTATGAACATAGTGGAGCATGTGTCTTTATTGTATGCTGGGGAATCCTCTGGGTATATGCCCAGAAGTGGTATGATAGGGTCCTCTAGAAATGTCATGCCCAATTTTCTGAGGAACTGCCATACTGATTTCCAGAGTGGTTGTACCATCTTGCAATCCCACCAACAATGGGAGTTGAGTTTTTAATCTTAGCCATTCTGACTGGTGTGAGGTGGAATCTCAGGGTGATTTTGATTTGCATTCCCCTGATGACTAATTAAAAGGATGGGAGAGAGAGAGAGAGAGAGAGAGAGAGAGAGAGAGAGAGAGAGAGAGAGAATAGTCAGGTTTCAGGACCCAGTAGAGGGCTTATTTTGCAAGCATGAGGATCTGTGTCTGACTTTCAGAACTCACCTAAGGCAGAGTGTGGAATTTGTAATTCCAGCACTGGAGAGAACTAGGAACAAGGGGAACCCCAAGCTAGTCAGCCTAGTCTAATTAGTGAGAGAGGTCCACTGGGAGACCCTATCTCAAAATAATAAAAGATAAAAGGAAAATGCCGTCTGAAGAACACTGCTCAAAGTTGTCCTCTGGCCTCCATCTGTACTCATGCACATATTCATGTGCACTCGCATGTGCACTTTCACACACGAAGGCTCATATGAAGTACCTAGACAAATTTTGAATAACAAAGATAAATACATTGAATAAGATTAGTAATAGCTTACTTATTAAAGTAGAAACATTTGTGACCATGAAGATACACTCTCGAAAAAACAGAATATATAAATTCACAAGAGAAAAAAAGGCACCATTATTAAAGTGTAGGGTAACTTACAGAAAACTAACATGTATGCAGGTGGAGTCCACCACAAAGGTGAGTGGATAGGAGAAAGAAAATTTGATGAATAGTGTTCCAAAATTTTGCAAATTTGAGGAATACTATCAACTCATTGATCTCAGAGTTTAAACAAACCTCAAATCCTCAAGAAATATCATAAAACAAAGCAAACAAAACAAAACAAAAAACAGGACCTGGGCAACTCACTCCTGCAGGCTCCTTACATGAGGCTGGAGGATTGAGCTCATGGTGGTCCAGAACTGCCCAGCAAGACCCTGTCTCAGTCAACCCAAAAATATCATGAGAGCTACACCTAAGCAGGTCAGAAGCAAATTATTCAAAGACAACTTTTAAAGCAGAAACTTCAAAAGTTATACTTAAAAAAATCATGTTGCGTACGAGGGATGAAAGATTAGAGAGTAAATTTCTCATCAACATACAACAAGTAAACATCCTTGGAATATTGAAAGGAAACATGTTTGTGCACCGCCAAAATATTTTCGCTAAGAATGTCATTCAGGCAGAAGGTAAAGGGACAGTACATAGTAAAATGGATCAGCGGGAGGAAGTGAGGAAGAGACACACGGTGTGCTGAAGCAGAGGTGAGGCATCATCCCTCTACCGTGACTTCTCCCTGAAACATCAAAAAGATGCAAATGGAAATTAAAGGTTTCCCCTGTCCATGTTTCTAGGAGTGGAGGGGTAAAAGGTCTGTCAACATTGTGCAGCTTTCTGTAAGCTGAGACCAGCCGTGGTACGGCTGTTAGTCCTTTCCCATGTTAGACCTTTCTGATGTGAGCCAACAGAGGCTCTTGCTTTCTTCCTGGGACCAATGACTCCTCCCTGGATCCGAACCTTCTATCGACCATCTGGAATACCTGTTTTCTGACATATTTAGCACTCTGTTCCAGATAATATATGCAAATAGCTGTTTTCTAAATCCAGACTGCTTTGGAACTGTTGAATGCTCAGACAGTGCCTTTCTCATATTTCTCCACAGAAGGCCCGAGTGTCGGGAGAATGAAAACAGTCCACATAAATATAAATCTATTGTGCTTCTATTTGTTCTGTCAAGCCCAGACATCATCTCCATGGGATGACAAGAATGCAGACACCACACAGGCTGTCCCCTCCTCTTTTGGCCCTTCATTTTTAGGCTTTCTCCAGAGAACCACATTCCTTGGTTGATACCTTCTGGTATTCTGGAAGCTTTGTTGATCCTGGCTTTTTGACAGTGGTGGTGACCACAAAGGGACCCACTTTGCCCTACCTATCCTGTTTCATTTACACTCAAGGGCATTTACAACGATGACATCATTCAACACTCATCGTAGGATGCTTAATATGAGAAGAGAAGGAACTTCCACATGGTCTCACAGACATTTTAAAGCACAGGAGTATAAAAGCTGGCATAGCATAATGCAAGAAATAAAATTTTAAAGGCATTTTAGACTTTTGAAATGCTTCCCTAATATTCCCATCATCAAAAATTACAGGAACCAGGAGAAAAGAGTGTACTTAGTCTGAGGGTACTTAGCTTTCCTGGTGACAGTTTAGAACTATCTGCCTTCCGAGAAGGAAGTCTGTCCACACTGTAAATGATAGCACACCCAGGACAGGCAGCCAGGTCACTGGATGGGTCACTGACAAGTCTCAATTCCATTCCACAGATGGCCATTAAAGTCAGTGGATAGTCCGGTTAGGAAATATGAAATTAGGCTCAAGTTCAATGCTACCTTAAGGTAGTAGAAGCTTTCTTCTTTGTTATCTGTGAGAATACGAAAGCTACTAAATCATTAGACCCTAAGCAATGGACACCTTAGTGACAGATCTCTTGCATGTGTGCATTCTAACATCCCTCCCTCCCCTCCCCCTCCCAGTTTCTCCCTCCCTCCCCTCCTCGAAGGTCTCACTACATAAGACAGGCTAGACTTAAACTCACAATAACCCTTACCTCCAGCTCCCAATGTAAGAGTAACAGACAGGTGTCACTGCACTTGGCTTCTCAAGGTCCATTATAAAATTCCAAATGACTCTGTTTCATCTGTTCCTCATAAAAAGAAACAAACATTTGAAAATTCAAAGGGTGTACCTTGTACTACATTTAAAAGAACTGAGGAACTGGAAGTAGAAATAGGTTGTCATTTACTGACGACTGCCATTGTGAAGGGAACTGGATTCTAGTCACTCCCCCAAGTTTTAACAATTTGGAGCCTGTAACAGGGGCTCTGTTACATGCTGGTGTCTTACCACACATAAACCAACACACTGATATGAATGGGAAACAGATGTTCCTCGGTGCTACTTGAAGAAAACAAGAAAGTCCTGGATGGGTAGGTTGCACGAGGGATGCCTTCAAAACAGGATTTAAAATCGTGAACATCAGTCAACCTGTCAATTGTGATGTGCATATATAGATCCATAGATCATCATTCTAAAGAATAATTGATCCAGAAAAAATAACAGAAAAAACAAATAAAGAAAAGGCAGGGGAGAGAAGGGAGAAACAAAAGAAGAAAATAAGCTGAAGGAAAAAGATACTGGATCAGCTTACCAAAGACAGTGAGCATGATTGGATTCGTGTGAGGGCCGTGCACTGATGTGATCTGATAGTTATTGCAATGAACGGTGGAGAAAAGTCAACTTCCCAAATTGAGACTCCAAGGTTGGTTGTTGTTGTTTTGCAAAAACGTATACATCATATATATAATGTTTCCTGCTAAAAAATCTAATCATCTTATATAATGGCATACTATTTACAAAACAGACCTACCCATATATACTTTTCAAATCCTAACAAAAATATTTCTTGGAACTTCTTATAAAATAAACAGTTTAATTAATTCACTTCTCTCAGTGGCAGCACCCTCGATCGCAGTGTGGATGGTTCTCATGTGTTTCTTCATGCTCTTCAGGGCTTTCTCTTCTAGTTTTGTGATTAGCAATGTAGTCAAAGGTATCACAAAATACGCATGCTCTTACTGTGATTTTATTTCCATGGTCTAGTTTCCCATAAGTGGACCTCTTTTAACAAGGCTTACGGGCTGGCATCTGAACTCATTCCAAAACATCCTTACTTTAGACTAGATTAGTTCTGACTTTCAGTTTATAAATCCCTGGTAATATGATTTATTGCTTTTTTTTTCTTCAGAGTATGGAAAGGCCAGTGCAGGATCTTAGTGGAAAATAAAACATATCACCTTGTTAATAAGACAACAGGGTCCAAATTAAGAGAACGCTGGAACATGAGATTCAGAACAAGGGAAATATGGACCCAAGGTTTTCACTGGAAGAGTTAAAACCGCACGAAACAGCAGAGTTAGGCATTCAGCTGGAGATGCTTCGAAAGCTTTGTGAATCTGAAGACATTGTGAGTCTGTCATTCTCTAAATGAGTACTGCAGCTTTTTAAAACTATGTGTGTGTGTTTGTCTCTGTCTGTCTGTCTGTCTCTGTGTGTGAGAGTGTGTGTGTGTGAGTGTGTGTGTGAGTGTGTGTGTGTGTGTGTGTGTGTGTGTGTGCTGGGTTTTTTTTTCCTTTTTCTAGAATGATCAGGGACAGAGAGAGGATCTGGAAGGGCTTGGAAAAGGGAAAGAATATAATCAAAATATATTTAAATTTTAAAAGTTTTTAGGTAATAAAAATATTATCAAAAACCTGTTCTTAAATGTCCAGCTGTAACCTACTAGCCCCAGTGCTCTCTTCTGAAATCAAGGCCCTTGACACTGAATGCCTCTTCCTCGGCATCTTGCTCTTTCTTCTCTTCCTTCCTTCCTTCTCTCTTCCTTCCTTCCATTTACAGCACTTCAGATCTATCTATGCATATCTACATGTATGAAGAGTGGAGGGCAAGTGCTAAGGAGAGCCATGCTTTCTCATGGGTGAATCAAGCAGTGATGATTCCCCTCATAGCCTTGGCTTTGACTGGGATGCTTCTGCACATACCTGGGCAGGCCACCTTTTGGGCAACTCCATTTTTTTTTAACTTGGAACAACCACATCCTTTTATAATCCCTCCAGCCCAAAGTATAGTTCCCATGTTCTCCTCCAACTAATCTAAAGTCAGAAGCGTTCATCTGTCCTCTCTACTTTATACAACAAATCCATATCATCAAAGTTTTTTTCTGGCTTTAAATATATATGCAGAGAGTGCCTGTTTCTTACTATGTCCTATTCTACTAACCTACTATTTCCAAACCTTGGTCCTCATCTTAGTCACTGCAATTATGGGCTCCCAGTACCATCTGCGTGTCTACGTGGTGTATTCATGATCTGCCGCCCACGGTGATCCTTTCAAAACTATGAATCAGGACCCGCCACACTCCTGCACAAACTCATGTGCCTGCTCCCCAACTCTGTCTGAAGTGAAGCTCCACACTCTCTCCGGCAGCTCCCCCTAGCCCCCCTTCACTCACTGCTAAATGCAAGTCAATGTTTTCTTTAGAGTCATTGCACTGTCTCTTCCCTCTATGTGGAGCTCTCTTCCCCCAAGGACCTTTTCTCTTCCTTCTCCTTCACCTTTATCAGGCTGACATTGGCATTTCTTCTCATTCCAACCTTCCCTGATCACCAGCCCAACTCTCTGGAGCCCCTTGCTCTTCTACACAGAACATAGGCATAGCTTCGTCAGAGTCTGGCATGCAGTGAGTGTACTTACTGGTTTATTTGCCTCTCATGTCCACAAAGTTAGTTCACTGGGAATTTATCCTTCTTTGCTTACTGATACATTTTCAACAAGGGAAGAGGATCTGACACAAAATAGGTACTCAATAGCTATTTCTGAAATGAACAAAACAAATAACATGTCATTTTAGTACATGCATTATCTTTTTTTTATTTTTATTTTCTATATTCTATGTTTACATTCCAAAGGCTTTCCCCTTTCCCAGTCCCCACCCACCATAGTTCCCATAGTTCCTCTCTGCCCCCCAACTGTTCCCCAACCATTCCCCCTCCCCCCTCGGTTTCTTTACTAAACTGGATGCAATCTTTACAGGCCCAGGGTCCTCTCCTTTCTTCTTCTTGGGAATCATTTGACTTGCTATTTGTGTCTTGAGTATTTAGGGCTTCTGGGCTCATTAATATCCACTTATCAGTGATTGCATTTCGTGTGCATTCTTTTGTGATTGGGTTAATTCACTCAGGATGATATTTTCCAGGTCTAACCATTTACCTACAAATTGCATGAATTCATTATTTTTAATTGCTGAGTAGTATTCCATTGTATAAATATGCCACATTTTCTGTATCCATTCCTCCTTTGAGGGATATTTGGGCTCCTTCCAATTTCTGGCTATTATAAACAAGGCTGCTATAAACATAGTGGAGCATGTGTCCTTATTGCATGCAGGGGAATCCTCTGGGTATATGCCCAGGGGTGGTATACCAGTCAGAATGGCTAAGATTAAAAACTCAAGAGACAACAAGTGCTGGCGAGGATGTGGAGAAAGAGGAACACTCCTCCACTGTTGGTGGGATTGCAAAATGGTAAAACCGCTCTGGAAATCAGTTTGGCGGTTCCTCAGAAAATTGGGCATGTCACTTCCAGAGGACCCTGGCATGCATTATCTTTAAGATAATTGTTTTCCAGATCTCATCAGCATAACATGCTGAACATAATAAAATGACCTGTTGATGGATCCATGCTTTAAATTTTGGTGCATTTGGGGCTATTGAAACCCCTGTTCTCTCCGATCCACAGAATTTTAATTTTTTTAAGTACACTTTGCATATACTTGTACACCAGGTGTCAGAATTCACATTGCTTTCATCCAGCAAAAAGATCACCTTGGAAGCAGAAGCTGTCATTGAAGTAATTGCCTGTCACTTTCTGTCTTGAGCACTGGCCACACTGAAGATCAAAAGAGAACACAGAAGGTATTGGTTCCTTTGCATCTTAAATTACCTGCTAATTTCTCTACCCTGCTGTCTCCTATTGATGCCAGTTACTTAGTTCAAAATTCTCTCCATCAGCATATCATCCTAAGTGAGGTAAGCCAGTTTCAAAAGAACACTTATGGTATGCACTCACTGATAAGTGGATATTAGCCTAGAAGCTTGGAATACCCAAGACACAATTCACATATCAAATGATGCCCAAGAAGAAGGAAGGAGTGGCCCCTGATCTTGGAAAGGCTCAGTACAGCAGTGTAGGAAAATACCAGGACAGGGAAGTGGGAAGGGGTGGATTGGGGAACAGTGGGAGAGAAGAGGGCTTATCAGACTTTCAGGGAGGGGGGATCCAAGAAAGGGGAAATCATTTAAAATTTAAATAAAGGATATATCGAATAAAAAATTCTCCCTATCAGCTGACACTCCATGAGCCCCCACTTTAACCACAATCTGGAGCATTGCTATTCCTAGAAAGGAGTGTCCGTTCGTGGGTAGCTCCAAGCAGTTATGAAACTGTCCTGTGGCAAGGACAAGTAACATCGCAATAGTTTGAAAGGTTCTAGAATCTTTGAAGATCTATAAGGTCCTCTGAAATCTTATCATTCATAGACCAGGGGTAAGTCATTTGAGTATCAGGGAATAGACAACCAATTCCACAATAATGTAATGGCGGTCTTTAGTTTCAATTGATCGGAAGCCTGAGACTACAGAGATGGATCAACTAGTTAAGAGCATTTGTTACATTTGCAGAGTACTCACGTCCAATTAAAATTAGCATGATAGTTTAACTCCAGTTCCAGAGATTCTAATGCTCTCTTCTGGCCTCTGTACCTGCATGTATATATGTTTACCATGTGTGTTTCTGGTACCTACAGAGGCCAGAAGAGAGCCTTTTACTCCCTATACCTACCATGGGTTTCCCATGGGCCTTCTGGCTACTGTGCTAAATCTGTGTCCCCTTTATCAACAACAAGGAAGGTATGTTCCCTGGTCTTACTCTAGGATCAACTATCATTATAAATGGCCCAGTTGTGCCTATTTTGTCCTATACCCAAATGGATTAAAGTAACTGAATACCATGTGAGATGCTGGAGATGAAGCTAGTCCCTTCCAGATCACCGACGTGAATATTGACAATCCTCAAAGCTTCTCTGCACTTAGGTTACAGTACACCACACCGTGATGACAAAACCCTGGTGGCAGAAGCTGACAGCTGGTCATACTACATCTGCCTTCAGGAGGCAGAGAGCACTAGATGACAGATGATAGCACTTCCTCCTTTTTCTTCACTGCAGGACTGCAGCAAATGGAATAGTGTCACCTGAGCTCATTGGGAGCCCTCTCACCTTGGTCAAACCTCTCTGAGAATACCCTCACAGGGAGGACCAATGGTTTTACTCTGGGGTGATTCAAAATTCTATCAGATTTGCAAGATTAAGGAGCACAATATTCTGTTTCCATTTTACAATTTTACTAGCATGTCTATTTGGATAAAGTGATAGTTTTATGACATTCAAGACTATCATGTATTGTGACTATTCTTCTTTCTATACACTCTGTCCTTTCTCCCCGTATTCTATTAGATCCCTTCCATTTCCCTAATAGTCTGTTTCTTCCTGCACAAGTTACTGAATCTTTGCAAACACCAAAGAACACTCATCTTTGATCTGAGAGTCTAGTTATTCACAATATGTCATTCTTCTATATCTGTTCAGTAGTATTAGAAGAAACTAATCTCCCAAATTCCAGATACCTCTATTTTTTAAAACAGTAGACCATATTTTCCAAAGCTATGTTTTCAATGGTGTGTGTTACATGTTTATGTATATGATCGTGTATGTATTTGTACATGTGAATTATGTGGGCAGGTGTGTGTACGTGTTACATGCTTATGTATATGATCATATGATCATATGTATATGATCATGTATGTATTTGTACATGTGACTGTATGTGTGCAGTGTCCAAAGGCTGACATTGTCTTCTTCAATTGCTCCTTACCTTGTATTTTAAGACAGGATCTTTCACATATTCTTCCAGACTAGCTAGTCATCGAGGACAAGGGTTCCCACCATCTCTGGCTCCTTGGTGTTAGAATTACAAGCAGGCACTTTGTGCCTACTTATGCATTGGTTGCACAGTCCGAATCCAGGTCTTCATGCATGTTTGGCAAAAACTTTATTAACTGAGACATCTCCTCATGACTTTAGTGGACATTTTATTATATATTGAAAACATATAAAATGTAAGTAACTTTGTTACTACCAGATAGTTTCTTAAAATGTTAAGAATATTTTCATTGCTTTCTAATTCTATCATATTCAATCTTTTTATTTCCATTTGGTCAATGTATGTGTTGCTGATTGCAACCACAGAAAACTACTATGTTTTACTAAGTTATAGAAGAGATTTTTCTGAATGGACATTGAGTTGGTCCTGTATTTCTGTGTAACAGACTTTGCAAAACTTAATGTTGAAAACAGAAACTTGTTCTACTTTCTCGGACCTTTTGGGTCAGGACATCCAGAATGCCTTAGCTTGGTGGTTTGCCTCAGGCCTTATCAGAAAATTATGATCAAGATTTAGACTGGGTCAGAAGTCATTTCATGGTTCAACTACATGGGAATCTACTTCTATCTCACTAACATGAATGCTGACAGACTCAGAATTTCATTGTTAAGGCCAAAATCTTCAGCTCCTTGTCATATAAGCATCTTGATAGAATTCCAAAATGTCAGCTGATTTCCATCCAAGAGTTCATGAAGGGCACACTCTCTTTTTTTTAGCCTAATATCTAAAGCCATACTTGATAACTTTGTCATTTTCTATTTATTTTAAGTGAGTGAATGTAACCAGCACAGGTACAAGAAGAGAGGACTACTCAAGAAGACAGAAATCACTAAGGCAAGGCACAAGGTGGGTATCCTAGCATGTGCCTGCCTATTGCAGATGTCCAGTATCTCGCATCATTCACAGGAAGATTGTAAAGCCCTGTCAGAACCACTTAGGATACAAGAAGGCAATGACAATGGAAATTGCTACATCTAAGAACCAACATTCTTGCAGTGAGCATCCTCATTTGCAGGGCTGCATCCCGTGACTTTGCCACATGGTTACCATTAACTTAAAACCTTCACTTAATTGCAACATTTGAAGGTCCAGCCTTGGGCACCCATTTCAAACAGAGAGCTGGGAGAGAATCCTCCTCCTTCCCACAGTAGGAAGGAACCTACTTGACATTCTGTCAAAAGAGGAGGGGCTTCCTGTTCCAGACAGCCAGAAATAAACAGCTAGACACATGGATATTTAGATAGATTTATAGACAGATAAAATATCCTTACAGCTTGTCTGATGTACACAACATATTCTGAATTGTTTCCTTTGCATACTAAAATAAGCAGAAGTTATTTTGATTAAAATTGTATATTTTTGTTTTCATTGACATACCTCTACTTTCAATAGAAGTCATTCTGTTTTGGGGTGTCTAACATAACTTTAAGTAGATACAGAATGGCATAGTGTGGATTGTAAAAGACCCAATCAAGGTCAGACATGTGATCAAGTGTTTGACTGCAAGCAGAGTGATTCTATGCTCTAATTTACAGTAGGAATTCCTACAATCCCCTTGCTACTAACTCAGCTGAACACATACCTAGACTATGACTTACTTATGAATTATTATTCCACGTATTATTTAAAGCTGAAGCCTCTATAAACACACTTGCATACTTAAGGAAAGATGCTATTAAGTCTTATATGTACAAGAGAAACTGACTTTTGCATTTTTTGTCCTTGTCTTGTGTGTGTGTGTGTGTGTGTGTGTGTGTGTGTGTAGAAACTTTAGATACACAAAAAAAAAACTCTAGGAAACAAAGAAAATGGTACAGAATGTCTTATGTGTGATTCTAATCCAAATCGAGTCCATGGGATAAAAACCAACACTGAATTTATAAAACCTACTTTTTTATCATAATATGTCATTATGGGACCTGTCAGTTATCAGTCCTAAATAACACAAAATATATCTGTGCTACAAACTAAGGTGTGTGTGTGTGTGTGTGTGTGTGTGTGTGTGTGTGCACTCGAGCATACACACACACTCTAAATGAGCACCTTTTAATTATTTATTCAACTATACAGTAATTATTTTTGGCAATTTACTATTTAATAGTAGCAACCATATAATAGAGCTGAAATAGTTAACAATGAGAAATTTCTGATCTTAGAGAATCAATTCTGATCTTAGAGAATAGATAATGGACAAGTTACACCGATGATGGGAAGATTGATTGATTGACTAATGCTTGATACACTAAAGGAATCAAAGTTCCTATAGAAGAAAGAAACAGATAAGAATATGCTAAGCACCTAAACATTCTCCAGAAAGACATGGCATTTCAGTTCATATTAAAACAATCTTTCAATTGCTGTATCTTTACTGTTATTGATTAGAGTACGTGTTTTAGTTGGAGTGACTTTAATACTGTAAGTAGTTTGGCTTAGAACACAGAACTGCATTCTCCCATTTGGAGTCTAAAGGCCTGTAGTTAAGGTTCTGGCCCTTCTGCTATTTGGCTGGATATTCACCCTGGTGTGCCGCTGGTTATCCTCTCATTGAATCATATGACAGAGAGTGAAGGTAAGTTTTCATACCTCTTCCTGTAGGGCCATTAATCTACTTTGCATGTGTCCCTCCTCATGTCCACACAAATCAATAATTAGAAGACAATTACTCTGATATATGCTCAATTAGTTTAATAACTATTTTAATAAAACTAATGAAAAGGTATGTTGTTTCTCTGTCTCTGTCTCTCTGTCTTTTTGTCTTTCTATCTCATCTCTCTGCCTATCTCTCTGCTCACCAATCTCTGTCTTTGTCTCTCTCTGTCTCTGTCTCTCTCTGTCTCTCTCTTTGTCTCTCAATCCACCACTTGTTTTTGTCTTTCTTTTTTGGGGCGCAACTTTGTATGTGTGTACACATGTTTGTGTACATGTGAATGTTGGAGCATGTACCTGAATATAAACCCAGGGCCTTGTACATACTAAACAAATGTCTCATTCATTGACAATAAATTCTCAAATGCATTATTTGCTCCATTACATTAAATACTTTCTTTTAATCAGTCTCACTGAAACAAAAAGAAAAGGAGAAGCAATTTCCACATGTGAAGAAAGCAGGGAAATGTGCTTCTGAAAGGCAGTGCATACCCAGAAGGGAGATTTCTGTTGTTGCAAGCCTGCCATAAACTGGAGCTCTAGCCTGACCATGCCTCTGCTCCATCTGCCATCCATCAGTCTGACAGAAAAGGCTAATGGCAGAAAGGTGACTAACAGAAAACAGTAAATGCATTTCAGCTTTAATTACAAATCTCTGTCCTCAAAGTTTCGTTGCCTTAAAAGAACTACCACTCTTGCAGGTTTCTGCTCCACAGCTGATGTGTATGTCACACTTTACTTTGATATCATAAATGCAATTTATTTGGTACTTATTTCTAATTACATACTTATCCACAAATGGTACTGACTTGCCCATATGCCAGAATAAGCATAACTAAGGCTGTTCAAATCTTACTAATTCAAGTATAAATGATCTTTACGAGCAAATGTGGCATCTGCCATGCTCAGAAATCTCTGGGATTTACAAATTTGTCACTTGGCTTGTTTGTTTAGTTCTTCGATTCATTCATTTTCTCATCCACAAATATTCATTTGGTGCCTGTTACTGTTCAGGCAATGATACCGGTTTCTTAGGACACAGGAGGATACAAAAGGAACAAAAGACTCTAGCAATGCATGTCCTAGACAACAGTGACTAGTAATAACTCAACTGTTGCAGGTTGAATTGTGTTCCCCCCAAACTGATATGTTATAGTCTTAATCTCTAATACTTATATGTCTGTATGGAACTGTAGATGGGGACCATGTCTTTAAAGATGTAACTAAGCAAAAGAGAGATTGCTATGGCAGAGATAGTCTACAGCAGATCTCGAGTGTCTTTTTTAAGAGGGAATAGAAGCATAGATAATGCACACACTAAGAAAAGACTGTATGAAAACACAGAGAGAAGGCAGGGGCATGACAGTCAAAAAGGAAGTAAGGGTGTAATCAGAAAGAAGGGTGTCCCCCTCAGTCTCAGACTTTTGGCTTCCAGACTGCTGAGAAACAAGTTTCTATTGTTAAAGCCACCCAGGCAGTGGAATTTTGTTATGGTGCCTTAGAAAATTGGTACATGAATAAAAAGTAAATTATATCATTTAGTACAAAACTAAGAATTCTCTTACAAGAGAATAAGAGAACCATACAAAAAAGGAAGGAGACACATTTCTGTCTGTCGCTAAAAATATCATTATAAAGTATGGCCACCCTTAAACTAAAAAATAAGACCACAGCCAGAGCTATTACTGAATGGAAGGAAAAGGAGCGTTTGTCAAGAATTTGCCATATTATTATTCTCTTTTATTTTTCTTAGTTATCAATACTCATGGGGGAAATGTGCACATTTGTAGGTCTGTTTTCAATGAACACTTTCTTGCACTCAATTTGCAGTTTTAACCTGGCAAGGTAACCAGTATTGTTCCAGACCCACAGACATTTCAGAATATATTCTGACCAACTTTCTTAGAATGAATATATTATATCTACTTTGAAATATATTGTGTTTACAATATGTATACATATGTGTACATGCATGCATGGATGCATACATGGATTCACAAAAAAACTATAAGCAACTAAAGAATGCTGAGTGAGAAATATAGTCTTTTTTATTGGATATATTCTATATTTACATTTCATTTCACTTTTTCTGTTTCCCTGCCCCCCAAAGGTCCCACATGCCCTTTTCCCTCCCAGTGTTCTCCTATCCACCCTTTCCCACTTACCTGTTGCCCTACACTGATGTTTTGAGCCTTTCCAGAATCAGGGTCCACTCCTTCCTTCTTCTCAGACATCTTTTGGTATGTGGACTGTGCTTTTGGTGTCCCAAGTTTCTAGGCTAATATCCATTTATCAGTGAGTGCATACCATGGGTATTCTTTCAAGACTGGGTTACCTCACTTAGTATGATGTTCTCCAGCTCCATCCATTTCTCTAAGAATTTCATGAATTCATTGTTTCTAATGGCTGAATAGTACTCCATTGTGTATATATACCACATTTTTGTATCCATTCTTCCGTTGAGGGACATGTGGGTTCTTTCCAGCTTCTGGCTATTATAAATAAGGCTGCTATGAACATAGTAGAGCATGTATCCTTATTGCATCCTGGGGAATCTTCTGCCCAGGAGTGGTAAGGCAGTGTCTTCTGCCAGGAAGCAGAGATACTCCTCCAGAAGTATCATGTCCAGTTTTCTGAGGAACCGCCAGACTGATTTCCAGAGTGGTTGTACCAGCTTGCAGTCCCACCAGCAGTGGAAGAGTGTTCCACTTTCTCCACATCCTTGCCAACACCTGCTGTTTCCTGAGTTTTTAATCTTAGCCATTCTGAATGGTGTGAGGTGAAATCTCAGGGTTGTTTTGATTTGCATTTCTCTAATGACTAATGATGTTGAACATTTTTAAAGTGTTTCTCAGCCATCAGAATTTCTTCAGGTGAGAAGTCTTTGTTTAGCTCGGTACCCCATTTTTGGATGGGGTTACTTGGGTTTCTGGGGTCTAACTTCTTGAGTTCTTTGTATACATTGGACATTAGCCCTCTGTCAGATGTAGGGTTGGTGAAGATCTTTTCCCAATTTGTTGGTTGCCAATTTGTCCTTTTGACAGTGTCTTTTGCCTTGCAGAAACTTTGTAATTTTATGAGGTCCCATTTGTCTATTCTTGATCTTACAGCATAAGCTATTGGTGTTCTGTTCAGGAACTTTCCCCCTGAGCCAATGTCCTCAAGGGTCTTCCCCAGTTTCTTTTCTATTAGTTTTATTGTGTCTGGTTTTATGTGGAGGTCCTTGATCCACTTGGAGTTGAGCTAAGTAAAATGAGATAAGAGTGGATCAATTCTCATTCTTCTGCATGTTGGCCTCCAGTTGAGCCAGCAACATTTGTTGAAAAGGCTATCTTTTTTCCACTGGATGTTTTCAGCTCCTTTGTCAAAGATCAGTTGGCCATAGATGTGTGGGTTCAATTCTGGGCCTTCAATCCTATTCCACTGATCCACCTCCCTGTCAGTGTACCAATACCATGCAGTTTTTAACACTACAGCTCTGTAGTATTGCTTGAGATCCTGGATATTGATTCCCCCCAGAAGTTCTTTTACTGTTGATGATAGTTTTAGCTATCCTGGGTTTTTTGTTATTCCAGATGAATTTGAATATTGTTCTTTCTAACTCTATGAAGAACTGAGTTGGGATTTTGATGGGGATTGCATTGAATCTGTATATTGCTTTTGGCAAGATGGCCATTTTAACTATATTAATCCTGCCAATCCATGAGCATGGAAGATTTTTACATTTTCTGAGGTCTTCTTCCATTTCCTTCTTCAGAGACCTGAAATTTTTGCGATGCAAATCTTTCACTTGTTTGGTTAGAGTCACACCAAGAAACTTTATATTGTTTGTGGTTATTGTGAAGGGTGTCATTTCCCTAATTACTTTCTCAGCCTGCTTATTCTTTGAGTATAGGAAGGCTATTTGCTTGGGTTGATTTTTTTAACCAGCCACTTTGCTGAAGTAGTTTATCCGCTGTAGGAATTCTCTGGTGGAGTTTTTGGGTCACTTAAATATACTATCATATCATCTGCAAATAGTGATAGTTTGACTTCTTCCTTTCCAATTAGTATCCCTTTGACTTCCTTATGTTGTCAATTGCTCTAGCTAGCATCTCAAGTACTATATTGAAAAGAGATGATGAGAGGGGGCAGCCTTGTCTAGTCCCCGATTTCAGTGGGATTGCTTCAAGTTTCTCTCCATTTACTTTGATGTTGGCTATCGGTCTGCTGTAAATTGCTTTTACTATGTTTAGGTATGGGCCTTGAATTCCTGTTCTTTCCAAGACTTTTAGCATGAAAGGATGCTGAATTGTGTCAAATGCTTTTTCAGCAGCCAATGAGATGACCGTGTGGTTTTTTTTCTTTTAGTTTGTTTATGTAGTGGATTACATTGATGTATTTCCATATATTGAACCATCCCTGCATCCCTGGGATGAAACCAACATGATCATGGTGAATGATCGTTTTGATGTGTTCTTGGATTCGGTTGGCAAAAATTTTATTATTTTTGCATTGATGTTCATAAGAGAGATTGGTCTGAAGTTCGCTTTCTTAGTTGGATCTTTGTGTGGTTTTGGTATCAGGGTAATTGTGACTTCGTAGAATGAGTTGTGTAGTGTTTTTCTGTTTCTATTTTGTGTGATAATTTGAAGAGTATTGGTATTAGGTCTTCTTTGAAAGTTTGACAGAATTCTGCACTAAAACCATCTGTTCCTGTGCTTTTTTTGCTTGCAAGACTTTCTATGACCCCTTCTATTTCTTTGGGGGTTATGGGACTGTTTAGACGATCTATTTGATCCTGATTTAATTTTGGTATTTCGTATCTGTCTAGGAAATTGTCCATTTCCTCCAGATTCTCCAGTTGTGTTGAGTATAGGCTTTTGTAGTAGGATCTGATGATTTTTTGAATTTCCTCAGTTTCTGTTGTTATATCTCCCTTTTCATTTCTAATTTTGTTAACTTGAATACTGTCTCTGTTCCCTTTGGTAAGTCTGGCTAGGGGTTTATCTATCTTGTTGATTTTCTCAAAGAACTAGCTCCTGGTTTTGTTGATTCTTTGTATGGTTCTCTTTGTTTCAACTTGATTGCTTTCAGCCCTGAGTTTGATGATTTCCTGTCTTCTACTCCTCCTGGGTGAAATAGCTTCTTTTTGTTCCAGAGCTTTCAGGTGTGCCATTAAGTTGCCAGTATATGCTCTCTCCTGTTTCTTTTTGGAGACACTCAGGGCTATGAGTTTTCCTCTTAGCACTGCTTTCATTGTGTCCCATAGATTGGGATATGTTGTGCCTTCATTTTCATTAAATTATAGAAAGTCTTTGATTTCTTTCTTCATTTCTTCCTTGACTAAGGTATCGTTGAGTAGAATATTGTTCAGCCTCCATGTGGATGAGGATTTTCTGTTGTTTTTGTTGTTATTGAAGACCAATCTTACTCCATGGTGGTCAGATAGGAGGCATGGGATTAGTTCGATCTTCTTATATTTGTTGAGGTCTACTTGTGACCAATTATGTAGTTGATTTTAGAGAAGGTACCATGAGGTGCTGAGAAAATGGTATAGTCTTTTGCTTTAGGATTAAATGTTCTAATATATACATATATATATATATATATATATATATATATATATATATGTTAAATCCAATTGGTCCAAAGTTTCCATGAGTTTCCCTGTGTCCCTGTTTAGTTTCTGTTTTCCTGATCAGTCCATTGAGGATAGTGGGGTGTTGAGGTCCCCCACAATTATTGTGTTAGGTGCAATGTGTGCTTTAGTAAAGTTTCTTTTATGAATGATGGTGCCCTTGCATTTGGAACATAGATGTTTAGAATTGTCAGTTCTTCTTGGTGGATTTTTCCTTTGACCAGCAAGAAGTGACCTTCTGTGTCTCTTTTGATGACTTTAGGTTGAAAGTCAATTTTATCTGATATTAGAATGGCTATTCCAGCTCGCTTCCTGAGACCATTTGCTTGTAAAATTGTCTTCCAGCCTTTTACTCTAAGATAGTGTTTGTCTTTGACCCTGAGGTGTGTTTCCTGTATGCAGAAAAATGTAGGGTCCTGTTTCCGTATCCAGTCTGTTAGTCTATGTCTTTTTAATGGGGAATTGAGTCCATTAATGTTAAGAGATATTAAGGAATAGTGATTATTTCTTCCTGTCATTTTTGATGTTATTTTTGTCTTTGAGTGGTTATCTTCTTTTGAGTTTGATGGAAGAAGGTTACTATCTTGCTTTTTCCAGGGTGTAGTTTCCCTCCTTTTATTGGAGTTTTCCTCCTATTATCCTTTGTAGGGCTGGGTTAGTGGAAAGATATTGTATAAATTTGGTCTTTTGATGGAATATTTTGATTTCTCCATCTATGTTGATTGAGAGATTTGCTGGGTATAGTAGTCTTGGCTGATATTTGTGTTCTCTTGGGGTCTGCATGAGATCTGCCCAGGATCGTCTAGCTTTCATGGTCTCTGGTGAGAAGTCTGGTGTGATTCTGATAGGTCTTCCTTTATATGTTACTTGGCCTTTTTCTCTTAGTGCCTTTAATATTCTTTCTTTGTTTAGTACGTTTGGGGTCTTTGATTATTATGTGACAGGAGGTATTTCTGTTCTGGTCCAGTCTGTTTGGAGTTTTGTAAGCTTCTTGTATATTCATGGGCATCTCTTTCTCTTTAGGTTAGGGAAGTATTCTTCCATAATTTTGTTGAAGATATTTGCTGGCCCTTTAAATTGTAGATCTTCACTCTCATCTATCCCTATAATCCTTAGGTTTGGTCTTCTCATTGTGTCCTGGATTTCCTGGATGTTTTGGGTTACAAGCCTTTTGCATTTTGCATTTTCTTTGACTGTGGAGTCAAATGGTTACTATGGTATCTTCAGCATCTGAGATTCTTACTTCGATCTCTTATATTCTGTTGGCTTTTATTTTTATCTATGTAGATATTTGCATCTATGACCCCTGATTTCTTCCCAAGGTTTTCTATCTCCAAAGTTGTTGCCCTTTCTGATTTCTTAGTTGTTTCTACCTTTGTGTTTAGATCTTAGATGGTTTTGCTCAGTTCCTTCACTTGTTTGTTTGTGTTTTCTTGCAATTCCTTAAGAGATTTTTGTGTTTCCGCTCATGACTTCTGCCTGTTGACTCAATTTCTCCTGCATTTCTTTAAGTGAATTTTTCATTTCCTCTTTATTGGCTTCTGTCAGTTGATCTATATACTCCTGGAATTCTTTAAGTGATTTTTGTGTTTGCAGTGTAAGGGCTTCTACCCTATTCATGTTCCCCTGCATTTCTTTAAGAGATTTGTTTATGTCTTTTTTGTGTGTTCCTCTAGTGGCATCATGACCAGTGCTTTTATATCCAACTCTTGTTTTTTCTGGTGTGTTGGTGTATCCAGGACTTGCTATGGTTTGAGAATTGGGTTGAGATGCTGCCATATTGCCTTGATTTCTGTTAGTAATGTTCCTATGTTTGCCTTTTGCCATCTGTTTATCTCTGGAGTTAACTTGTCTTGTTACTGGTTGGTGTTTGAAGCTCCTGTGAGCCTGGGGTTTGGCGCTTCTGTCGTAGAGGGCCTCCATGCTCTCGAGGTGGAGACCGGAAGGTTTCTGCTACTGGGTTCAGAATTACCTCCTCAGTTCTGGAGGAGCCTAGATGGTGGCACTCCCAGTGCACAGGGCTCTGTCTGGTTAGCTGTCTGTGGTGCCCTGAGGCAAGATGTCGGCCTCCGGCTGTACTCTAGGCACAGACCCCTGAGAAAGTTGGTACCTGCCCAGGTCAGAGCAGAGACTGCCCACCAAGCTGATCTGGCTCTGGGTGCCGGCAAGAGCCTGATGGGGTAGTCGATGTTAAGCTAAGACTGTCCATGCACCTGGCCACAGCCCGCAGTGCCCTCAGGCAAGATGGCGCCCTCCTCTGCAAACTGATCAAACTGGACCCCAGCAGTTGGCCAAGCTGTTGGTGCACAGACCTCCCACCGCAAAGCTGCTCTGGCTCTGGGTGCTGGAAAGAGCCTGCCGGGGTAGTTGATGTTAGGATAAGACTCTGTCCATGCATCTGGCTCCAGCTCGAGAAATATAGTCTTATTCCCAGTGATTAGTACCACCAGATTGTCTCAGATCTGTCAGCCACCCAAATCGTGACGCAGAAATCTTTCATTAATTGTGAAAGTATGGCCTTAGATTAGGCTTATTCCCACTAGCTCTTATATTTAAATTGGCCCATTTATACTAATCTATGTACTGTCATGTCACTCACTACCTCTTGAGTACTGGCACTTGCTTCTTCCTCTATGTATAGCTGGTGAATCGCTCATCCAAGACTCTTTCCCAGAGAGCCTAACTCTGCCAGGATGTCCCAGTTTTCTTCTCTTTCTCTGCTATACGCCACTCAGCTCTTCATTAAACCAATCAGATGGTAAATGAGAAGATGTTTACAAATCAATGAAACAGGAAATTCTTCATACAGGAAATTATCCCAGCATCTTCCCCTTTTGGTCCAATAAAAGGTTCTTTCTCTAACATCAATAAACTATATATCATAAGAACATTTATGAGGACTATCAGGTAAAAATTACATTCACAACATCCAGTCCATTGGTATTTGGAAATTTTGGAGAAAATGGTGTACTATCTATCCTATCTAGGGGACTTCAAAACTCTGTACCTAAATCACTTTCTACCATTTCTTACATTTATCAGTCTTAAGACATCTTTTTAGACCTTAAGACATTTCCTTAAATCCTCAGCAACTTAGGCTTCATGTGAGACTATAACTAGTCTTCAACCACATCAGAGACCTGAAAAGGAAAGCATTACATTGGTAAACAAGATGTGCAGGGCAAGCAGTTTCCAAAAGTATAGAAATAGCAGAGACTGCTGGCTGCCTGGATTGTCACCCAAGATTCCTCTGCAATGTTGGAGCATCCATCTTCAGCCTGTATCTGGTAGACATATTGTGAATGGGAATTACAAAGGACTGGCCTATTCTGTCTTGGCAACGTTTGGCAGTTGACTTCCTCCATGCCCTTCTTGGCTGTGGTTTGGGCAGCCTGCTATCAGCCGATTGAAGCACAGACAGTTTTTGCCTGGCAGCTACCTTGGCCACATATGTTTGCCATCAACGTTCATCACCGTCTTTGAAATAGTATTGGGGTACGGCCAGGATCTGACATGTCTCACTGTCATGAAAATCCTTATATGATTAAGACATTTTAAATCTCATATTCTGTATTTAAATCTCATTGACTCTAATTTTTTTTCATTGTATATCCGGGTCCTTTGAGTCTAAAACTCAAAGATGTCTGAATCTAAAATAACAACAAAAAAATAGTAACACAGCTAACTTTGAACCTGTAGTTTTTTCCCTCTTAATTCTAAGAGTAGAAATCACAGTTTTGTGAGGATTGATCCCCTATAAGCACTGCCAAAGTATCTTATGATATCAACAAAGAATGAGGTAAAATAATAATTCAGAGGATTTAGCCAGTGCTCTATCCTGCTTTGTGATCCTGTGGTATCCATAATTATATGTCTCATGAAGATGTGCACATTGCCAGTTCTGGAAGAACCTATCTGTGCACTTGCTGTCTTCATAACGCCTTCCTTTCAAACAGCTTGTAGAAGTGATATCAGGACATCCAGGAGAATATCTTCAGTTCTGATTAAAAGTGAAGCAGAAAATTTATTGTTGTTCAATTTTCATGTTTTCCTGCACCTTTGATCTTAAAGAAACCAGTTAAGAAAGTGTATTTTCTCTGAATTTTCATTTGTAGGATGAAACCCATGAACTGGGCCTAATATTATTTCTTTGCCACTATTATAACCGTATCCTATCTACATGGGTATAGTAAATAAAATCAAAGAAGAAAGAGGTACCAATAAATGATTCTGGATATCTATTTTTGTTCTGAGAAATACAAAATACAACCTAAGTGTTAGGCTAATTGCTAATTGCTTAGCAAGTAAGTTATTTAAGAAGAGATAAAAATTCAATTGAAAATGGAGAAAGAAACTGGAGATGGAGAGAGAGAGAGAGAGAGAGAGAGAGAGAGAGAGAGAGAATTGTAGGTGAATAGAAATCCAACAGCAAAAACTATCATGTCAGAATCTGTGATCAAAAGTTTTAGTAAAATGAACAAATACATAATAGAAAGTATAAGGGAGCTAAGTTATTCTTATGAAGCGTGGGCTTTCTCTTCCCTTCTCTTTTTACCATAACTAATCAGTGGTTTTCCATGCTTTGAAAACTGATATTCTATGCCATTTCAACTCCTTCCCAGGGTTGCTTACACTACACAGCATTCTTCCCAAGAAAGAATGTATACTGTTTTATTGATCTTCAAATCTCTATCTGAGAAAGGGGATAGGATGTGAAAACATTTACATTGTGTGCAGCAAAAATACTGAGGGCGTATAAAATGTAAATGGTAACTGTGGCTTTAAAGCCTGATCCCGTGACATAATAATAAACTTAGTTCTAAAGACTATGAATTACAGAATTTTTGCTGTGGTGAAGGAATGAGAAATAAGGTCAAAAAAGTGGCAGTTTCTATGCCTTCTGCAGAGAGCTGCTTATTATTTACTCCCGAGAGTGGACCCAGGTCCACTATCGAGAGCTCCCCACACTTCAACACGTGACAGCTCTCCATTCATAGTGGGTTCTTGGCATCCCTTTTGGTTACTCAATCTGGTCCTGAGCCCCACCTGTTTCACCTCTGCAGGGTGGGCTCCATCTTATATGACTACCAGCTGGAACTGGTTCCCAGAAACAGAAATCCTCCATCTGGCACATACTACAAACAAATGACCACCCACGTGTTCACTGCAGCTTACCTCCCAACACACATTACCTCCTCTGGGGGCAGCCCCACTTGAGGAATCTTTTTGTCATAAGCTCCTCCACCCGTTTACCCTCAGATGGTCCCACACATTTGCCCACTTGTGTCCTCACACACAAGCCAGACTCAAGAATACAATTGTTCTTGTCAGGCTCACTAGCCTGTCCAGGGCTGGCCAAGACACAGCTCTGCTCTCAATAGCTATGAGATCAGTCATATTAGGTTGTCAATTAGATACTTAGGCCATACCCACCAACAGGTTAACATGTGCCTACCCTCTGCTTTGCCAGAAGGTATGTTTCCAGGATTATCCTGTAGAAAAATATACAAAAGGTATTGAACGCTTAACCTCTAAAGTTCTTTGTTTGCTGTGAAGACTAAACAAGATAATGCTTATTTAAAAGCTCAGAACATAATGCAATACTAAAGAGTTTCTCAGTGAGAGTCATCTAAAATTTGAGTTGAGTTTTTAAAAGTATTGAATACCCCCCCCAAAAAAAAAGGTGAAAAGAAAGAAAAAAGAAAAAGAAAGCAGTAAGAAGAAAATGACGGAAAGTCAGAATTTCCTAAATAAGCATGAATTGCTCTAGCTATTCAGAATCAACTAGAAACTTCTGGCTTGGAAAACTTAAATTCCAAAACATTTCTTTTTCTTCTTAAAACACTCTGCTTGGTTAATTTCATTGTAACCAAATAGTCAGTGTTCGTCAAGAGAGAATGCTTAAAGATATGGGCTGCTAATGGTGTATACTTCAAATCTCCACAGCTACCAGAAGCTAGGAGATGCCACGGATGTAACATCTACAAGGTCCTTTATGGGAAGCACAGATCTAGAACTATAAGAATGGCATACTGGTGTCCTCAGGAAGGTGAGAGAATACAGTTCTGGTGTTTGAACCACACCAAGTTTACACTGCTCTTTTACGGCCACCCCAAGAGTACTATGTTGTGACTCTTACATAAATTCACATGTTAGTCTCCTCAGACTATGTGATGGCTATTTTGTCAACTTGAAACAACCTGGAATCCATAGAGGAACAAATCTCAATGCGCGCTATCTACATTGGTTTGGCCTGTGAGCATGTTTGTGGGGGTTGTCACAATAAGTTACCTGATACGGGAAGATGCAGTTGACTATGTGACGCACCACACCCTAGACAGACAGTTCCAAGCTATATTCGAGTGAAGGAATCAAACTGAGAATATACAAGCAAGTATGAATGCTTTCTTTTCTCTCTTGTCTGTGGTTATGATCTGGCAAGAAAGTTTTAGTTTCTACCCTGACTTACTCAAATAGGAGACTACAACCTGAATTTGTAACCCAGACCCCATATGTTGAGTTTTGTCAAGGTATTACATCAGAGCATTTATAAATGAAAATAAAAATAAGTTTTTATCCCAAAATGCCACAGGCGAGGTGGTCGTATAAACATACATTGGCTGAATAGTACTCCCTATTGGTACTGAAAATACCACATTTTTTGTATCCATTCCTCCATTGAGGAACATCTGGGTTCTTTCCAGCTTCTGGCTATTATATATAAGGCTGCTATGAACATAGTGGAGCATGTATCCTTACTGCATTCTGGGGAATCTTCTGGATATATGCCCAGGAGTAGTATGGCAGGGTCCTCTGTAAGTATCGTGTCCAGTTTTCTGAGGAACCTCCAGACTGATTTCCAGAGTGGTTGTACCATCTTGCAATCCCACCAGCAGTGGAGGAGTGTTCCTCTTTCTCCACATCCTCAGCCATTAGAAACAATGAATTCATGAAATTCTTAGAGAAATGGATGGAGCTGGAGAACATCATACTAAGTGAGGTAACCCAGTCTCAAAAGAATACCCATGGTATGCACTCACTGATAAGTGGATATTAGCCTAGAATCTTGGAACACCAAAGACACAATCCACATACCAAATGATGTTGGAGAAGAAGGAAGGAGTGGACCCTGGTTCTGGAAAGGCTCAATGCATCAGTGTAGTGGAATACCAGAACACGGAAGTAGGAAGGGGTGGATGGAGGAACAGGGGGAGGGAAAAGGACATGTGGGACCTTTGGGGGATGGGAAACCATGAAAAGGGAAATGAAATGTAAATAAAGAATATATCCAATTTTAAAAGGGGGGAAAAAAGAAACATACATTGGTTTCTTAGAGCTCTAGATAAGAGAAGTCCAAGATTAAGATGTCAACAAACACAGAGCCTGCTGAAGGTCCACCTCCTAGCCATCTTCTAGAAACTTTGTCTGGCTGAGAGACAAAATAATAAAACTCTATGACCACTCTCCTTGCACTGGCATTAATCCAGTCACAGCTTAAGTGTTCATATTCCCGTGGATCCCATCTTTTACAAGTCAATATTCTTTGTATATTTTTCTACTAAATATGTTCAACTATTTCATACAGAGATCTTTAGAATCTCTTATTCAGCAGATGAAAATGGTAAATTTAATACAAAACATTAAACACTAAGAGAGTACATAGACATAAAATTTAAGAAATATTAGTCTTAGTTTAGACTTTTCTTCCTACATAATTTTTAAATACTAGACTCATTACTCAACCTTTATGTGCAATTTTTCAAGTATCGAAGTATCTGTCTAATGATAGTATGACAAGTTATTTTATAATTACTGTATATGTTGGTTAACACATTAATGAAAAACCCTCTGAAAACACCAAAACACAGCAATGTTGCATTAAGGAATGAAGATAAAAACTTCCTCTTGGATTAATTGATAAGATTGACCATAAAGTTGAATTTTCTAGTCCTCTCTGTTTCTTTCATCTGTTTCTAGTTTATGGTTACTGGCCTATCTATACTCTATCTGTGAAGTGTGTATGTATATAATCTATCCTCGCTTCCATGTGGTGTGTGTGTGTGTGTGTGTGTGTGTGTGTATGTGTATGTGTATTACCTTTCTTTCCTGTTCCTAACAAAAGTCTTTGTTCTGTGTTTATTGAACAGGACATAAAATATTGTATAAGAAGTGAATGTGTGGTACTTATTTTGGTTCACATTTTTTAAAGATTTGTTTGTTTGTTTATTTATTTATTTATTTATTTATGTATATGAGTATACTATAGCTGTCTTCAGACACACCAGAGAGGGTGTTGGATCCCATTATAGATGGTTGTGAGCCATCATGTGGTTGCTGGGAATTGAACTCAGGACCTCTGGAAGAGTAGTCAGTGCTCTTAACAACTGAGTCGTCTCTCCAGCCCCACTGGTTTACATTTTTAATAACATCATATGATATTATTTTACAAAACTCTTCAACAATGCTTTACAAGGTAAGAAGTTACTTAACTGAATACAAGCAGTCCAGCATAGCACAAACATATAGACTTTATTAACCTATATTCATTTGTTTCTTCTAACATTATGGTTAACCCACTTTTAATCTGTTTGCTACTTTCTGCAAATTATTACAACACACACATTCACATACATTTTTTCTGGGCCAGGAGCATAAAAGAATATATAACATAAAATTAAGGCCATGCATTCAGTTCATGTTATAAAGTTGATTGGGAAATATAAAACATAAGAATATTGGTAACATTGTTCTCTAAAAAGTGGGTTAACCAGGTTGTGTATACAATAAGATACTAAGATGTGTAGTTTTAAACAAACTCAAATTTTATTATTAATTTGGCTACAAGACTTAGATATTTTCAATCTCTGTGAAGATAAACAGATATTTCAGTAAAAATGTATCACCAGGATGTACATTAACAAAAATGATGTGACACTCCTTAAGATAATTCAAATATGTATCATTTAAAATTATTTCAGCAATTCAGTGGAAGACTTATAGGACTTCCTAAGAAAAATCATGTAGAGTCCCATGTAAATTTCTTTCCCGAGAAAGTCCAAAGGTACTAGAGTAACAGCATTATGATGGAAGAGCCTGACATAGAGTGTCTGTAAAACTAAAGTATAAAGACAATGGGAAATAATATTTAAAAAGAGAATGTTATACTGGCCATGGTGGTGTGTGCCTTTAATCCCAGCACACAAGAGGCAGGTAGATCTCTAAATTCCAGATTAGCCTGGTCTACATAGTGAGTTCCAGATGAGACAAAATTATGTAGAGGGAGGGAAGGAGGGAGAGAGAGGGAGAGAGAGAGAGGAGGAGAGAGGGAGAGAGAGAGAGAGAGAGAGACAGAGAGAGAGAGAGAGAGACAGAGACAGAGAGACAGAGAGACAGAGAGACAGAGAGAGAGATACAGAGAGAGGAGAGAGAGAGATGAGCCCTCTCTCATGGGCTCATACATTAAGCTAGGTAATGCTTGCCAATAGGAGCCTAGTATGGCTATCCTCTTATAGACTCTGATCTGAACCCCCACCCCTCCACCCCACCTCCCTACCCCCCACCCCCCGCCAAATGGGATGAAAGAAGGAGAATGATATGCCAGCTATCTTGGCTTTCAAAAAGATAAAAATGGCATTGGAATAATGCCCAAAGACTCACATAGTCTTCAAAGAGCCCAGCATCCAACTTTCTTGATTGGATCAAGAAGGGTTAGTAGGCCTTTATCAGGTTAAAATGGGGAAGATACAGTACACATAATCTGTCTAAGACTTAAATACCCTTTCTTTACATTGTTCCTGTCTAAAAGAAATGCAGAGACAAAAATAGAGACTGAGGAAATGGCAGGCCAGTGACTTGGATCCATCGCATGGGTGGGCACCAAACCCCAACACTTGCTGATAGGATCCTAGCATGGCTGTCCTCTGAGAGGCTCTACCAGCATCTGACTGAGACAGGTGCAGTTACTCACAGCCAAGCATTGGACTCAGGTCTATGGAAGAGTTAGGGGAAGGATTGAAGGAGCTGAAGGGGATGGTAACCCATAGGAAGACCAACAGTGTCAACAAACCTGGACTCCTGGGAGTGTCCAGAGACTAAGCCACCAGCCAAAGAGCATACACACATACATGATCTGATCTGAGCCCTCCCTCACCAAGCACATTTAAAGGAGAGGATTGCCCTGTCTGGCCTCAGCAGAAGAAGGTGTGCCTAATCCTATAGAGACTTGATGCCTCAGGGAAGGGGATGTCTTGGGCAGGGGACAGGGGAAGCACCCTCTAAAAGGCAAAAGGGAGGGGAGATGGGTTGAAGAACTCTGGGAGGGTGAGCCAGGGGTACAAATATTTATTTAGCAGGGGTAATGCTAAATAAATAAATAAATAAATAAATAAATAAATAAATAAATAAATATAGAAGGCAAAAAAGAGTTCAACGCAGCTATCAGATTAAAGCATGTAACTTCCCTTGAGAAGTTACATTTAAGAACAAAATGCTAAAGATCAAAGTCCAACACATACAACATGCTTCTGAATAAGAGTGTGCCGAGAAGCCTTGTAGAATGATCGGGCAAGATATTATGTATTCTACGTTGTATTACCTTTCTGAGATCCGAGAACCCTTCCATGTCAAAAATGATTTCCCAAAGGGCTAATGTCTTTATCTACTATCAACACTGTCACAAATATTAGAAAAAGCAGCAACTCATTACATGATATCTAAAATAATCTGCACTGATTAAAGTAATAAAAAATTTACTTGTGATAAGACTGTAGGTAATTAAAGATTAAAACTTAGTTTAAGAGAATAAAACCAAGATTCTTTACATATAAAGAGCTGGCAAGATGGCTTAGTAGGCGAAAATGCCTGCAGCCCAGTCCGACTGCCATGACCCCACAAGGTAGAAAGAGAAAATCAACTCGCCCACATTATCTTCTGTCCTCCTCACAAACTGAGACACATATGAGTTCACACACACACACACACACACACACACACACATGCACATACACATATACATACACACACAAATGTATGCACAAACATAGGTATACAGAGAAAGAGAGTCTGGAATTTTAAATTTTTAAAATAAAGTCTCATCAGGAGCTAGAGAAGATTGGTAATCTTCCAGACAAAATTTTTTGTGAGAAAGGCAGTTTAAGAAAAAGAAAACAGCAGCTCTAATAAGTTATATTTTATATTTACCCCTGAAACTCCTGTCTAAAAGCAAATTTCCACCATCTGAATCTGCAAATCCCAGTTGAGTTTCACCTTAAGATTCACATTTGGTTCAAATGTTTTCTTTTCTTTCTTTCTACTCAAACTACACCACAAATTACTACACTTACTTATAAAATAATAAAGTGAAGAATGTAGAATCATTAGTTTTCATGTTTTGTTACCCAAGTCACCAACAAAGAATTGAAATTATTAATTGTTATGTATATCCAAATATTTGAATATTTAGATAGGTAGGTATTTAGATTATATAGACAATAGGTAGATAGATAGATAGATAAATAGATAGATAGATAGATAGATAGATAGATAGATAGATAGATGGTAGATAATAGATACATATATACAAACATACAAGCAAACATACCTATATACATAGAAAACTAGATAGGTAATGAACATTTGTGTACCATGCCATACGTACTATGATATGTGTGAACATACCACATTTCCACCTTTCATTATTTTCTCATCTTCATGTCCTGTTTCATCACGCACATATCCTACTACAGAGTAAATATAAAAAGTGCTCACAGAAACTATGGAAAATTATCTTTAAATATTTTCCATATTAAAAATGTAATCAATGTCCAACAGTTATATTGCTGAAATATTCGTTGAGAAGTCAGACTAGTTTGTAAAACTATTAAAAAGTGATTTTTGTTGATTCTCTCACTGACACCAACAAACAAAGAGTCTTGTTTCCCGAAAGCTAAAACTAGATGACTGTTATTATTTCATGCATCTTGCTTAAACAGAACTGTCAAAATTGACAGATCATCCACAATACCAGTGCGAAAGCCTGAAAGGCAATCAAAAGTCTAAAACCTGAGGGCTTCCTTAAAAAAAAAATTACCCAAGTATATTTTTAAGTATTTTTGCTTTTATATTTCTCAATAGCTCAGATTTGAATACCATTCTTTTTTTTTCCTAGTTAGAACCTCTGAATAATTCACATTGTTAGGAAACTTTATGTGTAGGAGAAACAGACAGTGCAAGCAGACCAAGCATGTGGGAAAAATGGGTCCTGATTAAATGGAACCGCTTTTTTTTAAAAGGAGACTTCAAGAGCCTGGGGCTGTAAGGGATTACACTCACTGAGGTTAAAAAAAAAAGCAAAGAAATTGCACAAAAATTTGTCAAGCATTCCAGCAGTAAATATGCACCAGATGAAACTTCTCTGGTTACTTACTGCTTACATAACATACCAGGAAAACCTTCCCTTAGGTTGAAATTAATTTCTTTTCTTTTTAATGATTAGATAGATAGATAGATAGATAGATAGATAGACAGATAGATAGATAGAAAAGGAGAGAGCTAGATATATCGTGATATGAATGTGTGTGTAAATAAATGTTCCATGTTGACTCTATCCAAATCTGACCAAGGCAGAGATTTCAAAACATTAGTGCTCAAGTCTGTACTTCTGACAATACTTATCGTGAAGAGTGTCCATGCACTCAGCCCTGATCCTAAGTTGTGCGTGTTCTATTGAAAGGCAAGAGTGCCAGCAATTCCAATGTCCTGCTTTGGCTACAATCCGTGGAATTGATAGGAAACCTGGAGACCTTAGGTTATTGATTATTTTTTAGCATGTTCCTCACTTTATGTTTTTTTACACAGCTTAATTACTTGCAGTCCTTTAAAAATAAAAAAAATGCACAGAATTGACATCCATGTAAGGCATTTTACATTCCAGTTGTGTTCATGAGGAATGCCTAAAACATTTCTTGGCTCCTGAAGCTTCTACATTCTGACTCAAAAGTGTATTTTCTTGTTTTATATTAGTTTTATGTCTTTCAAAGATGAACTATCGGTTGGACCAAAGTACAAAATAAAAATGACTGGAGGGAGAATGATTATATAAGTATATATGTCTGTATGTCTTCAGCCACAGAAGCTAAAACTCATGAAAAAAATCAATTACCATTGAACCTAACTACATTGTGCTCATTACTGATGCTTGGGCTGAACTGTCTATAAAGCATAAGATAAAAAGGCAAACCTTCAGGGTGCAGAAAAGCAACGTATTGAATAGTGTGCTGTGTCTCTTACAGAAATCCTATGCAGCGGGTTCACCTTAAATCCAACATTTATTTGAAGTAGGTTATTAAAAAAGATAGAAAAGCAAAAAACCACCAGTAACCAGAGTGTATCTCTGGAACATTTCATCTCTTCCAATGATCTTCTTCAGTGATAAGTTTGAGTCACTCATTTAGAACAAGTATGCCAAACAATAATATAAAATGGCATTTAACAAACACCATCATTACAACAATTGAAACAATTTACAGAGTAAAAATCGTAAGATTTGAATATCAGTGGTTTTTGTAAGGCAGGGTTAAGCAAAGAAAGAAAGTATGTCATTTACAATATTATTAATTAGCCCGTACTAAAGTTTGCTAAATTAAATAAATCACTAGCAAAAGGACAATATGGTATGGTGCCATTAATTAACAATTATTGTGGTGGTCTGAATATGCTTGGCCCATGAGAAGTGGCACTTTTAGGAGGTGTGACCTTATTGGAAGAGGTATGAACTTGTTAGAGGAAGTGTGTCACTGTGGAGACAGGGCTTTGAGGTCTCATATAAATGCTCAAGTTTGGCCAATGAGACACAGTCTTCTCCTGGCTGCCTTCAGATCAAGATATGGAACTCTTGGCTCCTCTAGCACCAGTTCTATCTACAGGATGCTATACACACACACACACACACACACACACACACATACACACACACACATATGCACTCACACACATGCACAGGCATATATATATAGTAATATGTAAATATATTTACATATTACTAATATATTAATATATAATAAACAGTGGAAGAAAATCAGGTCATGAATTTGGAAAGAACAAGGAGTGAACATGAATGAGAGGGATCGGAGGGAAGAAAGGGGAGAGGAAAAGTAATATAAACATAAACTCGAAAATATTTTTAGAAAACAGTCAAGATCATAGAAAAAGAGAAAAAATGGGGCTATAAGGAGACACCATGTAGGGAACTTGGGAATTTTTCTGCAATGACTGCAAAGACTTTCAGGAAGTTGCTTTGCCATCCAACATCATCTACGTGACTTCCATATTTCCCACTCTGTAAGGATAAAGAGAATCAATGGCAGCCCCATTCACAGAGTTCCCAGGTTCTTATAGGAAATGCTGAAGGCATTCTCTATGTTGTGTGGAGCACACAACCAGCAATTGCAAGGAAGCAATTGTTGCACTACATGCACATCCTTGAGCCTAATGATGCTCTGGCTATGGACTTAATCTCGTGCTCTGGAAGCTTCTTCATGTAGGAGGCTGCTACCGCTGCGTTGAAAGTATCATATTCCAGCTGCCTGGTCCTCTGTACTGTTCATCGCTAAGTATGTAGTGATGTATTAAACACATAACACAGCTCATTGAAAATGGACACTAATAACATGTATCCATATATTAGTTATCCCCTTTGAGAAACTGTTCATTCACAATTGGTTGAATGAGCTCTGAATCCAACTCGATATTTGCATAGTCCTGGACTATATGGTACATGATCTTGTACATTCCACGTGGCCGTTTAGAAAAGTTCCCTATACTTTTTATACATACATTGTTTCCTACTTTAAAATGTAATTTCCGCTCCTGTTCTTCGGAAAGTTGGCATGTGTGCCTTCACTATAGATGCCTCATGAATACTTTGGGTTTTCCTTCCCATTTCATTATCCCATTTGAGCAACTCCAGACTAAAAAGTTAATCTTTGCTACCAGCCTATGGGTTTACTTCTGTGAACACCACCAGGACCAAGTTTTATAAAGTACAACATTTAACTGGGGCTGGCTTATAGGTTCAGAGGTTCAGTCCATTATGTTCAAGGTAGGAGCATGGTAACATCTAGGCAATCACAATGTAGGCAGAGCTGAGAGTTCTAATTCTTTATCTGAAGGCTGCTAGTGGAAGACTGGGTCCCAGGCAGCTGGGACAAGAGTATTAATGCCCACACCCTCAAGGCTACACCTCCTCCAACAAGGCCACACTTCCCAACAGTGCACTCCTTGAGCTAAGCATATACAAACCATCACAGCTACTTATTAAGAAGTTTATGATGAAAGAACACACATGGTATGCACTCACTGATAAGTGGATATTAGCCTAGAAGCTTGGAATATCCAAGACACAATTCCCATATCAAATAAAGCCCAAGAAGAAGGAAGGAGAGGAGCCTGGTCCTGGAAAGGCTCAGTGCAGCAGTGTAGGGGAATGCCAGGACAGGGAAGCACTGAAGGAGTGGATTGGGGAACAGGGAGAGGGAAGAGGGCTTATGGGACTTTCAGGGAGGGGGGAACCAGGAAAAGGAAAATCATTTGAAATATAAATAAAGAATATATCAAATTTTTAAAAGTTTATGATGGCACATGAAACATAAATCTTTGCAAGAACTGTCAGCTGATAACACTTCTAAAGTGTCAGAATGAGGGTAGTGAGCTAGGTGCTTTATAAGACTGCCAGTTACAAGAAGGCTGTGGAGTGGACCTGGGGACCTGAAGCAGCATTGTAGCTCTGAAGTCAGTTTGCTAGTAGCCAGTTTTAGGGACTAATAGTAGTTTCGAACAACATACACAAGATTACACTATTTTATTACATTTTGTAATAAAAAATAAAACATTTGATGAGGACCTGGGACAATATTAGCACTTCAAACTGAAACAACATTCATTCTGATTTTCAAATCAGAATACAAAGTGTGATTTGCATAAGAATAATAAGTTTACCACTTACAGCATTTATTGCTCAAGGTTTCTAGAGGATGAGAACTGATAAAATGAATATACATTTATATATTATATTTATATGCATTGATACATATATCATTATTATAGAGAAGGTGGATTTATAAGAATGGTGTATAGCCATGGTCTAACTGGTCTAACAAGGAATGTCTACCAACTTAAAGTCCAAGAATTCACAAGGTTGGATGTCTCTGCTTGCACTAGAATCTCAAAGAAGTAGGGCTCTACTGTCCCTGAAGGGATAAACTTGCCAGGGAGAGCAAAGGCAAGGAGGAAGTATAAACAAGCTTCCATGTTTATGTGCCTCACATAAGCTGTGAGGAGCAGATGGCGATGTCCCTTGAGGGACATTCTTTTAGTATCCGAACACTTAAATATTATAACCACTGATATTCTTACAAATGATGTTACATGACTGAGAAATTGAGGAAAACACAAATATCTGTACAAATACAGATAAAGGTGGATCTTCCCACCTCAAAAGATTGGATTAAAGGTGTTTCCCACCTCAAGTGATTTAATTAAGAAAAGCCCCCTCACCAACATACTAAGCCACTTGCATTTTAGTTAATTCCACATACAGTCAAGTTGATGAGCAAAATAGCCATCTCAAGTCAACTTAATACACAAACATATCTCCTAATGCTATGATTAATTTCCAAATAAAAATAATAACCAAGTCATGATTATACCTAATATGGTATAACTATCTCTCATACTACCTCAAATACATTATACAATTTCAAACAGATGGCGATGCCCCTTAAGGGACATTCTTTTAGTATCTCAAAACCTAAATATTATAACCACTGATATTCTCACAATGGATGATACATGATAGAGAAACTGAGGAAAATACAAATATCTGTATAAATACATTCTCAAAAAAAAAAGACATCAACACTCATGCCAATTATAACCCTCATTTCTACAATTGGTAACACAGCTTTAGCTCGTATTTCTAACTACCTTCCTCTATTATCCATTCTGCATGTCCTCCACCCTCGGCAAGCACATCAACAGATCTTGGTTCTTTTCCTGGAGGAGCAACCCAACCATTCATTGCAGAAGAGTCTGTGCCATTTACCATCCTATCTGAATTATATTGTAATTTCTTGTTGACTTTAATATGAGACATGGTATCACCCTCAAGGATCTCCTGCATTCCAAACAGAATCTTTCTTAACTCCACATAGAGGAGAACCAAATTTCAACAATATTTTTATACTAATCCAGACCTAAAGAGGATACTAGAAGGAAAACTCCAACATAAAGGAGGTAGGAATAATATACTGAGAATGGCCATCTTACAAAAAACAATCTATATATTGAATGTAATTCCTTTCAAAATTCTAACACAATTCTTCAAAAACATGGAAAGAGCAATTCTCAATTTCATATGGAAAAACAAAAGTCCCAGGATTGAGAAAACAATCATGAACAATAAAGAACTTCTAGAGGAATCATCATTCCTAGCCTCAAGCTGAACTACAAAGTAATAGTGATAAAACTGTATGGTATTGGTACAGAGATAGACATATCATGAATGGAATAGAATCAAAAACCCAGAATAAAACCACATACCTATGGGCATTTGATCTTTGACAAAGAAGCCAAAAACATATAATAATGAACCTTCAACAAATGGTGCTGGTCTAACTGGTCATCTGCATGTAGAAGAATGCAAACTGATCCATATTTATCATCCTGGACAAAGCTCAAGTCCAAATGGATTAAGGACCTCAACATAAAACCAAATACACTGAATCTAATAGAAGAGAAAGTAAGAAACAGCCTGAAAGGCATAGAATAAAATTTCCTGAACATAATACCAGTGGCTCTAAGATCTACAATTTATAGATGGAACCTGTTGAAACATTCTGTCAAACTGACAAAAACTAACTACTACACTACCATTTCTAAGTATATGAATGAGTATGAAAAATGCTGTGTTGTTTCAAATAAGCCAGGGACAAAAAGACAAGTGGCATATTATCTGACTTACAGTATAATATAAAATAGCTGATCTCTCAGAGGATTGTAATGAATGGTGGTTTACTGGACTCTCCTGTGGTCCATGTGTAGTTCATGTAGTCATAAAGTCTCAGGAGGTCCAAGCTGGCCTTGAATTCCTGATCCTTCTGCCTGAACCACTGAAGTTCTAAGACCACCATGCCTGGATTGAAGTTGACCAATTAGCAGGATGCCGCAAATTACAGATTAAGCATTTGTGTGAGTTTTTTGAGAAGGGAAAAAAATAAGGGGAATGCCTGACGCTCTGGGAGTCAATGGGTATGAATCAAAGTTTGTAAAACTGTCCCTGCCCGATGGAGCTTCTTACCATTTAACTCAGATGTCTGCCTGCCCTGGCTCCTAAAAGCCATGTGTATATTTATATATTCAAGGTAGATAGATCCACAAGCAGAATGCCCGCAACATGTTATTTCCATCTTCCCAGGAGGGTTTCTGTTGTTACCAATGTATGTGTGCTTTTTAATCCTTAAGAAAGATTTACTGTAGAGTATAGTACACTAATACATATTGATTTAGACCTTTGACACTACTCAAAGATTAAAGGCTATAGCCTTCTTTCTTTTAAAAACCAATTTACATATCATTCTTAATTACATGAGAGGGTTATTTATTATAACATCCATTAAGCACAATACATATTTCAAAATATATATGATCAATTATATTTCTTCTAGTTTGCAAGAATACATGAAATTAATAAATTAACCTAGCATATCTTTTCATAGGCCAGTGATGCTTCACTGCAATTAGGCTATTTTTAAATCTGATCTATCAATTATTTTTCTTAGAAAAAAATGTAATATTTCCCTTAGCTTCTGAATTATATAGACTCAAAATACTCACACAAACTCTTATACTGTCACTTTCCTGTGACAGAGTTAAAGAATTTTTTGCCTATGTATTTTGAACTATGTACATAATAAGTGGCATCTACTCAATATAACATTAAATGAGGTACATTATTAAACAAAACCATACCAGTGAAATATTTGCCTGCTTATCATTTATACAGTAATCAATAGTGGCTTTTATTTTTAATATTATGCTTTAGATTATTAATATTTTTCTGGAGTCTTACAATCTGTCAGCATCCATGTTCTTGATTTAAGTAAAATTGATCTTTATTAAAAGGTTATTGAATGCTTTCCAACAGTTTGGGAAAGCTTCCTAGTTGGAGAAAGCAGCCTTCTTCCTGTCACCAAATTAAAAATATATGTAAGGAGCTAGGTGAGGCTAATAATGGTGAACACCAGGCCTTTGAGATTTAACAGTGTCTTTGTCAGGATTTCTATTCCTGAACAAACATCATGGCCAAGAAGCAAGTTGGGGAGGAAAGGGTTTATTCAGCTTACACTTCCACACAGCTGTTCATCACCAAAGGAAGTCGGGATTGGAACGCAAGCAGGTCAGGAAGCAGGAGCTGATGCAGAGGCCATGGAGGAATGGTTCTTACTGGCTTGCTTCCTCTGACTTGCTTTTATAGAACCCAAGACTACCAGCCCAGGGCTGGCACCACCCACAGTGGGCCCTCCCCCTTGATCACTAAATGAGAAAATATTCCACAACTGGATCTCAGGAAGGCACTTCCCCTACTGAAGCTACTTTCTCTGTGATAACTCCAGCCTATGTCAAGTTGATACACACAACCAGCCAGTACAAACAGCAACACGGACAAAAGCCAAAGAGTTTATCAGTCTTATTAGACATTGATAGACAGCATTGGGCTCCAGAAAATCTCTTGACTTATTAAACCACAATCTATGGTCTCTGTAAACTTCCCCAGGTGGAAAAAAAATATTTTTATCCAACAAATCTAAGGAGCACATCAGAGCTGAGTTCTGGAGATAGAGCTCTCTTGTTCAGGTGGGGTGAAAGCACCCAGTATATGTTCACCAACAACTAGTCTAGGCTGCATGGTTCTCTCACTTCACAGACTCATATGCATGCTCTGTCCTTCTCAGAGCCACCATCTCACTGCAAACTATTCAAAACCAGCATGGGGTAGAAACCTCACAGCTAGAGTTAAATTCAGATGTTGTGATTGATTTGGCTCAAGAAGTAAGTATCTATTAATTTTTAAAGTAAGAACAAAATATAAAAAAAATCATAACAAACGTAAAACAAATATAAAAGGTCTTTTCTTGACCCTTATTAAGACTCAGATTCTATCTGGCTAAGAAGTCATTTCTATGGGGCTTATGTGGTCCTTTTTGCAAATATGACCTTAAAGAAGAATAAATTCCTGTGGTCAGTATATTAAATTTAATCATTTAACTCATATAACTTGACATGTCTTGAAAACAAATGATTAGAAACATCAATGATAGCTGTAGAAAATTGTATTCAGATATTCTATTTTAAAGTGGTTAGGATATCTTCTCTCTCTCTCTCTCTCTCTCTCTCTCTCTCTCTCTCTCTCTGGGTGTGCATGCTCACATGCCCATGTATATGTGTGTGTTTGTGTGTATATGTGGCAGCATTCTCCATCTTATAATTTTTTGAGACAGTGCCTCTCAATGGATGTGAAGCTAGACTGTATAGCCAAGGGCCTTACCTGTCTCAACCCTAAGCACAGGGTCTAATGACATCCGAGCCCAATTCCTTATTCTTTCTTAACATACTATTTTCATTAACACTATGAAATTTTCATTCATGTATACAATGCAGTTTGATCATGTTCAGTGCCCATTCCTCCCCCTGACTCCTCCCAGAATTCCCCTCCCGACACCTTCCCAATCAAGCCTTCATTCTTGAGCACCAAGCAAATTACTGACGGAGCCATCGCCCCATCCCACCGCAAATCAGCCTGGCTTTTAATAATTAGCTTAGTCTTGGGTTTGTTGTTCTGATAGAAATAACCCTGATGATAGGATTGTAATTAACAGATAAATGAGAGATGACAAAAACGCATGTCATAAATTCTCTGTCCCTTTCCCAGCCTTACTTAACACAGAGAAACAGGTCATAATGAAGGGCAGTGTAACAAGATGTCTAGATGCATTCGTTGGCAGCGAAGCATGTGTGTGCTCAACAGTCCCTAAGTAACCCTTCTGGGATGGATCTGAATAAGCCATTATGGCTCTAACGGGTAAATGAGGCATGTCATTACATGTATTTATAATAAAAAGAAAGGCATCCATAAGGAGTATTTACTTAAAGCCTCCTGGGCTCCTTAAACATACTCACAGGATAGCTCGTCCTGTGAGCAAGAACAATGAGACTGAAGCCTGGCTTCTTAGCAAGCTTGTTATCAAAATTCCCTGAGGCGGTGACCCTCGTTCTCATATGTTCTGACTGGAGTTTCCATTAACCCTGGTGTTCAGTTCAGCTGTAGTCTAAAAGGTTTGGGAGATGTTTTCTCCCCTATCTGCTTACCGATGCGACTTCTTGGATGAAGTCCTAGTCTTCCTCACTTACTTCTGTATTGGTAGGAGGACCTTTTTCCAGGATTTGGGATGGTTTTCATTTCTTCTTAGTGGGATTAAAACACTGAATTCATCACGGTATTGGTGATGATGATTGATTGATTCTCACTCTTTACTACTACTACTACTACTACTACTACTACTACTATTATTATTATTATTATTATTATTATTATTTACAAATAAGGCCAAAGACGGGATGTGCTAAATTCATCTCTGAGATCAAGTTGTGGTCTGTATTTGAGGAAGTTCAATGTCAGAAGTTGAACCTCTGGAAGAGTAAAGAGTTATTCTCCAAACACAACTGGATTTTGAGATTTCTCCCTTGATAAACATAATTAATATGTGTATTTATCATGTTCCCTTCTATTCCCCCTTGAGACTTTTTTACTAATTTATTATTAGTATGGGGAATCTAAGGAAGCTCCCCATGTGAGCAATGAGAAGAAATCCTTCCATAGAGCATCAAGTGAGCTTCTCTTATTCCCCCAAGGAAGTTCTTCAAGTTCACAAGAGAGGAAAACATCATATTAAACAATTACCTTGCTTAAACTATTAGCACCAAAAAAATGCTTTCATTAAAAAAAAAAATGGATTGATAGGGCTAGACACAGAGAGGAAAGAAGAACTTAAGCTGACAATTAAATACCTGCCTCGGTGCAGACTTACAGAAGCTCACACTGAATTGCGTCAGAAGAGGTAAACTGAGGAGCACTCTGTGCCCCATCATGCCTCAGCAAGACTGTGCTGTGAGGTTTCCCTACTCTTGTGCTTCCTTCAAGGCAAGAAACAAGCTTGTGTGGCCACCGCCACATGCCCAGTGAACTGCACTGTTTGGTTTGGGATAATCCAGAGGGAAGGCAGATGAGACAGACCTTCTCTTGAAAAGATGTAGAAAGACTACATCAAAAAGATCATTTACTCTCAGGTTGTGAAAGGATCTGCTGCACCCAGAAAAGATGATGCTAGTTGGAAAAAAATGGGCTCAAAACCCAATACTGAAACTCTTACTTCAGCAAGCACTTTAGATCTTTAATAAGAGGAAGAAACTGGGTACTTGGAAGAGAAATCCTAAAGAGAAAAATGCCTCACCCGTCACCGCCTTACTAAGGAAAAGAGTTTCTCTTCTCATCTTGTTCAAAAAATCCACTCAGATGTAGTGACGTGTGACTCCCAGGATGACCAAAATGGAAGGTGACCAACCATGCTAAGTACAGGAAAGCAGTCTCCAGATGATGAACATCCACAAAGCAGCTGCGGCCTGGTTCGACACAATGCAGCAGAAGAGCCATTTGCCAACATCTGCTGCCCCTGAGGGGAGGATGCTGATGGCTACTCAGGCAGGGCTGGAGTATTCGCTGGCGTTAGTAAGTCCTCTCTCTTCCCTTCTACTGCATGATCTTGGCATAGCCAGATACACAGACAGTAAGAGAAAGAGCAAAGGTAGAAATAAAGGCTGGGATAACACAAGGTACCAAAATGCCTTCCTGAATCTGTGCTTAAAAAGAAAAGAAATTGGAAGAATAAAATAATAATCACGACATGGATCTAGACACATGAATTACTGACATAGGGTTATTTAGATGATGGCTGTGACCAAGATTTTCTTCAGGAAATACAGAACAACTCCTGCTACAGTAGGACTTAAAGGGACAGTGAAAAACGGAAGATTGATGAGAACAGTTTCAGTTTCATGCACCGAAGGTTCTGAATACAAAAGTTATTTCTCATATGTTTCTCTCAGTATAGAACATATGTTTTTCAGGTTAACAACAGTTGATAGGGAAACCGTTTCTGCTTTCAAAACATTCAGACTCCGGTAGTTTTCTTTGTGCCTTTTCCCAAACATCAGCTAACATTTGGGGAAATGTGTTTAACAGAGAAGAGACAGAGAGAGAAACAGAGATAGACAGACCGTAAGATGGTGGGGCAGAGGAATCTCCCAGACGGGTTAGAGAATTAAAGGAGAGAGAGAAAGGGGGAAAGACAGAGAGGAAGAGGAAACTCTGTTTTGCTTTTAATATTTTATATTAAATAAAATATTTTATAATATTTATTGTATTTGCATTAAACATATTCACAATTTGGTATACATACATACACTTTTAAATTTGACTACGATTCAGATTAAAATCAATTGTGGGTGACACTGTGCACCAGGTTAGATCTGAGAGCCTGAGATACTGGGCTTCTCAGTGTCATGTATACGGACTGAATTCCTTCTCATCACAGACCCCATGATGGCCGCAGAGTGCTGTAGAAGGCAAACTTCTTCCTAAACGTTGATCCTCTCCACCTCATGTTATAGTTAGTAAAAAGCCTCTGACTCTTTATATTTACCAAGAGAACAAAACAAAACGAGAAGCTCCCGGATATGTTCAAGGCTTTTACTACAAGTTCTTATCAGTACCTGAGAGATGCAGCTTTGTGCCAATTGTTCATAAAACAGTGGCAGCTTTGTCAGCAGGACCTCGTTGTTTTTGAAAAATGGTTGTCATGTGTGTGGGTTCAACACAGTGAAAGGATCCTTGCATTGACTGGGACATTAACTGGTTCACCCCTACCTGAAACCATCTCATAACAGTTGGGAGTTTGACTCTTTTGCTGCTAGTTGATAAGAAGTAAGAGCCATTCAGAGATAGTCTAAATGCATCGTTTCTATTAGCTTTTTTCTAGTTCTTCAAGAAATAAGGAGGAAATGCTTTATTTTTTGGTTTACATTTGAAGGATCCTATTGATAAAGAATGGGTAAGTCATGGTGGCACGGGCTAGAGACAGTTGGCCACATTGCACTCATTACTCTGAAGCAGAAAGGGATGAATCCTTGCACTGGATGCCTTTCTCCTTTTTATTGGGTCCAGGACTCCGCCCCGTGAACGGGTACTGCTCACATTTAAGGTGGGGCATTCCACCTTAATTAACCTAATCTCAAAACTCCCGGACAGACTCAAAAGCTTTCCCCACGGTGACTCTAAGTCAAGTTAACAATCAAGACTGACTATCACAGCAGTATTAGTTGGCTTTTGTTGTGTTTTATTTTGTGGACACCTATTCCATCACATTTGAACTCCTAATCATACCTTCTTAAATGTGAAATATTTTGGTTTTGTGTCTTGTGTGTTTCGGTGTATTTTAAAATGAATGTAGTCTATATTAATGTAAGTGAGGATGGGAAAAATCCCTAAGGTGTTCGTCACCCATCTAAACATGATAAACATCATATTTAGGACTGGATCAAGTGCCACAGCCTCTCCATCAACACTTCCTGTTTTAAAGTTGAGGTTCAAAATAAAAACAATAAGTCCCTACTGTTCCCAGAAACTGATTCAGAGATCCAGGGTAGGTTTTTCAGACCTGTGTTTTCTCAAAATCAGCACAATATCAAAACTTGGCCTTCCTCCTGTTTAGGCTCTGGAAACTCAGGTGGTTTGCAAGGCTCAAGACATCCAAGCAAAAGGTTATTTCTGAGTCTCATTCATGTTGATAGTTCGCAGTTATCCCTCTCCGCAACTCTAATTTGATAAACAGTTTACCCGATGTATGGCCGCATTTAGCTTTGAACCTTTACAGGGCACGGGTTAAAATATCCCACAGGAACTATTGAACAAGCCAGTTAACTGAGTTCAGGTAGCTGGAGTTAGGCCCAGGGAAACGTGTGTAGTCATTGAGCCGTGTCAACAAGACAGCCAAGATCCATGACTTCCTGGATGTATCCTTGCTAAACACATCAAATGTTCTATTTTTCTCGTGAGTTCACAGAGCATGAGGATTTCAGGTAAGACAAACTTAATGAACTTTCCAGCTGCTGGATTTTTTTTTCCATTCTACCTTGTGCCAATAATACTGTTTTATAATTATATTTTATGTGATGCTTTGTCTCAGAGATGGTTTTTGACAGATAAATGACTTCCTTTGGGGTCACATGGCTTGCATTCACATCAAAAGACCGACTCTAATGCACCCACCCTCCAGCTGTGTATTTCCCAGTATGAAGAGGGCATGGGTAATAAGTGTAATGTCAGATGGCTTACAATTTCTTTTAATGACCAGCGGTGGGATACTTCTTATTCGTATTAAATACATAATACACATAGCAGGTGGTCCCGTTTTCATTCCGGATGGATCCTAAGAGACTGGGGTATAATGATCTTGTATTCTGTGGTTTGTTTCCCCTCAGGCTCTCAAGCCAGAATCAAAGAAAATTTAGGGTTGCTGTGATTTAAAATCTTGTGTGGAAAGATCTTTTCTATTAAGTCGGTGTTCGAAGAAAACAGATTATGAATACATATTGCTTTTTTAAAATGTTCTTCTTTGACAAGGGTCTGGATGGATGCTCCGGTTACCTAGGAGATGAGGACAAAAATGAAAATTGATTGACTTATCAAGTTGACGGTGAGCTGTGCTTCAAGTGGCAGCTGTGCGTGCTACACATAAAATATGGCTGCTTGAAGCAAGCTGCTTTTTTTTTTAATTTGTCCTATCTGTGATGATGGCACTACATGGAACCCTAGATAAAAATGAAATGGTTGTATTTTATTAGAAAATGCAATGTTGAATGACATCCTAATGATTACAGCTGAGAAGGAAAGCATATTTTAAAGAAGTAATTCTGGCCTGGACGCTTGTTTGCAAATGTCACGAAAGTGGATGCATCGATGATGAAGAAGGCTGGGGCCAGAAATCCTAACTCCTCGCTCCTCGGTACTAATAGTCCTGCCTTCTGCCTGCTGAGATTGGACTGGTGGGAAGAAACCTTAATGGGTCTTACTGTAAACGCAGCTACAGCCTCTACCCTCTCTGTTCCTCGTGTAATTTTTCTATGCTACTAGGCAAGACAAACTGCAGATAGAAAAAAAATAGCTTTATTTTCTGAGCTATCCTAAGTTCCTGCTAATAGCCTCTCTTTCCCTAAATTGCTGTATCTTCTTCTGCAACTTTGTCACTTCTGCAACTTTGCAATGTCTGTTCACAGTCTCCCAACAGTCTGTGCCAGGGCTGCTTAAATTCTTCCCTCTCGCAACCCTCTTCCGGAAGAAACATGTTTATGTAACTCTACGAATATAAAATACGTATACAAATATAACATCCACTGATAATGAACCTTTGGCATGCGTATAATCTTATACTTGATAAGGGAATTTGATTAATAATGAGATGGATGCATTTGTTTATTTTGACATAATTTTTATATAAAAATTAACTCCTGAAACAATGCTTGATACTGCATCTTTATTATTTCTATGGAGTGTGTGTGTGTGTGTGTGTGTGTGTGTGTGTGTGTGTGTTTGCAAACTACAATAATAATATATTAGGCAAGATGTGTCTTCTAGTACAATAGTGACACGGCTGTTGTATCAACTGTCTTCCAATTGAATTTAATGCCCATTCCACAGGATAGGAGGAAACTCACATCTGGTTCTGTAAAACAGGACAGAAACCAAGGACTGAGAGGTGATTTGTTCTAGAGAAGATCCTCTCACTATTGCTTTGTTAAACAGTAGTGTTGTCAAGCTGCCTTTTAAATAATCATGTTATAGCACGTGGATTAGTGCAGCTCCCAGCATTTACCAGAGATGATTCTTACTGTAGTAGGAAGAGGTTGGTACAGAAACCCACAAATGGCATTGACCCAAGACTAAATGATGGTAGTGCATTAGCTCCAAATAAGACAGCTTATTTATTATTTTTTTATTTATTACATCAGATTCATTATGCACATGATTCTAATTTAAGTTTTGTGTATCGATCATTCAGTAGTCTTTCACTAATGCTAAACTCTACATTTGGCTACACAACCCAATATATGATCACAGCCCACATTTATAAAGCTGTGGTCTACTTTTCCAGACACCTATGTGTGGCTATCACCACACTACTAAAACTTATATAGCCTGGATTTTACGCTTCTCAGATTCTTGTTCTCAGTATCCAAAGGATCATGAACATCAAGCAAGACATAGCAAAAAGAGTACCAGAGTCACATGGAGAGATGTGCAGAGAGAGGAGGTCTTTTGGATATGTCAGTCATTACCCATGTGAATTCGCTGCAGCTGTGATTCTCTGCATAATTTTGGACCTCCTAACATTTCATTCTGGATGGGAGAAGGATCCATGAGGCCCAACCCTTCCAAGAAGAACTACTGATAGGCAATTTGACTTTCCGACCATCAGCGCTGAGGGTGCCATTTCTTACACAGAGTACACAATGGTTGAAGTGGTGGCCCACGCCTTTAATCCCAGCACTTGGGAGGCAGAGGCAGGCAAATTTATGAGTTCGAGGCCAGTCTGGTCTACAGAGTGAGTTCCAGGACAGCCAGGGCTATACAGAGAAACCCTGTCTTGAAAAAAACCAAAAAAAGAAATTATAAATTGTGTCTTATCCCAAGCCAAAATTTTAACAGTATTTTGTAAACTCAAGTCAGCCACACAAATATGTTTTTAAATCAAACTTATAAATAAAATAAATCTGAAAATATACTAATTTGATGACTTCTGGGAAATGATAGTAAAGTATTGTGTTTGTTTCTCATAATTAAAGCATATGTGTCTATGAAAGCAGTAAACTTTCTATTTATAACAAAATCACTGACATTTATAACATGTAAAAGTCTCAGATCTGAGCCAAGGTATTTCAGCCATCATTCTGCAGATACTGAGAATTGTTTGAGTCAAGGCTACAGTGAGATGTCATAAAAACTCAGGAGACAGCAGGTGTTGGCGAGGATGTAGAGAAAGAGGAACTCTCCTCCACTGCTGGTGGGATTGCAAGCTGGTACAACCACTCTGGAAATCAGTCTGGCGGTTCCTCAGAAAACTAGGCATGATACTTCCGGAGAACCCTGCTATACCATTCCTTGGCATATACCCAGAGGATTCCCCAGCATGCAATAAGGACACATGCTCCACTATGTTCATAACAGCCTTATTTATAATAGCCAGAAGCTGGAAAGAACCCAGATGTCCGTTAATGGAGGAATGGGTACAGAAAATGTGGTATATTTACACAATGGAATACTACTCAGCAATTAAAAACAATGAATTCATGAAATTCTTAGGCAAATGGTTGGAACTGGAAAATATCATCCTAAGTGAGGTAACTCATTCACAAAAGAATACACATGGAATGCACTCACTGATAAGTGGTTATTAGCCCAGAAGCTCTGAATATCCAAGACACAACTCACATATACATCATCATTCCCAAGAAGGAAGGAGAGGGCCCTGGTCCTGGAAAGTCTTGATGCAGCATTGTAGGGGATTGCCAGGACAGAGGCAATTGAGGGGGTTGATTGGGGAACTGGCAGGGGAAAAGGGCTTATGGGACTTAGTGGGAGGGGGGAACTGGGAAAGGGAAAATCATTTGGAATGTAAACAAAGAATATAGAAAATAATTTTTAAAAAAGAAAAAAAGAAAAGAAAAGAAACCAGTGGCAAGTGCTGCCAAAAATACATCAGGTTCAATGTGCACGTGATTCTAAGTTTTGCATATTGATATTTCAACAGTCTTTCACTAATGCTAAACCCTACATTCAGGTACACAAGCCAATATATGATCACAGCCCACATTTATAAGGCTGTGGTCTGCTTCTCCAGACACCTATGTGTGGTTATCACCACACTACTAAAACTTATGTAGCCTGGATTTTACGCTTCTCAGATCCTTGTTGTTGTATAGCAGTATAGATGACACTGCTCTGATTAGTTGAGATGTGTGTGGTTGGTGATACGGAGCTGAACTTTTTGCCTCTTTAATTCATATGTTGCATATGTTCCCTGTGCAATGGGTTTGGAAAATAGAGTCTGGAGTATTATTCATGGTATTAGAACCTTCATAAGGGACAAGGAAATTCATTCTATCATATGAGCACTCAGGAAGAAGACACAATCCAGAAGCAGACACTGGATCTACTGGCACCTTGATCTTTAACTTCCCCATTTTTTAAAGATTTACTTATTTATTTATTATATGTAAGTACACTGTAGCTGTAGCTGTTTTCTGACACACCAAAAGAGGGTGTCAGATCTCAATACAGATGGTTATGAGCCACCATGTGGTTGCTGGGATTTGAACTCAGGACCTTCAGAAGAGCAGTCAGTGCTCTTAACCACTGAGCCATCTCTCCAGCCCCAACTTCCCCATTTCTATGAGAAATAAATATTGCTATTTTGTTATAATATTGTTATAACAGCCCAAACTAACAAATACAATGGATTAGGGGTTATTCTACAAAGAGTTTTACACACACACACACACACACACACACACACACACATATACACATACACACACATACACACATACACACACACACACACACACACACACACACATCACGTACACACTTTTTCTTTTACAAATCTTAACCAAAATAAAATAATCTTATAATAATAAAATGAACTTTTTTCCTCGGCAATGGAAAGTATATTGTCAGAGATAGGAGTCTTCATTTTTCCATTCATAGCCTGAAATAGCCATAAAACTGTAACATGTGATCTAGTACAATTTATATACAGAATTAAAAGCAATACAAAAGAAAAGAAACAAGCAAACGAAAAGAAAAGAACGAGAGTCTTCCGTTTTTACCTGTTTCCACGGAAAGCATCATCCCATGAACGAGTGACACCGTGGGAACTTCCCAGTAGTGCAGGCATGGCAGAGTTCACTACTAATAGAAAAAAGAAAAACAAATAAAGAGTGGACACAGAGTGAAGAACTTGAGAGGGGGAGATGGGAGGAGATAACATCATGCCACATGCAGGACTTGTGTACAGCACCATGCTCTTGACAGACAAAAGAAAGAGCAGCAAAGGAGAAATGCTGGATTTATGGGAAGAAAATGATGACCAGCAGAAGATGACAAAAGACGCTAACGAACACTATTACCCATGATTCCAAACAGCAAGGAACTCTTATAGAGATCAGTTTCAATGAGTTAACCTATAAATTGAATATAACCCCAATCAAAATGTAAGCTTTTCCTTAAAACTATATTACATGACTCAATTACTTCTGGAAATATATATAAACAAATACTAATCAAGAAAGAGTTTCCTTATTTAGAGGTGTCGTAAAGTCCTAATAAATAGTACAGTATTTCTGAAAGAGTAAATAATGTATCAATAGAAAGTAATATATTCTAAAAGTGTGAGAATCGTGGCACATATGACATTGCAACACTTGGAAGGATGAAGCAGAATCGCAAATTTGAAGTCAAAATCAATAATAAACCAACTAAACTACAGGTTTTTAAGTAAAGGAAAACCTAAGGATCTTTGATAAAATTTATGGTAGAGTTCTCAAAATGATGCAAAAGGCAAAAATTGATATATAAGTAACTAGAATGACTGTCATAAGGATTTTATTTTTTAAGTATTTTATATATAACTGACAAACTGAAAATATTTTAGCAATATGCCTGATAAAGGATTAATATGCACCACATGAAAAGATAATACAGAAAGTATGGAGAGTATGGAAGTATCCCAAAATATACAAAACTTAATACGAAAAGTAAAACTGTCAGCCAACCCATCTTTCTCACTACTAGGTATATATGAGAAGGACTTGAAATAAGCATCTCGTGACTGCAAACTAACGTTCACTGGAGCATTGTTTTAAATAGCCAAATGCAGAAATGACCCCAGTGCCCTCCAAAGTTAGACACATAAATTGTAGCATATAAATATAACGACATTGTTTAGCTTGAAAAGTAGAACATCCTGCCATTGATGACAATATGGTGGAACCTGGCAAGCATTATGCTAAAAATAAAATACGGCAGTCACAGAAAGATAAACACTGCATGGTTTCATGTATAAAGGGTCTCCAGAATAATCAAATATACATGGAAATACAGAACACAATAGTGGTTGCCAAGAACTACAGAGAAGGGTAAAATGGAAACCATTCTTTAATAAGTACAAAGTCTCTGTTGCAACAGATAAATATATTCTAAAGATCGGCAATATGGCACAGTGCTTGCAGTTAACAGCACATCACTGTGCTCTTCAGACTTAATAAGACGGTAAATTTCACACTAAAGGTGTATACTATTACCAAATACAGACAAATGTACTTATATGCATACTAAATTGACACAAAAGGAAAGTTAAGAGTCAATGTTTGTCTAATTCCTTAATTATGATGTTGCAATCATAACTATATGCCTATATCCAAACTCATCAAATTGTATATATTATGTACTTCTATTTCTTTATATATTATAAAATATATTTTAATAAATCTGTTCCAAAAATACATCAGAAAATTGCACCAAATAATAAACAAATAAGTAAAGCCAGCAATTAAAGAAAGAAACCTAGATTGACATGCTATGTTTAAAATAAATTCAATTACTAATAAAAGAAATGCACATTGGGTAAAACTGAGGTACGTTTTGCCTGTCCAATCAACCAAGGTTTTGAACTAACTATGAGGGGCTGGAGATATAGCTCAGCACTCAACCAGCATGGGAAAGACTGCCTCCACCCCATAAGTAGCACTAAAGTAAAGCAAACCCAATAGTACCAACAAGCAGTGCACAGCAAACACATTACAACATTCCACAGCAAAACTTACAAGCTTTACCTAACACTTCATACAGAATATAAAAAGGTAGAACATACGGTTCTTTGGGAGAGTATCCCAAGGAAATACCTTGATAAATCGCAATAAGATAAATACATGGTAATATTTATTTTAAAAAATTCTTCAAATGTAATGAAAAGAAACGGTGATGTACAGCACCATCAGCACGGGGTCTTCGCGGAGTAAGGATACCAGCATCTGTGCAGTAGAATGAGGCGAACCACTACCAAAGCTAGCCTTTACTCTATAGTTACACACAAGAAATGATATTTCAAATTTAAGATTTAAAAATTCAACAGGGTAAGAAGACCAGTCGTTGTATTAAAACTTATGTTAGTAATTCACGTGAAGAGGCTGGCAGTGTAGCTTGCTAGAAAACACATATTATTATACATGATGCCCTAGGTTCTGTGCACCACAAAAGTACAACATTTATTACAAACATTTTTTCTTACCATGGTTTTAGGGAATATTAAGATTATATATATAATTAACATTATATATATATATATGTTGATATATACATATGAACATATATATGTGTAGATACATAAGATATATACATTATATATAATAAGTTATATATAACCATTTATAATTATATTTATATCTTAATTTATTAGAATTAGACCCAGATTTAGACTAACTTAATTCATGTGAGACACGGAAAATATGCCCATTTGTGGTTCTGTTTCATTTCTGCCTGTTTTATTACTGTCACACACATATTGCTTCTATAAATTTCATAAACTCAATAACATGTTATACAGATATACCTCAGAAATGTGATTCCAGACCACAGCAATAAAATAAATATCGTAATAAAGCAAGCCACACAATTCCTCTTTGCTTTCCAAGGGCCTATAAAAGTTATAGCTCTGCTGTACTATATTCTATTAAAGTTCAGTTGTGTGATGTCTAAAAACACACGCACCTCAATTGAAAGTTACATCATTCTATTTTTAAAAACAGTAACGATCCTGGGGCTTCCTCCGATTTCTGACAATTGCAATCTTTTATGCTCATGTAGGATCTTGCCTCATTGTTGATGGCTGCTAACTGGAAAGAGAGCTACAAGGTAATTATGTAACGGCAACTTCATTCTCCATTAATTTTTAATACTTAAAAATACTGCCTGCCTACCTTTACTGTACATGGTGCGGGGTTACCAATGGATATTTCTCTGATATCAAATGAGACTAAACATTTTTCATATGTTTATTAACCATTTTCATTTTTTCCTTTGAGAACTGTCCATCCACCTCACTAATCCGTTCACCAACTGAGTTGACTGATCTTTTTGTTTAGCTTGGCAATGAATAGTTTAAATATTAATATTCTCTCAGATGTGTAGATAGCAAAGATTTCCCCCCAAGTACTTAATGTATGTTCAGCATCTCCTCACAGCCCACAACTCTACACTTTATCATTCTTTGACCTCCTGCTAATCCCTTTGCTTCTTTAGTTCCACCTGTACTTTAATGTGAATATATATGTATTAATTTATATAACCACATGAAATTAGTAACTAAAAATGATAGTAAAAATAATATTTTTCTTTCTTGGACATTTTATTTTTCTGAAGTGTATTTATTTTATTTTATTATTTTCTATATTCTTTGTTTACATTCCAAAGGCTTTCCCCTTTCCCAGTTCCCCCACACCATACGTCCCATAAGTCCTCTCTCCCCCAACTATTCCCCAATCACCCCCCCCCATTTCTCTGTTCTGGATCTACAAAACTGGATCCAATCTTTTCAGGCCCAGGGTCCTCTCCTTTATTCTTCTTGTGAATCATTTGAATTGTTAATTGTGCCTTGAGTATTTAGGGCTTCTGGGCTCATTAATATCCACTTTTCAGTGATTGCATTTCATGTGTATTCTTTTGTGATTGGGTTAACTCACTTAGGATGATATTTTCCAGATCTAACCATGTACCTACAAATTGCATGAATTCATTATTTTTAATTGCTGAGTAGTATTCCATTGTATAAATATACCACATTTTCTTGGACATTTTAAATTCCCTTAAAATGATAAACTACAGTTGCATCCATTCACCTGCTAATAATTAATGTAAATTTTTTATAATGCAAAATAATGTAAATTTTTCTATTGTTTATGGATACTATTACTATTGCAATATGCATGAATGGTCAAGGATCTCTGTGATATATAGAATTAGAATAATTTGGATAAAGACCTAAAAGTGTTATTGCTGGGTTAGAGTTAGCTCCATCTTTAGTTTTATGAGTAACTTCTATACTGACCTCCACAGTGTCTACGTTAGTTTATATTCCCATCAGAAATGGACTAAGGGTTCCCTTTTGTCCATATTTTAATAGCATATATTTGTTTCCTTTTATTATTAATTTATGTATTTACATCTCAAATGCTGTCGCCTCTAGGTCCCTCCTCATAGGGTTCCTCCCCTCACCTCCCTCCATGTTGAGTAACATGGTATTCAAACATACCCCAGGATTTCTTTGTACTTCATATGTTGATCATCTCTAAGATGCACAACTTGCAACTATTCTTCTTCCTTATGTAGATTGTCTCTTCATTCAATTGACTGTTTCCTTTGCTATATGGAAATTTTTAACTTCATAAAGTCCCATTTGTCATTGCTGGCATTATTTCCTGAGTAGTCAGAGTTCTCTTCAGACAGTCCTCATCTTTGCCTGTATTGTTTTTGCCTACATTTTTGCTCTAATAGCTTTGATTTGGGAGCTTACACTAGGCTGTCTGATGAATCTGGGGCTGGTGTTGGTGCAGGGTGGGTAATAGGGCTTCAGTTTCACTCTTCTGGATGTAGGTATCCCATTTTACCAGCAACATTTGTTAAAGAACTTATCATTTCTCCAATACATATTTTTGAGAGTGTTGTCCTAAATAAGAGACTATAGCTAGATGGGTTTGTATCTGACTCATTTATTCCATTGATCGGTGAATCTGTTTTCATTCCAGAATCGTGCAGCATTGTGACAATGGCTGTGTGGCCTGACTTGAAGTGAAGCAAATGTCACACTTCAAGCAGTTTTATTTTTGCTGAGGATTTCTTTGACTATACAGAAGTGTGTGTGTGTGTGTGTGTGTGTGTGTGTGTGTATTCCATGTCAATTTATTTTTGTGTGCATGAAAAATTGTATTGGTATTTTGATAGGAATCATATTTTTATGAGTTTTGTTATTGTTGCTATTTTTGTTTTTTGTGTTTTTTTAAAGATTTACTTATTTATTATATATGAGTACACTGTAGCTGTCTTCAGACACCCTAGAAGAGGGCATCAGATCACATTACTGATAGTTGTAAGCCACCACGTGGTTGCTGAGATTTGAAGAACAATCAGTGCTTTTATCTGCTGAACCATCTCTTCAGCCCTGATGGAGATCATATTGAATCTATACATTACATTTAATAGTGTAGTCATTTTCATAATATTGATTCTTCCAATCCATGAGCATGGGAAGTCATCATATCCAGTGCCTTCCACAAATTCTTCAGTGTGGTTTGGTTTGGTTTGGTTTGGTTTGGTTTGGTTTGGTTTGGTTTGGTTTGGTTTGGTTTGGTTTGGTTTGGTTTGGTTTTTCGTGTTATAGTTCTTTCACACCCTTAGTTAGGCTTCGTAAGAAAAAAAAATGGGGGAAAAGAGCCAATTGTGAATGGAACTATTTTCTCCATTTCTTTCTTATTACTTTTGCTATTAGGATATAAGAAGGATACTAATTTTTTATTGCATCCTTATACTTTGTTGCTGGTACCTGCCCTCAGAGTTAGTTTTTGCATTGAGTCTTTAGAGTCTCTTATCTATATAATCAAATAATATATGAAGGAAGAGACTTCCTTCTTGACTGTTTATATCTCTTGTGTTTCCTTCTAAGTGAGTTTTCAAGTATTTGGTGGTTTGCGTGAGAACGCCCCCATAGGCTTACGTTTGAATACTTGGTACCCAGTTGTTGAAACTGTTTGGGAAGGATTAGGAGGTTTGGCTTTCTGGGGAGAACTTTGAGGTTTCAAAAGCCCACACTATTCCCAGTGCGTCTTTTCCTGCTTTGCGACTGTTTCTCAAGAAGTGAGCTCTCAACTACTTCTGCAGTCCCATGCTCACATGCCTACTGCTACACAGCCCTGTGCATATTTAAGTTTGTAAATGTTTGGAGGAGTTGGTTGTTCTTTTGTTGACCCCGGAGACTAGCTAGGTGCCTTGAGAGAACTGACATTTGGAAGACTTAACCTGAGCCCTCCCAGTTATAAGAGCATAGAGACCTCAGCTGTCACTTGTTTCCATGGAAACCCAAATCAGGTTGCCAAAAATGAGGTTATTCACTTAGAAATCATATTTTTTAAAAAAGAAAGAATCACTGCCCACCACTAACATTATTTGAAATAGAGCTTTGTATAAAGCCATTTTCTTTTTTCTTTTTTTTTTCATGATTAAATACCTGTTTCCATGGCAGCCAATAAGCAAACAACCAAGACAGAGCTGTGCTCAGAAGGTCCCTTGGCAGCACCTACATGGGAAAGACTGACAGTGCTAGTAAAGCCACTGAAGCTAGTGTGGAAACATGCTTCTGTAATGAAGGATAGTGACTGATTATATTTACATGCCTTCTGCAAATGAAGAATACAGCAATTAAATTCAGCAACATGAGGGTTTTACAGTAGTAACAACAATTATTATAATTCATTAACTCTCTACAGTAGAACTGAGAATGTGTGTGTGTGTGTGTGTGTGTGTGTGTGTACTTTACATCGCTTATTTCCAGTGTTCAATATTATTATGGAGCTGTTGTTCACACAGGAATTGACCAAGAATGGAACCATAAGGCAAGCTGGGATCCTGACTACTCTCACAATATGGCTTCTCTCTCCTTTTTTTCAAAGTAAAGACTGGAACAAGGTGAGAATGGTCCATTTCTATGCTCATCCCAGCACAGGGAAGACACACAATGTGTACAGGTGTGAGTCAGGTGAGAGGCTCAGACTCCCAAGCAGTATTTCAGGACCTATTTACTTTTCTGATTATATCATAAAAGGTCCCTTTTAAGTGCAACGTTGGAAGTTGACCTCCCAAGGCAGCAGTTCTCAGTGGAACTTATAGCAATATAAGCAACCTCTTCCCATCTCATCCCCTCTCCGCCAACCACCACCTTGCACATAAACCATAACATCTCGGAGTACAGGATTTTAAAATTAGTCTCAATTTAAGTGAACAAAGAAGTTCTCTAATCTCGTATTGAAGGTACTAGTCAGATCAAATGAGCAAGCATCATTATATAAATGCACTGGTTTATCCTGCAACGGTACACTTTGAGTTTCCTTGAGAGCATACATCTCTACTGCTTAATTAAGGCATGGGTGACGATTATACATTCTTCAGAAAAGTCGGTGGGGAAAATAACAATGGTGATTTATGTTTTATTTTAAACAAATTCTGACAGAGTTAAAAATAAAATTTCCAAAGCTTTGGGGATAGCCTTAATAGAAATTGGATCAAGTTCAACCCTAAAACAGCTGTCTTCCACATTTTTTTCTCAAAGAAAATGTAAATAGAAAACTGATAGAACTGATATCTTTCTCCAGGCAAAAATAAAATGAAGGATTTTACTGTCAGTACAGGAAGAAAAAGAGGGAACAGGTCCCCAAAGAGTAACTTCATGCTCAATTTTGATTTATGTCAATATTTTCCTATTGAAACAGGAATCAAAACCATAGGACAGACAATTTATGGAGGAGAGAAGCAGGGGCAATTTGACATCACCGTGAAGCTCTGCTCAAATTCAAACCGCTTGGATTGTTTAGAGCAAAGTATAGTTATTTCTATTTTAAAGAGCTTAGAAAGCAGTATTTGAAGATGTGACCACTGTGTTTACTAAAATCACAAAACCTATCTAAATATCAACCATTTTGGCAAACAATACTAGGCTTAATTCCTTGTAGAAGAGAATAGTTTTCCAAATGAAATACAACTTAAATGTGTAAATCATGACTGTCAACCTTATGTCCTTCAAATTTCAGATCAAAGAATTTCCAACCCTCTATGTTTAGCCATGATTAGAGTCACTATAGCAATCCAAATAAGTCTGCATATAATAAACCAAAATCATCAGTGAGCAGAGAAATTGTGTCCCAAATGGACTGGCAAAAAAAAAAATCTTTAAACATTATAATTATACTTGAAACATTAGAGCCAAAAATTCGAAAATAAAACCAGCCAATACAAGAAGTGGAGGATTAAAAAAAAAATGCCCAGAACTGCAACACTCTATGATTATCTATAAATGTTTGGCTAGCCCGGAAAAATAATCATTAAATGCTTCAAAGTTCTCATAAATATTATTTAACGGGAAGTGTCAGAACGTGATTTGGAGCTGGGGAGATGATCCAGTGGATAAAGCCCTTGCTCACAAGCATGGGGACTCAGGTGCTCAGAACCTGACAGGTGCCCTAACAATCTGGGCAGAAATAACAGATGACAAGAAATTCCAACGTTTGAGAGACAGAGATAGGGAGTTCCTAGAGCAAGCTGGCGAGGGAGACTCCTGAACTCCAGGTCCAGCAAGAGACCTTCCCTCAGGGAATGGACTGGAGAGCAGTTTGGGACAATATCCAATATTAACTCGGGTATCTAGATTCACACTCAGGGCATCCACAGCATGTACACGCCCATCCACACATGCGCAAGCACATACACTCACACACACACAAATAAAACAAAGAAAGAAAACCAAATCACCCCACCACAATACATGTCTACATTGAAATATTCTCTTCCTCTTCGGTCCTCTTTACCTATAGTGGATAGACTGGTACCAAGACAATGTCCATTTCCTAGTTCTACCTATGATTCATCAACATCTTATATTATATGACAAAAGAGATTTCTGCAGCTATAATTAAAATTATAGTAATGAAGAACATTATCCTGACTGTCTAAATAGACCCTCTGATATCCCGAGTGTTCAAAAAAAGAGAACAGTCTGCAATTAAACGAGAAAGGAAGACAGATTCCAGCAGAGGAGGCTAGAACTGCTCAGTACAGATCAGCAAGATCACAGTTGGTGTTCTATGCTGCTCATGGTAAATTAGTACAGCTACAACAAAAAAACAGGTACATGGCCAAAGCAAAACATGCTTCCCTTTCACATCTTCTGTTTATCTTTTAAGAAATTTAAAAACTTGAAAATTTTGGGCTTATGGAGATTATTTCTTCATTAAACTACTTGATTAAATACATATGTGTGTGTATGTGTGTGTGTCTGTGTGTTTGTGTGTATGTCTGTGCATGTGTGTATGTGTGTGTGTGTGTGTGTGTGTGTGTGTGTATAGAAAGGCAGAACTAAGAGAGCAGTGACAGATAGGAAAAAATAGTTTCCTTATCTATTAGTTGAAAGAACATAACTATTAGTTGAAAGAACATAACTTCTTTGATAGAGCTGTCCCAAACTAAAATTGTTTGAGTCTAGCTTAATCTTCTTTTCCCTGATCTCCTTTCAAGCTCTCTAAGTGTTACAGTTCCAAATTTGTGAAACTATGTTTGCACCACAAACAGGAAGTTTATACAAAGAAGCCAATAGCAATCATTAAATGTACCCAGAAGGCATTTCCCGGAACCCATCTCCAAAAGGATTGACGTCACACTGTCCTTGTTTTCTCCTGACTCTGAGGACAGTCTAAGTTCGGAAGCTTTCTGAACACAAAATGACCTTGTGCTCAGGGAGCTAGCTATCTGCAGCGGTGGTTATCTGCCCAAGTTCACTGTTTCATCACTAATGAGGGAGTGGCCTATGAGGCCCCACCCTTCCCGAAAGAGGTTAGCAATTAGGGCTTGTGGGGGGTGTTGCTTTCTTCAGTGGTGCAGCCACAGATAAATTTCCATTGCTCCACTGAGTAACACCCCATCCATACTTGGACACACAATTATAATGAAATGCAATGTGCCACACAAAAAGATGTGAAATTAAGAAGAGGGGACTTGTGTAGGAAGGAGCCGGGGGAGCAGTGTGAGGGAGAAGAGATGAAATAACTAAACTTCATCATATAAATGGCTAAAACCATCAGACAATTAATAATGTAAAGCAAAGTTTAGATTTATGTTTACTGACTTGATTTATGTTCCCTGCAGGTTGAGTGAGAAAAGTAACTTTGGAATTCTGTCTAATGTATAAAAAATAAAGAGGGGCATATCCCTGGGGAGAAAAAGCAAACATCCTAGGGTTTTTTAAAATTTATTTATTTACATCAAATGCTAACTCCTGCTCCCCACTCACAGAGATCCTCTCCCATCACCACCTTCCTACTCCTCTGAGAGGTTGGGCCACCTCCTCCGTATCCCCCCATCCTCATACATCAACTCTCTGCAGGGATAGGCACATGCTTCCTCCCTGAGGCCAGACAAGGCAGCCCTGCTGGGGAATGGATAACTCACCCAGGATACAGCTTCAGGGAGAACCTCTGCTCCAGTTGTTCGGGGGCCTACATGGAAACTCGCTCAAGCCCGTTGGGGATTTTTGGTTGGTGGCTCAGTCTGAGAGATCCTAGAGGTCCAGGTTAGTTGACTCTGTCAGTCTTCCTATGGGGTTCCTAATTCCCTTCAGAGACTTTAATCCTTTCTCTAACTCTTCCGTAAGAGTCCCCAACCCCTGTTCAATGTTTGGCTGTGGGGTATCTGCATCTGCTTCAGTCAGTTGCTGGGTAGAGCCTCTCAGAGGACAACTTGTAAGATCCTATCTGCAAACATAACTGAGTGTCATTAATAATGTCAGGGACAACCTTATAACCAGAGGAACAATTACTATCATTTTTAACTTGTTGGATAAATTTTGTTAGTTGGATTATTGGGGACTATGTTGGGAGGGTGTTGACTTTGGCCATCTTCTCATTGAGTGTGAAAGGCACCAGTGACATATTTTATTTAGCCTTAGATCTAATTTGGAGATTCCCAAAATAATGCATGTTTATGATTAAGATAAAAAAGGATCAATCTAAGCTTTCCCAGACATCCAATTAAAAGTAGAGAAACTCAAAAAAACAATCAACAAACTAATTATTTGATGTTACTATATAGTTCAATTTAATTTTGCCCAGTTAGCAAAAGTCCATCTTTTACATGCCCCTTAGGTTGAATGAATAGTATAGTATTATTGAAAATATAACATATATTAAACTTGCTTATTCAAAAATGTTTATAATATATATTAATTTTGATTATCCAAAATTATTTTCAGAATACATACCAAGTTTTTGTAAACACTCAAAACATCAGTTGATTTTCTTGCTTTGTGTTGCAAATAAGGGCTACAAACTTTGAAGAATTACTCTCAAGTTATATTTAGATGCTAAAGCAAAGAGGAGAGACATGCAAACTTGATCAGAGAAAACCCTGTTGAAGAAGCAACATTTAAATAGGAATCTGGCCCTTCTGGGTAAGGGCTTTTTTTTAGTACTTCATGAGGAATCATTCATACCAGGACACTGAAATTAAGTCATGAGTTCAGAAAGCAGAGTCCGCGAGGAGCCAGGAAATGCCAGTCTGCTAACTCTGTGATATGTTAGGGAGAAAACCATCCAGCATTTTGTCATTCAAAGCTCTTATGAAACCATTTAAAGCTAGTAATAGAGGATGAGGAGTCTGACTACACATCCCGTGTAGACAGCCACAGCTTCCAGTGGTGGGGTCGGGTTGTATTAGGTCCAGTTGTTAGCTTGAGGAATCTCATTAGGAGATTCCTAAAGAAGCCAGGCTGATAGGAAAACAGAGGGTTCTTCTCCAAAAACTGTCCACGGCTGAGGACAACATCCACACAGCTCATTGTACATAAAGATTGTCACACTGGTGCCTTCATGCAGCCTTCGACCCTACACTATAGCTTCTTTAATGTGAGAAGGTATTCTGCAGGCTAAGGAAAGAGAAACCCGGACAGCAACTCAGCCACAAAGCCTTCCACCTACAATCTAACCTACCTGGAAGATGTGCTGGGACAATGGTGACACAGAACTTGTGGGAGTGGTCAACCAATGTCTGCTTTAACTTGAGATCCAGGCCATGAGAGGTAACCCATACCCTACATTACCTGCATGGCCAAGAACTGGGATTATGTAGCCCAGAGAACTAGGGTAGAAACAAACATGATGGTGAAAAAAAATCAATGAAATGATTCCTAATGATACTCTGCTATACTCATAGATCAGGGCCTTGTCCAGTTGTTGTTACAGGCTTTCTCTGGTGGCATATGGGAGCAGGTGCAGAGACCCACAATCACAGTCTAAACAGGAGGCCTCCATCAGGTCCCTCCCCATAGAGATCTGGGCATCCTGCAGAAGAGATGGAGGAGAGATTGTAGGAGGCGGAAGGGGTGGAGGTCACCAACTGAAACTGGCCCAGCTAACCCACTAAGCAGAGCTCATATGCGCTCACAGAGACAGAGTGGTAAATACAGAGCCCACATGATCTCTACCAGCCCCTCCGTGTAGATGTAGCTGTTAGACTGGGGTTTCTGTGAGACTTTTATCAGTGGGAACATTGTATCTCTTACTCTTTTGCCTGCTCTTAGAACCCTTTTCTGCTTACTGGGCTACCTGGGTGCAGCCTTGATATGATGGCTTTTGTCTTGTCCTATTGCATATTGTTTCATCCTGTTTGGTTGTTGTCTCTTGGAGGCTTATTTCTGAAGGGAAAGAGAGAAAGAGTGGATCTGGAGGAGTTGGGAGGTGGATGGAGCTTGGGAGGGTTGAGGGAGGAGAAATTGAGGTTAGGATGTATTATATGAAAGAAGAACCTTTTTCATTTAAAAAAGAAAACATTTAAAAGCAATTAAATTCTTGCCTAAATACAACAATACAAATGGGTTCAATACATTAGTATGTCTCTAATTCTAGTTTATTTCATGTTGTTATCTTAAGGATCATATTGTTCTTTGTTGGATATGTATATTTTAAAATAATATCACTTTCTAGTTTAGGGTATTAAATATATAAACTCCTCACACCAGTCAGAATGGCTAAGATTAAAAACTCAGGAGACATCAGGTGTTGGCAAGGATGTGGAGAAAGAGGAACACTCCTCCACTGCTGGTGGGACTGCAAGCTGGTACAACCACTCTGGAAATCAGTCTGGCGGTTCCTCAGAAAACTGGACATGATACTTCTGGAAGACCCAGCCATACCACTCCTGGGCATATACCCAGAAGATTCCCCAGCATGCAATAAGGATACATGCTCCACTATGTTTATAGCAGCCTTATTTATAATAGCCAGAAGCTCAAAAGAACCCAGATGTCCCTCAACGAAGGAATAGATACAAAAAAAAAAAATGTGGTATATATACACAATGGAATACTATTCGGCCATTAGAAACAATGACCAAATAACCCTATCAAAAAATGGGGTACAGAGCTAAACAAAGAATTTTCACCAGAAGAAATTCGGATGGCCGAGAAACACCTTAAGAGATGTTCAACATCATTAGTCATCAGGGAAATGCAAATCAAAACAACCCTGAGATTCCACCTCACTCCAGTCAGAATGGCTAAGATTAAAAACTCAAGAGACAACAAGTGCTGGCGAGGATGTGGAGAAAGAGGAACACTCCTCCACTGTTGGTGGGATTGCAAAATGGTAAAACCACTCTGGAAATCAGTGTGGCGGTTCCTCAGAAAATTGGGCATGCCACTCCCAGAGGACCCTGGCATACCACTCCTGGGCATATACCCAGAGGATTCCTCTGCATACAACAAAGACACATGCTCCACTATGTTTATAGCAGCCTTGTTTAAAAATAATGAATCTCTGATAAGTGGATATTAATGAGCCCAGAAGCCCTAAATACTCAAGGCACAATTAGCAAGTCAAATGACTCTCAAGAAGAAAAAAAAGGAGAGGACCCTGGGCCTGTAAAGATTGGATCCAGTATTGTAGACCCAGAACAGAGAAATCGTGGGGGGGGGGGGAAGAGTGGGGAATAGCATGGGGGGGAGAGGAATTATGGGACATGTGGTGGGGGGTAACTGGGAAAGGGGAAAGCCTTTGGAATGTAAACAAAGAATATAGAAAATTAAAAAAAAGAAACAATGAATTCGTGAAATCCTTAGAGAAATGGATGGAGATGGAGAACATCATACTAAGTGAGGTAACCCAGTCTCAAAAGAATACCCATGGTGTGCAGTCACTGATAAGTGGATATTAGCCTAGAATCTTGGGACACCAAAGACACAATCCACATAACAAATGATGTCTAACAAGAAGAAAGGAGTGTACACTGGTGCTGGAAATGATCAAAGCATCAGTGTAGGGGAATACCAGAACAGGGAAGTGGGAAGGGGTGGATGAGGGAGTAGGGGGAGGGAAAAGGGCATGTGGGAAGCAGAAAAAGGGAAATGAAATGTAAATATAGAATATATCCAATAAAAAAAATGAAAAAAAAAAGCTTAAAAGATGTCACTAAGCACCACTATGGTGGTTCACACCTATAATCTCTACACTAGGGTGTCTGAGAAACAGAATGAATCACTAAGTCAAAGATAGCCATTCCTTTCCACAGTTTAAAACAGTGTGGGTGGGGAAGAGGCCAGGGTGACTAACCTAGCAGATCTCTGTCTTTAAGAAAATAGGAGGGAACTGGGAAGGAGGGTCCTCCATCACTCAGGGGAAGGTTCTCCATCACTAAGGTCCCCTCTGCCAGCTCCACAACAAAGCCAGTAATGTAGTTTCGTATATTAAAATAGTCAAAGAAATTAAAGTTATATCCACCTTTAAGAAGTCGGAATTCATCTAGACTTGATATATAATGCCCCAAAATTCTCATTGATTCTACAATGGTATTGATTGATATCTTAACAATATGCCCAGGATTTATTTTTATTACAAAAATCACTTTATTGTAATGAACCTGCAAACAAAAGAATGGCGCAACTCTATTAATGTAACCACTCGAGCAAGCACTTTTCCAGACCCAAAGTCCGTACATTTCAAACAGCATCTCTACAGTTGGAACACTCATGCGGAAGCCATGGTGCCCTGCTTTAATTTTAAGCTTTCTGTATTAATTACGTTTTCATGAAATTTTATGTACTACAAAAAATGCAGGATTTAGATAGAGAACTGAGGAAATCTGTTTTTTAAACTTATTCTAGGGTACTCACTGAATAATTGCTTTGTATAAAAAGTTGATTTTTACTTTCCCACAGAAGTGTATACATTCTAACTTTCAGCAGAAAAGGACTTCATAGAATGTAATAGGCATCAATATCCATTTGTAATGAAAACCTGCTTCATCACCCAGGCTGAGAAACCATTAGTTATGTTAGCTACTTATAAACTTGTTACATGTAGTATTTTTATATCAATAACTAACATTGTGAGTGGTTATATTATTCTTTCTTTACATTATTCCTTCTTCATACTTCACTTTTTACTTTTTTTCAGTTTTTTGAGGCAGGGTTTCTCTGTATAACCCTGGCTGTTCTGGAACTCACTCTGTAAACCAGGCTGGCCTCGAACTCAGAAATCCGCCTGCCTCTGTCTCCCAAGTGCTGGGATTAAATGGGTGCGCCACCACCGCCTGGCCATACTTCACATCTTTCTTATTTCTACTAATTTTATATCAAAATTATGTGTGTGTGTGTATGTGTGTGTGTGTGTGTGTGTGTATTTGAATGCAACCACATTAGTCACTTCTCAACTTCTAGGTGATCATAAAGTGGCCTCTGCTTCTTATTTATGCAATGGAATGAGATAACTTGTCTTGTGATTTTAGCTAAAGAAAGTCATCATTGAATCATTAGTATAAAGGGAAAAAAAAACAAGCATAAAATTACCCAGACTACCTCCCTTGAAGGAGTTCATAAAGCTACAGATAAACTATTCATGGCTCCTACAAAACTTCCTTTCCCCAAACTGCACCCCCTTTCTCCTTATAAGGAGATATCACATTTTGAAGTAACATCTTTACCGAATAGGAAGCTTTGTGACGCAAACTTGCTATGCCCATCTAGTTCTTAAAATCTGAATTTCCAGTAAACCTGAGAGTTCCGACTTGCACAGAAAACATATTGGAAGACCCTGATGTTAAGGAAGCAGTCCACCTTGGCCACAAAGCTCTCTGGCCTCTGCTCAAAGGGGAGAGCTCCATTTCTCAGCAGGGCTCCCAGCTTCTCCACCGACCTTATCTGGAGAGTGCCTCTGAGCACAGGTGCCTGGCCTTATCTGGAGGATGGCCTGCACAGAACCTCCCGAAAGCCCTGCATAATTCAGCACAGCAGTGCCACGCAGTCTTACATTCCCCCTTCTGAAGTAAGAAACTGAAAATAAAATCATCTGAAACTACATCAAGATTCCTCAAGGAGGGGACTCTATAAAGGATGTCAGCGAGACAAAGAATTGCTTACCCCGCAGAGCTCCCAGGGGCTAAAACCACGGAGTACACATGGAGGGACCCGCGGCTCCAGCCACACATGTAGCAGAGAATGGCCTTGTCGGGCATCAATGGGAGGAAAGGTCCTCCTTGGTCCTGTGAAGGCTAAATGACCTGTGGGGGGGATTTGAGGGCAAGGAGGTGGGAGTGGGTAGGTGGGTGGGGGAGCATCCTCAATAGAAGCGGGGGGGAGGGGATAGCAGGTTGGGAGGGGAAGGGACCAGGAAAGGGGATAGCATTTGAAATGTTAATAAAGAAAATACCCAGTAAGATAGATAGATAGATGGATAGATAGATAGATAGATAGATAGATAGATAGATAGATAGATAGATAGATTTCCAAGAAAAAAGTTTAGAAACACAAAACAACTTGGTTCAAGTCTGGATAATAGGTTGTTTTCTCTGAACACTAGCAAGTGTGTTCAGGGAAAATATATACCTGCACGCCAGTACATCACACTGACAATGCACTGTAGACATTAAGCCTGGTTCTTCCTCTGAGTCCCATGCTCCCCGAAATAAGACCCAGATTCAAAACATAGTTACAAATACCTTGGCCATTTAGCTAGACTCTTCTCTGACTAGCGATACTTTAAAATAGCCTATTTATTCTGATTTACATTCTGCTGGCTACCTGAGCTCAGGTACCATGTGTCTGCCTCATCACATCTTCCTGGAAAATCTCCTGCCTGGCACTCTCCCAGAATCCTTTTTATGACCCCCACCCCCACCCCTGATGTTCCACTTCCTATTTCCTGCCTAATCCATAGGCCATGATACTTATTATTAGCAGGTATCACACTCATACACATTCTCTCTACAATGTACCATTCTTGTACTATCTTAGCTCAGTCCTTTAGTAAAATACCTCAGTCATTGGAGGACTAGAACCTTAGTGATGCATATAAGGTAGAAATGTTAGGGAGACACATAAAGATTGTAAGCGCCTGGAAAACACCTCAAAAATCATCTTGCGCATACTCCCAATTCCTGTGTCTTAGGCACTGTAGCCCCAGTTTAGAACACTACCTCTACGGTCTTGGCAGAACTAAGCCAGCCTCTGATGCCATCAATTTAACTGAAGCTTAAGTTCATGAACTAAAGTTCTGAGAATAGCATCTATCCATCATTTCTTTCCAGCTCGGAGCCAGATAGGTCACTCTGAATACACAGGCACCAGTCCCATAAAGCACAGAATACTTCTGTACAAAAAAATTATAAATCAAACTTCCATAGCGGGTGTATACAGGATTACAGGAATTCCTATATTGCTTCCAAACTGCAAGCTCTGGTTTTCTGGTACCAAAACAGCTCACTCTCTTGTGTTTGGTTTAGCCTCTGTTACTAGCCCCCTGCAGCTGTGTTGTTAACTGTGATTAAGGGGCTGGAGAGACCGCTCAGCGGTTAAGAGCACCGACTGCTCTTCCAGAGGTCCTGAGTTCAATTTCCAGCAACGACGTGGTGGCTCACAACCATCTGTAATTAGATCTGATGCCCTCTTCTGATGTGTCTGAAAACAGCTATAGTGTACTTACATAAAATAAATAAATTATTTAAAAAAAATACCGTGTGATTAAGTCATTTTAAACCTGAGACACTTGGTCTGGTGAGTCACACATTTTTTTTTAAATGCAGGGCCACGTGTGTGTTCATTCCTTTTTCTCTTTGCTTTTGCCTAACTTTCCCTTAGGTGCACACCACAATACTAGGTGTTGTAAGATACAGGGGTGTATTAGTTTAATTTCTCGTTGCTGTGACTAAATATTTGGCATGAGAAGATTAAGGATTAGGTTCACTAGCTCACAGTTCAAGAGTCTAACACATCGTGTCTGAAACATCACGGTGGCAAGAGCCTGAAGCGTACCACCATCGCAAGGTATCCACAATCGGGAAGCCGGAAGCAGTAGATGCCGGGCCCCAGCTCACCATCTCCTTCCTACAGAGGACACGGTTCTAGCTGCCGCCCACAGTGAGGGCAGATCTTCCCTCCTTAATTAGCCCAACCGAGAAGGTCCCTCTCGGACTTGGCCCGAGGATCGTTTCAAACGTGCTTCTAAATCCCATCAAGTTGACAATCAAAACGAAACACCATCACCACGGTGAATGAGATCCTGAGCCTATGGGCGTCAGGGACATCTGGCAAAAGAAAGTGATGAGATGCCATCTTTAAGTTAAGGAGTGGGACAAATAGATTGGAAACATATGAACTTACTGAGAGCCAAGGAAGTAGCAGTTTACAGTAATTGGAGAGGGGGTGACGGGGTGTCATGTGAAGATAGAATACAATCAGAATTAAAAGTAAAATGTTGATGGGGAGGAGGAAAAGAAAGTCAACACAGTCAAAAGGAAGAGGACAAGGAAAGGAGGGGCTGAGAAAGGAGGCAAAGAGAAAGCATTAACAGTGAAGAATAATGCCATGACTGGACAGGCTATGTACTGCCTGAAGAGGTGAGGCTAGGTGACACCAGAGGACCCCAGTCCGTGACGGGTGCTGAGTCCGACGTCAGTGGGGTGCAGGACCTTTCCATCACACGCTAGGAGGCCTTGGAGGCTTGTGAAGTTCAGAGAAATAGACTCCCTACTCTAAGTTTTCAGAACAAACATTTTATAACTGGAGACCAGATGTGCACATTTGGGGGAGGAGGGGAGAGGCAAAGTCTAATCAATGATAAATAAAGATGGTGACGATGACGGAAATGGGAAGTTAATGATTTTTGGAGACGCCAAATAGATGGATTTCCTAAATGAAATCAAAATGTAAATTTAATTTTCCTGCGAACAGCTTCTTTTTTCTCTGAAGTATGTCAAGTCTAAATGAAGTAGAAATTTCCAAACTGTTGTTTACTGATTGTTTCCAGATGTTCCCAGCTTCTATTTTACGTGGGATGATGTGGAGTGTAAAAAATAAAAAAATAAAAAAAATAAATGAGAGAGAAGCCAGCAATTTCTTCCCTCACTGATCAGTAGCATCATGGCAAATGTTATAACAATAGTCATTTTCCAGCTATTTGGTAACTGGATTAAAATAGATCAAACAGCCCAGAAATAGATCCAGTTGCCATAAAAACATCTAATCTGAGTTCTTCACAAGAATCAACAGTGATTATGTCAGGTCATGAGGACAGTGAGAATATGACAATGTCTATGAACAGTCCCTGGTAATTAAGCCAAATTTTTTTTGTCTGGAAAATAAACCTCAAGTCACTAAAAACAAATTCAAAACAATCCCTTATAAAACAAACACTGACACACACTGGAGTCAGTCCCTACATAAAAGACAACACTCTTTCCCACAAGTACATGTAAGCACTTACTCTGAAAAAGGAGTGCTATTTCCCACTATAGCATAACCACAGTTGAATTCTGTGATGTGATTGCTAAATATTTATAAATTATAATAAATTAACTATAGATTTGAGAATATTCGTCTATGGTGTGTGTGTGTGTGTGTGTGTGTGTGTGTGTATGTGTGTGTGTGTGTGTGTGTGTGTGTGTACGTGCATGCATGCATGCTTGTATCTCTTGCGTGCAAATGGGCTCATTCCAAAGATATTCTTTCTCTACTTTTAATTTCCTTTTATTCTGATGAAATTGTATGGCTTTATGGAGTTTATTCACATGTAAACCATGAAACACACATTGACCATTCCCTTAATGATCGCATACATAAAAAAAAATTATTTCACTTTGGCTTCAAAGGTGGCTTTCCTCTTTTAAAGGAACTGTTAAACATGAATATTATGTTAGTTCATATAATCTCTTCTTTAACAAGTCTCTTGATTAAATGCCTTCATAGTCAAAGAGAAACACAGCCTAATTATGTACTCTGAATACCTTTCCTTATAACAGCACATGTTTGTGATTTTTGAGAGAAAATTTTTTTATTGATGGGAAAATAAAAGCCATTAAGAGATTAAGTATAAAGTGACTTCACTTTAGCTGAGTCCCTTTATTTTTTTTTTCTCCTGCTTTCTCTAAACATCAATGTGAAAGGTCACGAGCGGGTAAGCTAAAAGAAAGACATAATAGAGACAAAGCAGAGCAGGGCGTGTCTTCTGTGGAAGATCTCAAGAAGCAGAAACCAAAGGCAAGGGGGATTAAACAGAAAGGTCTTTTTCCAGACAGAAAGGTATGGCGATGGTAATGTCTTCTGGCGCTATTTCCACAATCTGGCTGTGTTTTCTGTGAAGGCATAGCTGTGACAAAATACCCAGACAGAAGCAACTTAGAGGGGAAAGGGGTTAGCTCAAGGTCCAGGTTACAGTCAATCATAACAGACAATCACAGGCAGCAGTAACCTGACGAGACTCACACCCACAATCCAGGGCAGGGCAGGAATACATGCATGCCTCAGCTCAGCGCATCTTTTGTGTATAGTCGAGGACCTAATCCCCAGGGAATGGTACCACCTCCCTCCAGGCTTAGTCTTCCCACCTCAGTCGCTTACAGACATGCTACAGGTGTAGGTACAGGTGTAGGTACAGGTAGGAAGGTTCCAGACAGTCCCTCTCTGAGTCTTTCTACCTCGGTGATTCTATATAGTGTGGCAAGATGACAAAAAATGATCACCCCTGACAGTAAACTGTGTTTGACAAATACTAGCAGATTGGATGGTACATTTACCCGCCTCAGTTTTGGAAATGATCTATGAAGAGATGAGCAACTATTGATTTTGATGAAAACCCCCAGCACGCCACATTTAGACGGAATAAGTGAAGGAAATGTTTTCCATTGTCCACGCTTTGGGAGAGAATTTACTACTACCTTTCCATAAAGGAAATGTTTCTTTCAACAAGCCTCACTAGGTTTCTTAAGAACTCCCTATGTTTATGCTAAAGTAATTGGTTTTTGTCTAGGTTCTCTTTCTTTTGTTTCAGGGAAAGCAATACCGTTTCGTCAGCTAGCTGGCTTCTCACCAGTGCTCTGAATGTTTCTTTTGAGGGTTCACATCTGGCAATAGCACAGCTCCCCCGCTCCCAGGTATGGACGCTTCGCGTAATTACTCACAGATGGTCACTGAGCCACCCAGCCCCAGACAGCAGCAGCCCCGTCCTCAGGTCGCCTCCACATCTGGATTCTGGAAGAGAGCTCAAAAGAATCTATGTCTGAGGATCAATGCCCAGATCCCCACCCCCTCCAGCCTGTGATAAATCTTCCTTCTAGACCAAAAAATGTGAATTCATTAAAAACCTGACCTCACATCCCGCACAAAGAAAGCAAATTGATTGCATCCTCAGTTCTTCACAATAGAGACCAGAAATTCAATTAATTGAAAAAGAAAAGAAAAAAAGAAAAAAAGACTGCTTAACTATTTATGCATTCGAGGTTTGAGGGTGGGAAGTCACGGTAAGCTTATTTATACCATTTTTACAATATTTAAGTTTCATCTTTGTGTGAATATAAATGTTTTTATCTTATATTTTTAAGAAATTATGAGTATGTGTGCTTTCTTTGCCCTTGAAAACAGGTCTTTCAACTTTTTATCCATTTTTCTATAGGGTAATTTAGTCTCCAAGTTGGAAGGTTTGGTATTATTAGTGTGTCTTGATCTTTCTGGTTCCAGGAAAATTCTTAGAAACTTCTGTTTGTAGATATGAACATATCTTTTGTTTTCTATATTCTATGTTTACATTCCAAAGGCTTTCCCCTTTCCCAGTTCCCCCCCACACACCATACATCCCATAATTCCTCTCCCCCCCCAACTATTCCCCAATCATTCCCCCCCCCCACGATTTCTCTGTTCTGGGTCTACAAAACTGGATCCAATCTTTTCAGACCCAGGGTCCTCTCCTTTCTTCTTCTTGGGAGTCATTTGACTTGCTAACTGTGCCTTGAGCATTTAGGGCTTCTGGGCTCATTAATATCCACTTATCAGTGATTGCATCTCATGTGCATTCTTTTGTGATTGGGTTAACTCACTCAGGATGATATTTGATATGAACATATCTTATATCCAACTTTTGCTAGCATCCAAAGTTCCTTTGATGTGGTCACATGAAAGACTGGAGAAGATTCTGGGAAAACCTTCCTGAAGGAGAGAGAGGCCGGAGCCTTTGCTCTTCCTAGGAGTCCCTTCCCTGTTCCTCTGTTCCTCGTTGTTTGCTTACGTCCTCAAATACTGGCCATTTATCATCCAGAACTTGTTTACATTTGAAAACTAGTTGTCTGGAAGAGCTACCATCCACTGCTTCTCTTCATGAAAATCCTATGAGCCGCCCAGCACTATCTCAGTGATATCTTTTCAAGGCTGAAGGGTTGCAGCTAGCCTGCTTACTGCAGTGGTCTCTTAAGAGTTAACAGTCTGAGCTTAAGAACTAATATTAGCCAGTCCATCAGTCTTTCTCGGATGTTGGCACAAGGACCGGTGGGGAGTAGGTGAGTTAAATGATGGCCCTTCCCATAGCCACTGTTTTACTTACTGATCTGGGTAGAGTGCTTGCCCACATCTTTCCCAGGACACCTCTCAGAGGATTTTAAATAAGGATGCTTTTCTGTGCACCATCTGGCGGCTTCCTGGAAAGCAGCAGTGCAAGATGTCCCTACTCACAAAGATTGATTCGATTCCCAGAGGAACTTTTTCAAAGCTGGTCATTTACAGCAAGTCACACGCTGTGGGCCAAATCTTGCTCTCAGACTGCCCATACTGAATACCCCATACTGCACTAGAATGCTAAACCCTACTGCCTATAATGACCACCGACACTTCAAAGATCATGAGCCTGATTCCCAAGTGCCAAGAGAGAGAGATTAACTCTGATAGCTTTGAAGTCAAATGCACAAGCACCTGGGTTAGAGCATCCATGCTCATAGATGGAAAGGATCCAGAAACAGTGCAGCCTTGAATTACTATACATGGCTATCTCATAGAGTGAGAACTAGGGAGAGAGATGACAGGGGCCCAGATCTCACAGGCAAATACATTCTGTCTTTTTTTAATTCATTTTTATTTCTTTCTTATTGTGTATTTTATTTATTTACAACTCAAACATTGTCTCCCTTCCTAGTTTCCCCCGATCCCATCCGCCACCCCCTTTGCCTATGAGTATGCTCATCCACCCACTCACTCACTCCTGCCTCACCTCTCTAGCATTCTGCTATGCTAGGGCATCAAGCCTCCACAGGACCAAGGGCCTCCACTCCCACTGATGCCAGATAAAGCCATCCTCTGTTACAGATAGAGCAGGAGCCATGGATCCCTCCATGTGTACTCTTTGCTTGGTGGTTTAGTCCCTGGGAGCTCCTGACGGTCCGGTTAGTTGATGTTTGTTTGAAGTGTATTGCAATGAAAGAATTGGAAATGAAGGCTTGAACTAACAAAACCAGTGATGTAGCCTGGCAGACCTGAGGGACATAAACACTCAGAATCTCTTCAAGATTAGTTTGATATGGATGGTGTGTCGAGGAACGTACTCAGTTCGAGGAGGCTGATGAAGGACTATATAGACGGAAACAAAGGACTAGGTACAGGTAGAGCGATGGTCAGTTTGTAGCTGTGGAAGAGTCGAGAGGAATGGATATGAGACTGCCATCCTATAAACAAGATCCTGAAAAGCATCATGTTTGAGGAGATAACAGAGTAAGACAACACAATGAAGGGCAGTGAGAGAGAGAGAGCATTCGGTTAGGGAAGACGAAAGCAACAACTGCTGGGCTGCTGTGGTCGATTTTGAAATAAGGATCAGTCAATTGTGTCAGATGTCTCATGGGGAAAAAAAGGTAAAGATGAGGACAGAGAAAGCATTCCTGGGATTTGAAAGTTGGGGCAGTGTTACTGAACTTGGCCAGAGCGGTTGCAAGACCATTAAAGGCAGTGTCCCATGATGGGCATATAGGCACCCGAGGAGCCATGTGGTCAGTCACCCAACATAGCATTAGCAGAAGAACTGAATAAATCACATTGGCCGAGAAACTAAAATATGTAGGCAGTAGTCAGTCTCAGCTTTTATACGGAAATACCCATGCTATTTACAAAAGACAGGTTCTAAATCGAACAAGCTTGCATAGCAGGAGTCCTGGTGACAAACAGGAACTTCGGAATGCGCTGGTGCCTGTCCTTAGCCCTGTGCTTTCTGTAAGCATGGAGGTGTCTGGAGCATGGAAGGAGAAGTGGTGGGAGACTGAGGTAAAGGCAATTAGGAAGGAAGTGGCTTATTACCAACTTCCTAAAACTACAACGCTATTTAATCAAAACACAAACCGATCAGTTTGTTTTCTTTTTGTTGTTGCTTGTTCTGTTTCACAGTGCTGGACATTGAAGCCAGAACCTTTCACATTCTAGCAAGCACTAACATACTCTAACACTATATCATAACCCTAGACTGACAAAGATGTCCTTTTTCATTTTAAAGTTGGTATACTTTGGGCACTATGATAAAAATATTCCTACCAAAGAAATTTAGAGAGGAATGTTCTTTCTCTTCCCTAACCGGATGCTCTTTCTCACTGCCCTTCATTGTGTACTCTTATTCTGTTACCGTCTCAAAGCTAAGGCTTACACCTCCAGGCCACAGACTGTTGAGGGATACCAGGGAAGGTACTCAATCAGTAGCATAAATGCTGCTTTCTGTACCATGTTTGCCTAACTTTCTTCTATAGTCAAGTCCACCTGCATAGGGAATGGGATTGCCCATAGTGGAGCTAGCTCTCCTGATTCAGATAACCAAAATAATTCCCCACCGGCCAATATGATTTAAGAAATCACCCACTTGAGACTTCCTTCTCAGATGACTCTAAACTATGCCAAGCTGACAACTAAATCCAGCTAGAACAAAGGTAATTAAGGTTTACGTTTTATATAATCTTTAAATCATAAAAAAAAATTCTTTGGTTTGCGAAGTTGTCTTTCATTCAACACAGACACTGTAAATCTATTTTGCACTTTTTTCAGAAGTGATCCTGTTTAGACAATGAAAACCCTAACATAGCCAGGCAGTGGTGGCACATGCCTTTAATCCCAGCACTTGGGAGGCAGAGGCAGGCAGATCTCTGAGTTTGAAGCCAGCCTGGTCTACAGAGTGAGTTCCAGGACAGCCAGGGCTACACAGAGAAACCCTGTCTTGAAAAACAAAAACAAAAAAAAATGAAAACCCTAACATATACAAGTTTCATAACCTGCAACCTTAACTTACATTTGCATAAATAAGTCATGTAGATACAAAAATAACTGACTGGGCTGGATATACAGACCAGCTATAATAGAATGCTTACCACAAAAACATGAGACCAAGGGTATAGAATACATAGCCGCCATAGCATTAAACAATAGATAGATAGATGATAGATAGATGGTAGGTAGGTAGATAGATAGATAGATAGATAGATAGATAGATAATAGATAGCTAGATGATAGATAGATAGATAGATAGATAGATAGATGATACATAGATAATAGATAGATAGATAGATAGATAGATAGATAGATAGATAGATAGAGATAGATAGATGATAGACAGATGATAGGTAGATAGATAATAGATAGATAGATGATAGATAGATAGCTGATAGATAGATAGATAGATTTATAGATAGATAGATAGATAGATAGATAGATAGATAGATAGATAGATAGACAGATAGACAGATAGGATATATAATAAACAAACAAGCTGGTAATTGCTAACACTAACCAACAGGATAACAAAGTTCAGAAGGCAGAATAAGGAGGAAACAAGATGGCATGCCATTTAAAGGAGACTTTAGAAGTAAGGCTGACTTACATTGAAAATTTTTCATACATGGAAGTTCTTTGCAAACATAACTGACACTTTTTACTAATCTCCATGTACTTATCTATCTCTAGGTGAACAGAGATGAGACGTTCAAGTCATGTTGCAGAAGAAAGACAGTTCTTAAGTAAATGCCAAGAGAGCAGAATCCTATGTCTCGCTAGTGTTTCATGCTGAGGCTCTGGGAAAGTAATTTGCCTTTTTTTTTTCTGGTCTCAATGGCTCGATATAGGAAGACTATTTGGTTTCTAATGTCTTCACCAGTCTCTGAGTCTGACCTTCCAGTCCCAAAATTCTAAGGTCTCCCTGGTTGAACTCAAGGCCAGCATTACTACAGAGCAATTTTTGTGTTTGAAACATTAAAAAAAAAGATTAAAAATTACTTCCCCGGTTCTAGCAACAGCATCTTGAAAAACAAATACAGTCATTATGCACTGCTTCCTTCATGACCAGAGCTCAGCTCTTCACAGAAAAGCCATCTGACTCCCTGTCCCTTTCTTGCTATTCACCAATGACAGTGTTCGTCCACACACATGGTCATTTAAAGGGAAAAATTACATTTGAATTCATGGATATGTAAACTGAATATAATAAAAATGAGTTAATTTGAATGGTATAACACTGAATAGCCTACCTAGCTCTACAATTCAAAACAGCACTGAATTGCGCTAAGAGTATAAGAAAACACTTTTCTTTCTCTCTTTTGTGATAAGACCTAATTTCTCTAAATAATAAATATAAATGCTGATTGGCTTCACCCCTTTAACTTTTAGAAAATAGAACAAGAAAGAGATCATTTTCTGTGAGCAAGTTAGTCTTATTCATATAGCAGAGCTGTGTCTTTCTTGTAATGTGTCACAGTGTACATGACTTTTCAATCCTTATTCTTTTCATCTTTATTGATTAATGATGTTACTCTTAAGTCAATCAAAATCCATCATTCAGCAATCCAGCAAAAGTGGGTGTACAAAATTTTCAGACATTTTACCACAGATGGTTCATTCATTTAAAATGAATTCCTTTAGCTCTGTTTGCACAATATCAAGTATCTGTAGAGACTGAGAAATGTTAAATAAATGAGATAAAATAAAACAAATAAAATCCACCACGAAATCTCAGAAATATGAATATCTCCTATGTGAATCAGGTGTTCCTGTTGGTTTATTTTTCTAATTCTCTGGTCATTTTTCTTTCAGGAGGAGAAGTTGAGCCTTTTCTACTGAACTGATCCAAAAAAATATTCAGATGTTATTTGCTAATAACAATAATAGCTAATGATCTCATCTTGATTGGGTTTTTTTTTATTTTTTTGATTTATTTATTTAATTTATGTGAGTACACTGTCGCTGTCTTCAGACACACCAGAAGAGGGCAGCAGATCTTATTGCAAATGGGTGTGAGCCAATATGTGGTGGCTGGGAATTGAACTCAGGACCTCTGGAAGAGCACAATGCTCTTATCCACTGAGCCATCTCACCAGCCCATCTTGACTTTTTTTTAGAGGGGGGGAGGATAGGGGGAAAGAGGGAGGGAGAGAGAGACGTTATTTTCTTTTTTAATTATTTTCTATTTCTTTGTTTACATTTCAAATGTTTTCCCCTTTCCCAGTCCCCCCACCACCATATGTCCCATAAGTCCTCTTCCCTCAGCCCAATCCCCAATCACCCACCCCACCCCCATTTCTTTGTTCTAGTACTCCCCTACCATACTGGATCAAGCCTTTTCAGGACCAGGGCCCTCTCCTTCCTTCTTCTTGGGAATCATATGACTTCCTAATTGTAACTTGTGTATTCATAGCTTCTGGGCTAATTATTATTCACTTATCCGTGATTGTATTTCATGTGTGCTCTTTTGTGAATGAGTTACCTCACTTAGGATGATATTTTCCAGTTCCAACCATTTGCCTACAAATTTCATGAATTCATTGTTTTTAATGGCTGAGTAGTATTCCATTGTGTAAATATACCACATTTTCTGCATCCTTTCCTCCATTGAGGGACATCTGTGTTCTTTCCAGGTTCTGGCTATTATAAATAAGGCTGCTATGAACATAGTGGAGCATGTGTCCTTATTCCATGCAGGGGAATCCTCTCGGTAGATGCCCAGGACCTCCTGGGCATCTTGACTGTTAACTTGAATGGTAAAGAAAGAGGTAGTCAAGTGATTTGGAACCCCTTGTTCCCCCTGCATGAAAACGGACCCACTCAAATATCACCTTTTCCTTGAAAAAACAACAACAAAAATAACAAAAAGAAATAAAAACTAAAAACAACTTTCCATGCTCCTTATTTTTCTTAGTGCTGCGGGTAGGGGAATTGATCCCTTAACATAGAAGAAGCTTGTATTTTGTATTTAGGAGCTGAAAAGGACAAGATGAATAAATTTGAGAATAAAAAATACCTACAAAACACACTACTATTATTCAGAGAAGACAAGCAAATCCTGTCCCAAAAATGCAATAAACAACAGCAAAAACAAAACAAAACAAAAATACCTCAAGGCACACCGGACCTAACAAAGGCCCTCAGATGTGGGACAAGAAGGTTTGTGGACAAATTCCACAGACTCACGGCAGAGAGTTCCTGTTCATAATCAAAGGCTTGAGGTCACAGCTCCATCTGCCATATTGTTCTCCCTCCTGTTCTCAGGGCCAGCAAGTTAAGCAAGAACAGCACCTTAGACTCTTAGGGTCTTCCAACTTGCGTAAGTAGATGGTAATTTGGGTTTTTAAAATCTTTCCTATGTCTATCCCTCTGGCTCCTGGCTCGCAACTCCAGTTGCCTTTTTCTACCAAGTGTCTTTTGGGAACTGACGATCATCCAAACTTCTTTTGATACTTTTGCAAGCTGGCCCTTCACATGGACACTGAACAAATGTTTTGGAAATTAATGCTGTTGGAGATGGATAAAGAAGAGGACACAGGACGTGGTAACAGCAGAGTAACCGGCAGGAACCAGAAGCAACGCAACCCTCTACTGACACTTGGACCAGTGTTTGTCTTTGTCGGTTAAAATAACGAAGAGATTTGGGAACAGCTATAAAGGCATGAAAAATAGTTACATATAATGTAAAAAAATGGAAAGGCATTATTTAAAGGAAAGATAAACCAATGTGGGACCGGAATTATAGAGACTAGAAAAGAAACTGCTATGGAAAAATTAATTTAAAAAGTAATACAGTGAGTAAAAAATAATCGAACTAAATATTCCTGATGCTAACCAAGGAAACAATGAAAAGAAATACACTAAAATTAGAAGAGCGAGGAGAGAGCTTGGTTAGACATAAGGAATAAATTCCTGGCCTTGATGTTGAAACTTTGGAGTGCGCTGCCAAAAACAAAAGTTGCAAGATTTCCTGGAAGAATCAATAACAATCTGCACTAATTGATGAAGGCATTTCTCTGTCACAAGAAAAAGGGGCTTAAATCAGATAACTTTGTAAAGTCCCGGTTCTAAATGGCATCTGAGAGAATTTACCACCCATGAGAGGAATGACAAGATATTGCGAAGCCCAGAGCATTTCCTTTATAAATAATTGTTTGGTTTCTGACAGTACTCAGTTTTAGTTGGCTAAATTTAAAATGTCAGGAGTTTACATAAGATACTTTTATCCCTATCACTTTTATGACCTGACTGTGAATCTTTTTCCATCGCCTTTAGATTTCAAAAATTTCTTATTTAACGAAGTGTTCTCCCTGGCCCCAGCTGGTTTTGAACAGAGCTTAGTGTAAAGATGTTCAATTTGATTATAGATTTGTGACATTTGAGGAAGGCCGTTTAGTGCGCCCTCTCTCCCTATTCTAATAAGCTTTCCTATAAGTCTGGGAAAGGAAGGAGAAAGAAGCATGCCCACCCTTTCCAAAGGCACCCCATTCCCACTGACTCCTTACAGCATTGCTTTCTGGAGTCAGCAGCCCTCCTGACCCTCATTTTGTCATGAACAGTTTTAGCTGCACGTGTTGTTGGCTGTCAGGTCATGAGTCTAATGCCTAAGAGACTTTTTGGCCTATTTCTATTTCACCGAAGTTTAGAGGCTTCCCATGGTTCCATTGGTCAGGTTCCACCCTTTACTATCAGCAACTGCTCTCAGTCTAATGGCCTCATTGCCGATCAGAAATCACCAGCAATGGAGGAGTGTTCCCCTTTCTCCACATCCTCACCAGCATGTGCTGTCACTTGAGTTTTTGATCTCTGTCAATATGGTTCAAGTAAGGTGGAATCTCAAGGTCTTGATTTGCATTTCCCTGATGACTAAGGATGTTGAACATTTCAAGTGCTTCTCAGTCATTTGAGATTCCTCTGTTAAGGATGTTCTGTTTAACTCTGTACCCCCATTTTTAATTGGGTTATTTGGGTTGTTGGTGTCTAACTTCTTGAGTTCTTTGTAATATCTTAGATATTAGCCGGCTATCGGATGTAGCGTTGGTAAAGATTCCTTCCCAGTCTGTGGGCTGCTGACTCGTGCAGTTGACATTGTTCTTTGCATAACAGAGTCTTTTCAGTTTCATGAGGTCCAATGTATCCGTTGTTCTTAGAGCCTGAACCATTATAGCAATCTTCAGAAACTTTTCTCCTGTGTCAATGCTTTCAAGGCTATTTCCCGCTTTCTCTTCTATTAGATTCAGTGTGTTTGAGTTTATATAGAGGTCCTTGATCCACTTGGACTTGAGCTTTGTACAGGGTGATAAATATGGATCTATTTGCATTCTTCTACATGAAGACATCCAGTTCGACCAGCACCATTTGTTGAAAAATCTCTCTCTCTCTCTCTCTCTCTCTCTCTCTCTCTCTCTCTCTCTCTCTCTCTCTCTCTCTCTCTGTGTGTGTGTGTCTGTGTGTGTGTGTGTGTGTGTGTGTGTGTGTGTGTCCATTGAATGAAATGGAAACAGATGCATCGATCCACAGCCAAACATTAGACAGGGCTCAGAGAGTCTGGTGGGAAATAGAAGTGAGAAGAGCTAGAGGGGTCAAGGTCACCGCAACAAGACCTACAGAGACAAGTAACCTGGGTCCATGGGGGATTCCAGAGACTGAACTACCAACCAAAGAGCCTGTAGGGGCTGGAGCTTGTGGTTCTGTGTTTCGCCTCACTGCTGGGGCATCAGAACACCACTCAGGGAGGAGAAACACAGAGGCACTAGCCTACATTCCTTTCTACCCATTGGGGTGTGGGCTCATAGGACACCAACATGCTGCTCAGGGAAGGCAAAAATGTGGCCTAAGGTAGGGGTCCTGGGCTGGCCGTGTTTCTCCAGGTGAAAAATGGCACAGGTTGGCCTGAGACAGAAACTGTGGTTCTCAAACTCCTGGTCACCCAGACACCACTGGGAACCTCCAAGAGTTGAGGACTGGGGCCCTGAGGCCTGAGATAAGCCCAGGGTGGGGGTATTCTAGCTTAGCTCAGGGTGAATGCCAGGAGTGTGAAGGAGCCTTCTGTGGGAGACTGAGGTGTGGTGTGGCTCTGTATGAGGAAGGCTTCCCCTGAGGCAGTCCTTCATAGAGGAGCAGCCATTGCTTCTACCAACTGTTTACTCATGGCAGAAAGGGATGCATTAGACTTACTCAGGGTTCACCAGAGATTAAAGATCTTTTGCAGGAAGGGATGTCGGAGAAGGGAAGTTTATTGGTTAAACCCTCTGGACCTACCTAGATACCTCATTAGCATGAGAACTCTAGGCTAAAAGTCTACCCTTCTCAATTGTGAGAATTGCTGTGGTTCCTTAATCTGCTTGATCTGTTTGTTTGTTTGTTTGTTTGTTTGTTTTGTTTTGTTTTGTTTTATTTTAAGATGTGAATCAAATATTTTTTCTTTTTTTTAATTTTCTTTTTTTTTAATTTTTTTCTATATTCTTTGTTTACATTCCAAATAATTTTTCCTTTCCTGGTTCCCCCCTCCCCATAAGTCCCATAAGCCCTCTTCCCTCTGCCCATTCCCACAATCAACCCTCTCCCAGTTCTCTGACCTGGTAATCCCCTACAATGCTGCATCAAGCATTTCCAGGACCAGGGCCCTCTCCTTCCTTCTTCTTGGGAATGATTTGATATGTGAGTTGTGTCTTGGGTATTCAGAGCTTCTGGGCTAATATCCACTTATCAGTGACTGCATTCCATGTGTGTTCTTTTGTGAATGAGTTACCTCACTTAGGATAATATTTTCCAGTTCCAACCATTTGCTTAAGAATTTCATAAATTCATTGTTTTTAATTGCTAAGTAGTATTCCATTGTGTAAATATACCACATTTTCTGTATCCATTCCTCCATTGAGGGATATCTGGGTTCTTTCCAGCTATTATAAATAAGGCTGCTATGAACATAGTGGAGCATGTGTCCTTATTGCATGCCAGGGAATCCTCTGTGTATATGCCCAGAAGTGGTATAGTGGGGTCCTCCGGAAGTGTCATGCCCAGTTTTCTGAGGAACCACCAGACTGATTTCCAGAGTGGTTGTACCATCTTGCATTCCCACCAGCAGTGGAGGAGTGTTCCTCTTTCTCCACATCCTTGCCAACACCTGCTGTCTCCTGAGTTTTTAATCTTCGCCATGTGAAATGAGTGAAATGGTGTGAGGTGGAATCTCAGGGTTGTTTTGATTTGCATTTCCCTAATGACTAATGATGTTGAACATCTCTTAAGGCGCTTCTCATCTGCTTGACCTTACCAGTTCTCCTGTCTGGTGGCAGGGTTCCATCTGTCCCAGAGAACCTAGGTCCCCTGCACATTTGTGGCAGATGTGCACTTTGATCCTAACGATCGGATCTGGGGCTGTCCCTGACTCGGTGTCTCCCATTGCATTCCCTTCCACTAACTGGATGGCTTAGTCAAATGTCGGTGGGAGACAATGTCTTTAGCTGGGCTACAACTGGTTGTCCCAGGGTGGGGTGGTACTGAAGGGGGGCTCCCACTCTCTGAAGAGGAAAGGGGGTAGTGGGAGAAGGGATATGTAAGGGTGGGGCTGGGAGGAGAGGGGGAAGAGGCTGCAACCAGGATGCAAAATGAATAAATCAATGAATTAATTAACAGAAAAAATGAAATAAAATTCTCTAAAAGTTAGGCATAGTGTCACAGCCCCATAGTCCCAGCTACTTGGGAGGCTGAAACAGGAGGATCACAAGTTCAGAGCCTGTCTGAGCTACAGAGTTAAGGTTATAGCTAACCTTAACTCATACGGTTAGCATAAAAAGACCAAGACCATATCTCAAAAGTAAAAAGAATAAATAGCTATGGATATAGCTTAGTGGTAGATTTTTGCTTTTCATGGAAGAGGCCATAAATTCTTTTTATTTTTTATTTTTATTTTTATTTATTTATTCATTTATTCATTTATTTATTTATTTATTTATTTTGGGTTTTTGTTTTTTTTTTAATTTTCTATATTTTTTGTTTACATTCCAAATGATTTTCCCTTTCCCAGTTCCCCTTCCCCCTAAGTCCCATAAGCCCTCTTCCCTCTGCCCATTCCCCAATCTCCCACTTCTCTGTCCTGGCAATCCCCTACAATGCTACATCAATCCTTTCCAGGACCAGGGCCCTCTCCTTCCTTCTTCTTGGGAATGATTTGATATGAGTTGTGTCTTGGGTATTCAGAGCTTCTGGGCTTCTCAGTGACTGCATTCCATGTGTGTTCTTTTGTGAATGAGTTTCCTCACTTAGGATGATTTTTCCAGTCCCAACCATTTGCCTAAGAATTTCATGAATTCATTGTTTTTAATTGCTGAGTAGTATTCCATTGTGTAAATATACCACATTTTCTGTATCCATTCCTCCATTGAGGGACATCTGGGTTCTTTCCAGCTTCTGGCTATTATAAATAACATAGTGGAGCATGTGTCCTTATTGCATGACAAGAAATCCTCTGGGTATATGCCTAGGAGTGGTATAGCCAAGACAGGGTTTCTCTGTATAGCCCTGGCTGCCCTAGAACTCATTCTGTAGACCAGGCTGACTTTGAACTCAAAAACTTGCCTGCCTCTGCCTCCCAAGTGCTGGGATTAAAGGCATTCACCACCACTGCCTGGGGCCATAAATTCAACACCTACCAACACAGACACACACACACACACACACACACACACACACACACACACCATGAAAGTACATACAAGAATATGGAACAATGTGAGAAGTTACTATAGCTTAAACACGGTAGTAGAGGTTATTATGACACATGTTCATAGATTCCAGAGTCTGAAATGAACAGTGGGTTGGTAATAAGATTACTGAATGAAAGAGGAAAGTTTCCGATTATCCTCTATTCTAATGTTCAAAATGAGACTATATGTGACCCCTCCAATACATAATGTGAAACCCAGTCTCTAATGTGATGGCCTTGCAGGATAGACAATCAGGTCATGAAGGCTGATACCCATAGAACAACTAATCATTCATTAAAAAAGTATCTACAATGAATCTCTTGCCCTTTCTGTCATTAGAAGTCACAGCCAGAAGATGGGCATCTATGAAGTGGGAGGTATCTGCCACCATTTGAATATTTTTTTCATTTTTTTATTGAATATCATCTTTATTTACATTGCCAATGGTAAAACCTTTCCTGATATCCCTCCTCACCTAAAACACCCACCCCCTCCCCTGCCTCCCTCCCCCTGCCTCCACATATATGCCCCTCCACCCAACACACTCCCACCTCCCCTCCCCTCAGTTTCCCTTTGTTGGGGCCTCTGTTGAGCCTTTACCTGACCAAAGACTACTCCTCCCACTGATGCCCAACAAGGCCTTCCTCTGCCACATTTTTGGCTGGAACCATGTGTGCCCCTTGGTTGATGGTTCAGTCCCTGGGAGTCTTGGGGCATCTGGGTGACTGAAATCATTGTTGATCTTAACAGCCCCCAAACTGCCATGCTTATTGTGGTTTTATTACACCAGCCTAAACAGACTAATGATGCAAAACTCAGATGGAGTTTCATCCATTTTGATGTAGTTATTGCTGACCCATATGATCCAGATCGAGAGCCTCTGTCAAATGGATCAGCTCTTTGGGATCTTTCTCTTCCTGGAATACTTTGTTCACCTTGTCGTATTTCCAGAGTCCTTTTATGGAACATCTTCGTGAAACCCTTTAAATTAGCCACATAAAATATTTGACAAAGAATTGCATATATGCAACATAACAATAAATAAGCAGACATCCAAACTTCCCAACTTGCCTCTAAAGTAGTTCAGGTTTTGTAAGTTCCTATAACCCCAAGTGCTGACACTTTGCACCAACAACCATCATTTCTGAAGGTTCTGCAACTCTTGGAATATTCTGATTTTTGTGTGCAATAACAAACGCAGTCATAAAATGATTTTCTGGTTTACTTGGCCGCTCTGAGATAAGCCCTTCTGGTGGCTTCTCCATTAGCTGTCTCCCGGTGACCACCCGGGAAGTGACCATGCAGAGTTTTAATTGAGTCTGCCTACAGCCCTCACAGAGATTAAAGGTAAGTGTTTCCAAGAAGAAAGACACTTAACAGAGCAGCTTACAGCCCGGCTCTAAGGAAAGAGGGAAACAGAGCAGACTCGCAGTGTTTACATCTGAAATGACAACATATCCCTAGGAAAGCAATAATTCAGTTTGTTCTCAAAGTTTCTCAGAGGTCAGCAAGAGGTCAAGAGTGCTTATATAATCACTCCCTGATTGCCACATGAAATCATTAATGAATCTATGGGATAATGCTGTTTAATACTGTTTAGGCAGGCAAAGTTGCTAAGGGGAGAAAATACAATATTATTCTGAAGTTAGTCAAAGTATTGACTCAACTGGCCAAAATTTTGTAATAAAAACTTCGTAGGGAAAATTTGGTCTTTTAATAGTGTTTTATGCATTCTTTAAAAGTTTCCTACATATATAGGATGTTTCTGTACCTCTCTCCCTCCTTCTCCTCAGGACCCCTTAATATATCGTGTTTCCAACTCTATGTCCTCATATTTCTTATTAATATTTTCAACTGAATCCAGTTAGTGTCGGCTATCTGTTCGGGTGAATATGGAGGCCATTAACTGGGGTCACACATACTTATTTGTGAAAGATAATATCAAGCAAGCATAGAAAGTATTGCAAGACCTTAAATGAAGAAAATGTTCAACTGTGCAGAAAAATAAGTAACAAAAATGTTTTATTTTGCTGGGCGGTGGTGGGGCATGCCTTTAATCCCAGCACTTGGGAGGCAGAGGCAGGTGAATTTCTGAGTTAGAGGCCAGCCTGGTCTACAGAGTGAGTTCCAGGACAGCCAGGGCTACAAAGAGAAACTCTGCCTTGAAAAGCAAAACAAACAAAAAAATGTTTCATTTTCCAATGGCAGACAAGGAAGGCTCAGATTTTTCTGTACTTTGAATATTTTTTTCTATTTACACTCTTTTAAATATTCATCAGTAATACTTGTAATGATCTCTCGTCATCTATAAAATTTTAGCCACGTATATTTTCATTTTATTTGCTTCCAAACATGGTGTTCGTCTCTCCAACAGACAATAAATTAGATCAGTCTCTTATGCACAATTTGTGTCTTGTCACTGATACTCAGTCAGACTTGACTATCATCTAGCTGAAGTCAGAAAAACCTGTCTCTTGTCATGATTCCCTTTTATATGAGGATACTACGGAATGGAACAAAGGACTCTTTTAACCCTTTCCTGAAGCTTTAACAGAATATCTAGGAGACACAGCCTTTTATCCCAGGGACCTTTCTCCAGTTTATTTCTTCAAATCTGCTTGTTTCCCCTTCCTTCCTTATTCCACCTTCTCCTCCTCCTCCTCCTCCTTCTTCTTCTTCTTCTTCTTTTTTGGTTTTTCGAGACAGGGTTTCTCTGTGTAGCCCTGGCTATCCTGGAACTCACTCTATAGATCAGGCTGGCCTCCAGCTCAAGGAATCCACCTGCCTCTGCCTCCCAAGTGCTGGGATTAAAGGCATGAGACACCACTGCCCGGTCTCTTCCTTGCTTCTTTTCCTCTCCATTTCCTTCCCTCCCTCCATCTTTGGCCCCGTTCTACTTAAAGTTTCTATTACTGTGATAAAATGCCATGTCCAAAAGCAACTTGGGGAAGAAAGGGTCTATTTCATCTGATAGTTGCACATCACAGCCCATCTCTGAGGGAAGTCAGGGCAAGAACTCAAACAGGGAAGGGGCCTGGAGGCAGACGCTGAAGCAAAGGCAGACCGGGAGGATCCTGCGTCTCGCCCTGCTCTCTGATGGCTTGCTCAGCCTGCTTTCTTCTAATACCCAGGACCAGCATCCAGCAATGGTACCACCTACAGTGATCTGGTATCTCCCACATCAATCATCGATCAAGAAGGTGATTGGTCCCACAGGCCAAACTGTTGCGGGCATTTTCTCCATGGAGCATCCCTTTTCCCAAATGTCAACTCAACACAACCCTAGCCAGCATAGACCCCCCTCACCCATACTTTAATATGTACAACTGAAGAAACCAATATTTAAATTCACTTTTTTTTTTCTGGAAGACCTATGTGATGTCTATTCTTGGTTGTCAACTTGATTATGTCTAGAACTAAAACTCAAAAATGGAGGTCATACCTCTGAGGGAATTTTGCTTAATTTGAAATAAAAAAGATCCACCTCTCATTAGGATCTCTGAAGTAATGAGATGTCTTTAATCCAGATCTTTCAAGCAGAGAAAAGATATGCCTTTAATCCAGGCCACACCCTCTGCTGGAAGACTATATAAGGACACAGAAGTGGGACATTTTTGATGTTTGCCCGATTGACTTTGCCTTGTTAGCATGTCTGTTCCTTCACTGGCATTAAAGCCTACTTCTGAATGCAGCATATATTGAAGACCAGCTAAAACATCCAGACTTAATGACTAAGCACCTATTATACTCTTGGACTTTTCATTTGCAGTCAGCCACTGTTGAATTAGCTAGACTACAGTCTGTAAGTCATTCTAATAAAGCCCCTTTCTATATACAGAGAGATTCATTCTGTAAGTTCTGTTTCTCTAGAGAACTCTGATTAATACAACCTATGTTACGGTTTGAATGTAAAATGTCCCCAACGGGTTTATGTCTTTGAACCTTGGTCACCAGTTAGTGATGTTTGGAAGAGTGGAAACTTCAGGATCATGGCTTAGTGAGATGAAATTAGTTACTAAGGGCAAGTCGCAAAGTGTGGTACAGAATTTCGGCTTCCCTGCCTTCCAAAATGTGAACAAGTTGCAGCACAAGCTCTTATCTCCTTAAATAAAGCTGTTGTGGCACTCATACCCTTCCCAGACATGATAGACAGACCTTCTAAACCATGAGAGAGAACAAACCTCTCCACCCTTAAGTCACTGCTATTAGGCATATTGTCACTATGAGAGAAAAGCTATTGAATTAAGTCTACAGCACCATAAGTTTATTTAGTTTATCGATTATTTTATCACTTACCTCAGAACAGAGTTTGGATGGTCTTAGACTAACACTGTAAAACAAGTCACATTCCACTCACTGTTTCACACATTTAGCCTGTGATTGCTGTACAGAACCAAAACCAATGTTACCTATGCCTGTGTGACAACCACCTTCTAGGTATCAATATCTATCTATAACCAACTTCTAGGTATCAATATCTATAACCAACTTCTAGGTATCAATATCTGTATCCAGTAGCAAATGCTATACATTCAACAATTCTGTTTAGTCCCCAAAATGAGAGTCATTTCATTTGCACAAGACACTTGAAACTGAGAGGCCAAATATTTTAAGTTCAGACTTTATTTTAGAAAACCTGACCTAAGTTTGAACTCAGGTAAACTAACAGGCTAGTACCTAGCACTAGCTTCCAAGTTGCCCCCTAACAAAACCCTAACTTATCTCCAGTCTCTAGGTTAATCCCCAAGAAGACCAGCATATCCAGGTTACACCCTCTACAAGACCAGCCCAGAATCTCCAGGTTATTCCTCCATCAAACCTGCACCCCCAACCCCCATGTTACAAACCTACCACCTGGCTAACGACTACCAATGCAGAAGGGATCAGAAATTAAGTTTATATGACTCCCAGCACCAGCCAATTATGTTAAAGGCCACAGTAGCTTTCCAATTAAATGCTTGCACACATACCACCACCACCACCCCACCCTGCTTGCTGCTTACTATAAGGTTTTGCCCCAATATTCAGGACTCCACCACCACCAAAACCATCCAGCGCGAAGGCAGTGTGCTGGGAGCTGGGGGAGGGACAATGAGGGAGGGCATGAGCTAGTCCAAATAGAATAAAAACCTTACTGTGAATTGCATCAGGTTGGCTCCTGTCTGTTTTGAGGGGTGGATCACTAACACTTCTCTGGCACTACAAAACCAACTGTTTCCGCTGAAATAAAAGAATCGCGTCTTCCAGTTCCATGACTAGGCTACTGACATCTTGCTCCTTAAGAGAGCCCTTTTCGTATAACCTGCATAGTTGATGGCTGAACATTGGCTATTCAATGTGTTACCACAATATCTCCATTTTCAAATGTTCCAGTTTAAATGTCTTGACAGGAGGCTTGAACAAAGACCCTATTATTTCAAAGACCCTACTAGCAAAGGGGCGGGAAGCCAAACATTGCAGCAAAATGTTTCAAACAACCCACTCCATCCCGAGAGCTCATGTTTTCCCTATTGTCCAACTCAAAATATTTTTCTAATTTCCATTTTTGTACATTTGACTTCGTGATATTTAGAATAAGCGTGGCATGATCTCCCAATATTTCTCGATTTTATAAGGTTTATGAACTCTGACTAAAATATCCGTGTCAGGAAACATATGCACAATATCTGCAACCCTCTGAGTTTTATGCAGATGTGACTGACAGCCTCGCATGTGGCCTATTTTAGTGAGTGTATCAGAAGAACACAAAGGAATATATTTGGCATTTATTAGATTTACTGTTCTATAAACAGCAAATAAGTCTCTTTGCTTAATATTGACACTAAAATATTTTCTAAATAGACTAACATATTTTCTATAATAGCAATTATTCATAAAATGAATATACCCAGAAACAGACTCCAAAGAAGCAAAATTAACAACAACACACATACACACACACATACACACATACACACACACACACACACACACACACACACACATATACAGTCTCTTCTTTAGAATAGCATAAACTGCATCCAATTTCAGAGAACTTAGAATGTGATAGTTAATCATGTTCATTCTACACCATTTCCAAAATCCCATGAACCAGGGGCAAGAAGATACAAATCCAATGGTAGGGACATGGAGGCTGGTTCCGGCCCAATTAGCCAGGCAAGAGGAGTAGATTATTTTTCCTTTCTCTGCCTTTCATTCAGTCAAGCTGACATATTGGTTGTCCATGCACACTTGGAAGGCCAATTTTCCTTTCTCTACTTCACCTCCTGATTCAAATATTGATACCTTCAAGAAACCCTGACAGAAGTCATAATAATGTTTAATAGCTGCCCAACCTATCTGATACATAAAATTAACCGTGTGGTGTATCAAATTAATCATCTATCTTTGTTTTTTATTTAATCTCTTCTATTTATTTCCTGTGGTTTTATGTATTTTGAAGCATTCATGTCAGGTCTATGTTCACACACACACACACACACACACACACACACACACGAGTGTTATATCTTCCTGTGCTAAGGACTTAAGTGGTAGAGCATTTACTTAATATGCACAAGGCCTTGGGCTTGTTCAGTGACAGAGAAGTGGGGAAGATGGAGAGACAAGGATGGGGGTGTGAAAGGCGAAGAGAGAAAGGGACAATAAGTCATACCTTCCTAATGAGTTAACCCTTTGTCATTGTAAAAAAAAAAAATCTCTCATTATTGATTGTAATACACCTTGCCTTAAAGTTTGCTTTGTCTGATATTTGGCACACAGAAAATGTTCACTTTCTTACTGTTTATATAACTGTTTTTATCTTCTTTAGTTTGATTTACATGACTTTATATTTCATTGATATAGTATAATCTTGTCTCTCTTAAAAGTGTCTGTCTCTGATGCTGACATTATTAGTCCATTCGCTTCAATGTAATCTGCCCCACCACTTCAAATTTAAATTTGCTTCAATGTAGTCAGCCCACCACTTCAAAATTAAATCTCCCGTTCAGTATATATCTTGTCCTCGTATGTCTGAACTTTGCCTTGTTTTGATTTGAGCGTGAGTTTTTTAATACTGTTTTGTTTTCTTAACTGAAATTTCAACTGGATCAATTTGCTCATCTTAGTGGTGGTTGTGGGAATGCTTTAACTTATTGTAATTATACTCAGTCAATATTACACAATTTACTTATGTTTCATTACTTAAATTATTGTGGATATATATCACCCTGATAGATGCATTTTGTGAATTTTTGTTTCACTGTTGTTTTAAAGGATCAAGTTTCTCCAAAAGAGAAGAAAATGGCAGCCATAAGTTGTACTGCCATCCCCCACTCATCTCCTATGCCTGGACCCTATCCTCTAGGCTAACCCTTTATATGGCATTATTTCTCCTCAACCTGAAGAAATGTCTTTATCCATTTCTTGTAGGGCAGGTCTAATATAGATAAATTCCCTTGAGTTTCCTTTATCCTAAATTCTCTATTTGCCTCCTTTTTAAGTGACTATGTATATAATTGTAAGTTTACTGTAATTTTTCATTCAGCATTTTACACTTGATCTTAGCCAAAAGGCCGAGAAGCGATTCATTCAGCATTTTAAGATGGTTTCCCACTGTGTTCTGATCTCCATTGTTTCGGACGAAAAGACAGACATCCTCTGTGCCACTGTTATCTATATGTGTAATATGACCTCATTTTCTCGACATCTTTCAGGGTTTCTCTGAACTCTTGTTTCTCAGAAAGGTACGCAGTGCTTACAGTGCATCCTTTGTAATTCCCAGTTGTATTTACTACACTCTTAGACTTGTTATTGCGTTCCTTACATTTTAATGATGAATAATCATCATTTTCAATTTTATTTCCTATCTCCTGCTGTCTTCCAGTGTCACAGCCTTGGAGCAGTGACACCTCATATTCTGTTAAAGATTCCATATTGAAGTTTGATGGTACTCTCTGCTACATCCTTGAAAGACAATCCTTGAGTGATCATCAGAGTGCCTAAATACACGGTTGAGCTGAGTCCAACCATAACTTCCACCTGCCAATCCCAATACAGATTTCAATAAATCAAGAATATCACTTCTGTGACAGCACAGGAAATTGAAGCCTAAACTGCAAGAAAATAGGTATCATCTCAGATTTCTGGTGTCTGAATTCTAAAGTCCCACAAGATTGAGTTGAGATATACTCAAGGCTCCAAGTATTGTGAGTGCTGACTTAACTCTATTCACTGGAAGTCCTTCCCCATGCAAAACTTTCTCATGTGAGCAGTAGTGTGTATGTTTTTTTCTCTCTGTGTCTCTCTCTCTGTCTCTCTCTGCCTCTGTCTGTCTGCCTCTGTCTGTCTCTCTGTGTCTCTGTCTGTGTGTGTGTCTCTCTGTGTGTGTTTGTCTTTGTTAGGAGTAGAAAAAATGCAGTTTCTCAAAAGAATAAAAGTACAAGTTTGTAAAAAATTGCACAACCAAAGAAAGAAAAAGAGAGGAAAAGAGACAACAAAAACTTTTAAGACATCTGACTGCAGTAATTTGTGACTGAGGCACTGCATAACCATGGGAATGCAAGACAATTATACTTTTAAATAGTATATTTCAAAACTTTAGTCTGGTTTGGTTTTGTTTCGTTTTGTTTTTTTTTCCAATCTGTCCTTACTCTCAAAAGTCCCATGAGAAAGACATATTGACCAGAGGGGATGGGTTCTATTCACCACTCTTCCTGTTTCAAGCTCAACGTGCTGTCCCTGAAGAACATCAGAAGTGAACAGTTTCGCTCCTACCACAGAAGCCTTACCTCTGCCCCACTGTATGACTGACTCAGCAGTGGAGACATTCTCTGGCTCTGTCTTATGAAGAACACAGAAATGGTTCTTCTGGAAACTATAGACTTCATCTTTCTTTGCACCCACAGCTGTAAAGAGCTTTTTTTAAAAAAGTGTGTGTGTGTGTGTGTGTGTGTGTGTGTGTGTGTGTGTGCTGGGATTTCTTGTTATGATAAAACTATAGGCTTCCACCTCTTTTTCCAGCCTAGTTAGCAACAATATCTTCTTCTTTGCTAAGTTCTTATTTTTCCCATTTTTCTCTTCTATTCTTTTCTCAGTCTCAGCATGTCTGCTCTGTACTCTTTTGGCCGTTTCTTCTTTGAACTATCATATTTCTTCTTCAGCTTTTTCATTTGCATTTCTGGGTGAGTATGTATGGGAAGGCCAGAGGTAAAGCTTAGGCGCCGCTCCTTTGGAGCCGTTCAGCAGTGCCTCGTTAAGCAGAGGCTTACAGAATCTACCTTCCTGGCTCCCCTCCCCTTTACTAGAATTACAGGCATAGGAGAGTAATCTTGGCTTTTTTACATAGATTCAGGCCCTTGTGCTTATACAGAAGGCCCTTTACTGACTAAGCCACCTCATCAGCTCTCTCCTTCAAGCTTATAAGAGCTCATTTTATTTTAACATTTTAAAATATAGAAACCTTTTCTTAACTACTTTGGTCTATTCTTATAATATACATTATTTAACCCTTCTGAAAACGCGTTATAAACCTGTCTACTTTCTACCACACAGCTTTAAATACAATCTACATTTTTGTCTAAGGATGTCGTGGCGTCACACCTCGGTCCCAAGTTGATACTGACAAGAAAATGTGTTACTGTTGGCTTTCTCGAATACTATTTATTGGAAGATGTTAATCAGAGCTCTGGAGTAGGGAGAACCACCACTGCTTACCCAGCTATGAGCCCCGTGAACTGCAATAATGACTAGTGTGATAAGATATGCCCATGGATGCAAAGGTAACATAGGTCTATGGAAGTAATCAACCAGATCTGGGTTGGATACAAGGCCCATTCTATAGGAAGAAACAGATACCTAGTCTGAGAGCCCACTTATGGAGTGCTCATGTGCCCCCAGAGATGACCTTAATGCTATTATTTTGTTAAGTGAACACAGTATCAAACTGCCTTCTAAATTTGTGTGTCTCTCTTCCTACAGATCAATGCGTCTGTAGGTCCCCAACAGAGAAGTTTCTTTATACAGTCCTAGTCTTAGTTGATCATTGCAGAAACTCACAGTTGTCAAAGAGTAGAGAATAAATGTCAGCTGCACACTCGGGCACCAACCACACATCTATCTCACAGCTCTTCCCCTAGGATGCAAGGACCATCTCTGAAGAGGGATGAAAGATAGTAAGAGCTAGAGGTTAGAGAACTAGAGTGAGTCAGGGTCTTCTGGATAGGACAGGACCACTGCACTCATGGTTCACAGCAACTGTACTTATCTGCACAGGATCAAGCCCCTCAGTGTTCTAGCATATGGTGGGGAGAAATTCATGATCCTTTATCCTGAGAATCTATGAGTACCTGGCGGTTTCTGCTTGGAGGAAATTCAGTTTTCTCCAACAACGTGTCTCCTGGTAGGTCAGTAATTCCCCAGTGGTACCTCACTCAGAAGTTGTGGAGAGCACAAGCTGAGGTGGAAATGTTATTTTATTTTAAAGAGCATAAAGTTGGAATGTAGAGAGTTATGGGTAATTCTTGAAGGATTTAAAGGAGTTGAGGTGAACAGAATCAAAATATACTGCATGAATTTCTCAAAAAAATCAATAAAATAATGAAAAAAGAATATTGTGTTGGCCCAGTTGTGGTGGTGATGGTGGCAGCGGCAGTGGCGGTAGCAGCGGTGGCGCACGACTATAATCCCAGCACTTGGGAGGCAGAGGCAGGTGGATTTCTGAGTTTGAGGCCAGCCTGGTCTACAGAGTTTCAGGACAGCCAGGGCTACACAGAGAAACCCTGTCTTGAAAAACAAAAACAAAAAAAAAGAAAAATGAAAAGAAAAAAGAATATTGTGTTGAAGGATAGAGAAATTAGATAAAGTGCCCAGAATTAGGATTAGGTTTTACTTGATTCTTTGAGACATGGTTTCACAATGTAGTACAGACTGGTACTGACCTTTGCTCTTCTCTTTCTCCTCCCTCCTGCTTTTTGACTTTATTGGGAAGTGTCAAACATCAGAGTTCACCATCATGTTTTCCCTTTCACTGTATCTTCATTCTCTGGTTTTTCTACCGTGTCCCTGGCTCACCTTGCTTTAATTAAATAAAAATTGGACACACTTGCAATACTGAAACGATTACTTTTACAATTTCCTGCTAAAGATCAGAGGAGATAGGTCAGCACCAAGCATGGTCGTCCTTATTTCACTCCACATTCCATATAATTGGCAGGTTTGTGACAAACTCAGGATATGGGATTGCAGCCATTTCCGTTTTCATTGAAAGAGCAAAGGGACTTCACTTCCGACACAACCACTGGATTTCATTTTTAAGGATTTAGTTCTTAGGCAATTTTGAATGAATTAAATGGAGACAACATGTCCTTTACTCAAAAATCTTTCTGGTGTAGATTCTTCAAATATACAGTTAATATGCAATTTGCAATCAAAAATCAAGCAGTGACAAAATTGGGTTGGATGTCCATAGTATAGATGTTCCTATTCCTCTTACCCAGACAACTTAGACAGGAAAATTTGTGGAATCAGCATAGTGCCTAGCATCATTCTGTAGATAAATTAGTAATAAAAAATAGGAAATCATTTTCTTCCAGAATGTTTTCCAAAGGAAATGGAGACTGGGTACACATATCTCCTATGTATATTCCCTATTACAACACCACTTATACTCACTTGGGGATTCATAATACCAGTGAAATTAGTCCTCAATCAGAGGAACCCAGCTGAAAATAATCAACTCACAACATAGATAGGTATTCTACTTCCACTATTCGAACTTAGCATTCTATAGAGTAACATGTTTCCCATGAAGCACTTCTTTAAATCATGTTTTAATGATCCAATTAATCTATAAAAGATTTCCCAGCATTTCTACTTAATAATACATTCCCCAAACTGAGAACTGATTACAGCAATATTTACTAAATACTTAGTAAGCACTTCCCACTTAAAGGACAGGATACACCAAAGTAAAAGATGTGTGTGTGTGTGTGTGTGTGTGTGTGTGTGTAATTCCATATTTCTAACTTACATGTTACATTCCAATGCTCCATCACTGATGTAGCAAAGAAATCCAAAAGTTTTCAACCTGAAGCAAAGCAGACACAACTAAATAGTTTAAAGTGTGAAGAGCAATTGTTTAATAGATGAATACAGAAGTTGCCGAAATAGTCTGTAAATACTGTTACACATTCAGACTTGGGGTGAACAAATCAACTCTTCAGGACTCCACTACAGTAACACATGTAACTGCCTTATTTACGGTTTCTATTGCAGTAATGAAAAACACCATGACCAAAAAGCAAGCTGGAGAGAGGAAAGAGTGTATGTGGCTTACATTCCCACATCATTGTCCATCATTGAAGGCAGTGAGGACAGGAACTCAAATAGGGCAGGAACCTGGAGTGCCTCGGTCCTTCTGATTGCTCAGCCTGCTTTCTTATAGGACCCAAGACCTCCAGTCCAGGGATGGCAGCAACCACAGCGGGCTGGGCTTTCTAGAATCAATAACTACGAAAATGCCCTGTAGACCTGTCTACAGCCAGATCTTACACAGGCATTCTCTCAGTGAGGTTCCCTCCTCTCACAGGACTTTAGCTTCTGTCAAGCTGAAAGAAATAACTAGCCAGCACAGTAAGTCTACACAGTGAGTAGATAAACATTAAACTATAAATTTTAGCTCTTTCTAATTTATAAATATACAAAGCACTTGGAACTCAAAACTAGATCCGTATCTCTTAGCTAAGTCATCATCATTTTAAATGGATTAAATGTATTAATTTGAGGCATGAAGCACTGATGCTACTAGGAGACAAGACACATACAACTAGGTTCTCCATAAGATTCTAATAAATAGGGAAATAACAGCAAGAATTGGCAAAGGGTCTTGCAGCATATGACAAACCTTCTGCATAGCAAAAGATACAACCACCAGAATAGGAGAAAGTCTTGGGCAACTATTCAGCCATAGCAGATTAATATACAGAATATATAAACAACTAAAAGAGTCAAACATCCACAGAACAAATGATCCATTCAAGGAAAAGTTATACAAACCGCACCGAAAGTTTTTAAAAGAAGTACAAATGGCTGAGAAACACATGGAAGCAATCTCCACACCTCAGAAACTACACTCCAGTTCACTCCAGTCAGGGTAGGTGTCAAAAATAAAATAGATTTTTAGGTGTGAGATGGGAATGAACTCCTATCCCTAGTTAGGGAGCTATTGGCAATTGACAGCTGCAGGAGGAGAGGAGAGAGGCGTTTTTCCAAGTGTAGTCCCTGGTAAGTCAGCCACGCTCTGGAGGAAGGTCATGAACCCGAGGATATTTGAGCAGCACAAAGTGGTCCTTATAGGTTAAAAAGAGAAAAGAAAAAGAAGGAAGTGAATGGGGGGTGGATAGGGATGGGATGGTGGATCTTAAAGGAGGGGAGTAAATATGATCAAAACATATACAAACATCTTAACGACTCCTAAAAAGAAAAAAGTCAAAGTGCAATACAAATACCTGCATATCTATTTATTATTGTTTATTTTTATTGATAAATATTAATGATTCATAATAATAGGTTTCACTATGGTGTTTCCAAACAAGGATAAATGCATTTTTATCCTCCTCATCCTCATTATACATCCCTGCTCTCCTCCCCTTCTCTCTGAATCATTTACCTTTTTCACATCTTTGTTCATTTATTTTTGATGACCTGGTAAGTTTCATTGGGGCTGCTTGCAATATCCTGGGCAAGGGATCATTTACAGGGGTATGTTCTCTTTCCTGTGGCTACAACACTGGAAAAATTGTACATTTGCTTTTAACACAGCACTATCTACCATATCCAAGCCATGGATTCAGCCTAGATGCCAATCAAAGAATAAATGAGAAGAAAACAAGATAGAATGCACAATAGGGATTACTTACCATAAAGAAGGATGAAAAAATGTTATTTGGAGGAAAATGAATTAAATCTGGAAGTCATTGTGCTGCACAAAATAAGTCAGAGTCACAAAAACAAAAATGACATTTTTCCCAATCTGTAGAATCAAGATTTTTTTTTTAAAGGGGACAATTAGGAAAGAGAAAAGAGACTGAAGGGAGATGTCCAAGGTAACAAGAGAGTAATGGAGAGTACAAATATGATCAAAGTGCTTTCTACGCACACACGTGAAGTTGTGATAAAGTTGCTACCTTTCAGTCCATGCTAACAGAATATTTAAGCTTCAGGAAGAATGCATCCTCAAGAACATGCTGCCTCAAATCGCCTATTGATGTTTGTTAAAAACTGGCCTCCACATCCGATACAAAACGATACATTAAACAAACCAACGTTCAAGGAAACATCCACAGTTCCCAAGCCAGGAATTTACAGTCATAAAAGGATAATTTGATTATTGACCTAGGGAAGCATACTTTAAGAGAATGATTTACTTTGACAAAACCTTAAATTCTTGAACTAATTGCTCTCCATTTCTGTACCCCACATTGAAATATCTATAGGCATTTACACCTAAGAGATATGACTAAAGTCTACAAGAGAAAGAGATGGTGAGATGCCTTGGCGGTTTGAGTTACTTGTTGCAATGCCCAGCGACCTGAGTTTGATTCTCAGGACCCACTTGATGTTAGAAGAGAAGCAACTCCCAAGAGATTTTCCTTTAACCTCCACACACGCACATGCACTGTACCACATGCATACATACACATATATGCAATACATTTTAAAAGAACTTTTCACATCTCATGCTTCCTGTATAATATCTCCATAGTGAACAATGAAAACGAAGCTTTATCCTATCTCTTCCCTTCTGAATTTTTCAGATGTTCACGAGCATGGTCTTCCCCAGAGAAAGAAGCCTCTCATTCTGACTGCATTTGGACTTTATCATTGTTGCTTGACCCATGTCAAGCTTAAGGCATTTACCAGCACCATTTTTAGTATCCACCATTTTTTTTTTAATTTTAAAAGAGATTGGATATTTTTTCTTAATTTTTATTTTCTATATTCTATGTTTACATTCCAAAGGCTTTCCCCTTTCCCAGTTGCCCCCCCACCATACGTCCCATAATTCCTCTTCCCCCCCCCAACTATTCCCCAATCATTCCCTGTCCCCCTACTCAAGGCACAATTAGCAAGTCAAATGACTCCCAAGAAGAAGAAAGGAGAGGACCCTGGGCCTATAAAGATTGGATCCAGTTTTGTAGAGCCAGAACAGAGTATCCAGCATTTTTAAAGGGATCGGAAAGGTAATGGTTCCTTTCCACTCGTTCCCTGGAGTTCGAGTCTCTGTCCGTTCAATTTGAACTCTCCCGGCGGCTCTGACCATTGGTCAGCGCAAGCTTCAGTTGCTTCTTTTATACGATTTGCACCATTGGCCCTCATTTTTCAACACCCAGTGAGAAGCCTTGATTTCTCCCAAAGAATCCTGTGATACCCTGCCAGGCCCATTGTTCATCAAATCTAGTTACAAGACTATCAGCATTTCTAGTCATTATTTTGATTTTTACAGAATTTGTGCTCATTTCTAGGGACAATACTAAGACATTGAGCACATGTTCCAAATTTGACTGTTTTCAAGCTAGAAGTAACTTCTTTTGTTTTGAAGAAGACTAGACTGGACTGGACTAGAGAGATGACTTGGAGATAAAAAGCACTTTCTGGCCTTACAAAGGACCCAAGTCCAATCTCTTGCACACACATGTCAGCTCACAATTCTTTTTTAAGATTTATTTTATTTTTATTATATGTAAGTACACTGTAGCTGTCTTCAGACACATCAGAAGAGGGAGTCAGATTTTGTTATGGATGGTTGTGAGCCACCATGTGGTTGCTGGGATTTGAACTCAGGACCTTCGGAAGAGCAGTCAGTGCTCTTAACCCCTGAGCCATCTCACCAGCCCCAGATCACAGTTCTTTGTAACTGCTGTTCTATGGAAGCTAATGCCCTTCTGCAGGACATCAGACACATACATGATGCACACACATACTGGCAGGCAAAGAATTCAAATATATGAAAGAAAACAAACAAATCTTTAAAACGTTTAAAGGAATAGGGCCACTATATTAATAAAATCATTGTAAGAATTGCACTTATGTGATTGTGAGACTAGCTAACCAAATTCAGAAATTAAAGGACAGGCCGTCAAAGTCTGTCCAAAAGGCAGATTTCTTTTTGTCATCCAGGGACACCTCTATTGTACTTTCAAGGCCTTTTGACAGATTCAGTCAGCCTCATTCCCTAATACCAAGGACCATCCCCTTTCCTGAAATGTCTAACTCTGTACTTAAAGATCACAATAAAGCCCAGATTGAAGTCTGACTGAGTAGCAGGGGACCATGGCCTATCCAGTAGACAGGAGACTAAACACTGTACCATATTGCCCCCTGACTTGTGACAGATCCACGTCCTGATAAACCCACTGAGAGCTGGACATACCCTAAGTCAGAATACACTTAATGCACAGAACCTGCCGGTCAGCAGCACTTACCAATACAACACTCTATAGATCATCAGCTGTCCGCCCTTATCGACCCCTAGCTGGCTAGGAGCTCAGGCTCACAGCTATTGTCCAGCACCACAGTCAAGTATCATAGCTTATATCCCTAGCTCAGGGAACAAGCAATATTCCAACTAACCAACATTATCTCTGCGCCCTCATGAGAAGAAAACAGGAAGTCTAAATTTATAGAATGTCTGTAATTAGAATCAAGTATTAAATTCTGATATAGTCAAATTTCTGGGTATCTCCGTTAAGTGTTCTCCGTGTTTAAAGTCGTGTCTTTGACTACCATTTCACACAATTTTTCATGTTTCTGATATTAAAACTGTGTTTACTTGTTTCTTTCACCCTTTATATCAATATGGAGTCATCACAATTTTTATCCTTGCGGACTGGTGTGGCTGTCCTCTGGATGGACATGCCATCCCAGCTAAAACAATCTATGTGCTTAAATTAAATTAACCCCTGATATAGTGGTGTGACGAGGAATTGTGTTTCAGAAATAATGGCATCAGGAAAGCAGAGGCCTCAAAAGTGAGATTACTCAACTTCTTAGGTCGCTTGGGGTTTTCTGCTTGTTGTCCATTTGTTTATCTAAATTCTTTTTAAAATCACTTGATACATTGCACGCATGTATATAAAGCAATTTGAACTCCACCTGCATTCCTTTTCCTTTCCCTCCAGCTCCTTTCTTATCCCCCACCAAACTTTCCCTCCCAACTTCCCATAATGTCTTTTTAAACCCATAGAATGCCTGTAATTCTAATATGTGCATGAGTACGGGCCCATCTACCATATCATGAGCAGTCTCTCAGGGGGAGCATCACTAAAAGGATGAGTAGAGTAGAGTTTTGTCATAGCAACCATCAGTTACCATTAGCTCATCACCAAGGAGTGGGACTTCGTGAGTTTCTCTCTGATTCGTGCTGAGATTCTGGCTGGCTTGTTCCGATAGTGTAGCTCACGCACACATTCCAAGCCGCTGTGAATTCTTGTGCACAATACCTCTTTTGCGTAGAGTAAATACTGCTTCCCTGCATTTGTAGGCACAAGAAAGGACTTTCTGAGTAGGACCCCCAGCAGGACAAGCATCCAAGAGCAACAGTTGACAATTGATATCTCACAAAACTAAAATATTTCTGTGCAGTAAAGCACACCATCCTTTGAGGGAGGAGGCAGCCTACGGAACTGGAAATTTTCTTTTCGGCTTTCCCCTGGGCAGAGTGTTACTGGCCAGAATATACCAAGAAATTCAGGATATAGAAAAATGTAAACGCCAAGAAAATAAGTCAGCTAAAACTGGGAAGCAGAACTAAACAGAAAGTCCTCAAAAGACAAAACAGAATGAGTGAGAAATGGTTTTTTTTTTTGCTTTTTTTTGTTTTTGTTTTTGTTTTTTTGTTTTTTTTTTTGTTTTTTGTTTTTTGTTTTTTTTAATGTTCAACACCCACAGCCATCAGCGAAATGCACATTCAAGCTACTTTGCCCTTCGGTTTATCCCTGTCACGGTGGTTAAGATCAAGAAAACAAATTATAATTCTTGAGGTAGACGTGGAGTAAGAGAGATACTGATTCTCTGGTTGTGGTACTCTAAACTGGAGCAGCCACTCCGGAAGTCGTTGTGAGGTTTCCTTAATAAACCAGAGCTGTATGACCGAGCTATTGCACTCCTTGGTATATACTCAAGGCTCTAAACCCTCCTACACAAACGCGTCTTCATTTCCCTTAGCTGCTGCTCTATTCACCATAGCCGGAGCACGGAAATGGCTTAAAATGCCCATTGATTGATGAATGGGTGAATTAAAAAAAAAAACTGCTACTTATACACAGCAGGATTCTATTGAGTGGGAAAGAAAAATTAAATTGTGAAATTTGAAGGTAAATAGATGGAGCTGCAAACCGTTATTCTGAGTCTGGTAACCAGGCACTGGAAGACAAACCTGTCGTGTTCTCACATGTACGGCCAGCCGCTCCAAACCTTTGGATCTGTGCCAGAGGGCGCACAGAAAGCCAGAAAGGAGCACGGAGTGTGGGCAGGTAGGGTTTCAAGGGAAGGGTGATAGGACACACGTGGTGGGAAGACAAAAGAAAAATGGAAAAAAAATGAGGTTAAATGGGGTGGGGGATGGGAGAGGGGTGTAACAGGAGAATGGCGGCATGGGTGGGGGAGATAACTAACACTAAAGACCTTTGAAAACACTGTAAGGATTGATGATATTTTTAAAGGTGCCTCTAGAGATCTTCCCTGGCCCTCCCGCCATGAACACACCTAGCTGGACGCAGCAGCCTACAGTTCAGGAGTTCGGCGATTTTGTCTGCACCTCAGTCCTGAGATGCCCAGCATGCAGAATGATGGGAAATAAATTTCTGTGGCTCAAAAGTCACCCAGCCAGCCAGGAGGTGGTGGCGCACGCCTATAATCCCAGCACCTCAGAGGCAGAGGCAGGCAGATTTCTGAGTTCGAGGCCAGCCTGGTCTACAGAGTGAGTTTCAGGACAGCCAGGGCTACACAGAGAAACCCTGTCTCGAAAAGAAAAAACAAAAACAAAAACAAAAAAAAAAAAAGAAAAGAAAAAAAGAAAGAAAAAAGAAAAAGAAAAAAAGGAAAAAAAGTCACCTAGCCTACAGCATTCTGTTTGGGCTCCTGGATGTCCTGCCACAGGTGTGTACTAGAAAATCCAACATTCCTCCAAAACAGATAATTAAATGTCATGGAGCCAGTTTTTTTGTTAATTTAACCGTTCATCCACTTATTTAAAATGTCAAGCATCTTGAAGTGAAGATTTTGTGGGATCGTTCGAGTTTTGTTTGTTTTCTTTTATCTTTCAATGACTATTTACCCGAGGTTTCTTTACACTGTAAACCATGGGACCCTGGACTAAGATAAAAGCCCAGCCCATGAATGTTGGCATGTGTGCCTTCATTAGGCATTAGGACAAGCTTTTAGAGTGACACAGAATGAGCTCGTTATAAAGGTGTCTCTGCTGTCTGACCCTCTTCCAGCCGCTGTCACTGGGTCAGCGATGCAAATTAGAAACGAGCTGAGTTTTCAGAATCCTCTTCGTAAATGTTGTAATTAAATCCAAGTCTGGACACATCCATGTCTGCATGCCTTCCGACACAAGAAGTATAATGTCTTTGAAGCCGTATTTTATAAGGGGATGAGTATTATAAAAATAAATATTAAAAATAGTTAAACACAGCACATAAAACCAAAAAAAAAAAAAAATCCAGGCTGCCTTCCTGTTTCTGTATTCCAGACTCTACTAAGGGGGTAGCTTTATTCTATTTCTTGGGTTCCAATGGAGTGTGTGTGTGTGTGTGTGTGTGTGTTTATGTGCATGTGTGTTTATGTGTTTGTATGTATGTGTGTGTATGTGTGTGTGTGTGTTTATGTGTGTGTATTCCTAATTAGTATATTTCTTTGTTACAGTGTGTCCTGGACATGTTTCTGTTGTAACAGATATTCAATTTTCCAAATAGCAAGTGACTGGTTCATCAGATAGATACACAAGAGAGACAACTGGGAGAAAATAGACATCCAAAGAAGCTCAGACCGGAAGAGCCGTCAATGGAGCAGTTATTTACCCAGACCTACCTTTGAGACCTCCTACCCTTCTCTCATCAGATCCTTGCTCTCTTCTCTTGGCCATTACGGTAAGATAAACCAAAATAAGACCCTAAAACATTTCCTGACAAACGTACATACCTTTAACCCAAGAATTAACAAAAACCAAATCTCAGAATCGTCCATCTTCCGGAACTGCCCCCAAATCGCCGTTGCTTTATAAGCTAGCTTTTCTCACCGGCATCATTTAGATACAGAATGAAACCATTTGCTGTACTTTCTTCCCTCGTGTTCTATTTGTGAGACCCGTTAGCTTCGAATTGCAGCACTGGATTGTTGCTTGAGATATTAAAAACTTAGAACCTGCACGCTCCTGTGCTTGTGCCTCTGCCCCAGCAGCCCGGCTGGCCATGCACTGGCAGTAATGGCCGACCTGGTCTTAACTCATGGAGATTCACGGGCCCAGAGCTCCCAAAATGTCTCCACCCAGCTCCCTAGGTTCCCGGAGGCAGGATGCTACCAGGGCAACCCGTGTTTCACATCACCCATGGTCTTTGTGGAGCACCTAGGCAAACTCACGCTTGGCCGCCATACCGTTCTTGAAACTGGACAAGCCACTTCATGAAGGAAAATGCAACACAAACTTAGTTCAGAAGCAATGGTAACTCAATCTCTGGGCACAACAACTAAAACCTAATCTTGTAAGCCTTATTAAAATCTGATACCTCCAGCAGCAGATCTGCAAGAATCCACCATGATACTAGGAAACTACAGCAGCTATGTCTTATCCTCTGCTGTCCCAGTTCCAAAGGGCCATATCTTTCTCCTGCTTTCTCTCTCTCTCTCTCTCTCTCTCTCTCTCTCTCTCTCTCTCCAACCTGGAAGTCCCGCCTACTCGCCCAGTGATTGGCTCCTTTATTCATTAGGGAACTGGTTCACAAGAATAGCACCGGGGCGCAGCCACAACAGTAGATTTTTTTTTTTTTTTTTTTTTTGCTGCTTAGTGTATGTATTAATAGAGATATACATTGTCTATAGATTGAGTCTATAGCATATTTACAGGAACATGAGCATGAGTTTCACTTGAGCATTTGATTTAGGAACGTGATCCTTGGAGAAGTATGTCTTCTCTGCTTTTGTGAAAAATGCCACACATTGGAATTTGTTCCACAAGTTTCTGGGTTGATGAAATATGAAAACATAGGCCTCTGTTCAACAATTTTTAGAATTTTAACACGGGAATAGCAGATCAAGTGTAAGACCATCATAATCACAAGATCCGTCACATCTGTGTGAAGATGTGTTTCCAAAATAATAGCTTGCATTTCCTGGAAGGCTTTGGTTCTGTTTTGTTTTCCTTTGTTTTATGGGCTTGCAAACTAAGAGACATTTAATAGCACTGACCTTAAGAGTGAGCTCTAGATAAATCTCTGAAAATAAACAAAGGGATATACTCCAAAGGGAAAATCAAAGAAGCCAAATTGGTACTAGATTTTGCTCATGAATAATGCAAATAATGTGTTCCTCTGAGTAGAAAAGAATAAAGACCACAGGGAAGTAGTCAGATGGCATAGGCAGAAATGAATTTGAATGTGAGCAGTTCTTACTATTAGATCTTAATAAATAATAATTTTCATATTTAATTTTTATTTTCAAATATTGATAATCATCATTTATAGTAATTATTTATAGCTGACTATTAAACATTTAGCTGTGGGTTATTTGTATCATTCACCAAGAGCTAAAAGATGAGAAAAAAGAGTGCATGCTTACAATAGAAGGCTGTTCAGCTTTGAAAAGTAGGAAAATTTGCAATATGCAACACACAGATGAATCTTAAACATCAGGGAAATAATAGCTGGGCTACCTTGCCTGGTCACCGTGGCAGAGGATGTGCCTAGTCCAGCTGTGACTTGGTGTTCCAGAGTGGGTTGGTACCCATGGGGGTAGGGTAGGGATCTCCTCCTCTAAAGATAAGAGGACTGCGGGGAACATGAGGGTGGGACTAGGAAGAGAGGAGGGAAGGAGACTGAAAATCAGGCTATAAAAAGAAATAAAAAGCAAACAAATGCATTCATTACTATGATAAAAAAATAATAATTTTCTTCTAGCCTTCAAAGGTCCTTGGCAGAAAATGTTTGTAATGAAAGACAGATTAACTTCCTGTTTTGTTAATAACTGTCGACATCATCAGGGAAGAATGAGGGCAAGGTGTTTGCCTCCCAGAAGGTGATTAAAATTCTAGCCTGAAAGAAAAGGAATCTGGGAAATAAACCAGTCACAGAAAGGCAAATATTTTACAGTCCACAATGTAATTTAAAATAATCTTATAACAATACAGTCCATATCATTAAAGAGGGAAAACAAGGGTAGCAAAGCTTAAGAAGGAGAAATAAGGAGTATTAATGTGTATGAATCAGCCAAAGTTGCAATATGAATAAAACCAAGAGTTCCAAGGTATACTATTACACCAATAGCCGACAATGATGCATTAGACACGTGAATATTTCCTAAGGACATAGACCTAATATTACATGTTCTTAGCATTAAATTTTTATAAAATTAAATAAAAACTAATTTTTTCTTTCTTTTCCTTTTTATATTGCAATAATCATTCATGATCTCTTGGGAATTGTGTGAGGGTAATTTCCTCATAGAGACTGATAAGGGCAATGTTAATTTTTTTTAAATGCCCTTATGGAAGCAAAATTAACCTGGTTAGTAGAAAAAAATTTAGTAGAGACAATAAACTAGAATCAGAGATATCCATGTATTCACATACCCCAGGGGATTTTCAGAAATGCTTATATATTCATAAAATGAATCATGTGAGTTTCAGATGATTTCACTGAAATCAGAAACCAGAGCACTTTATAAAAGCATGATATTGGCCCTTCTCTGTAGGATATGACCTTCCAGGACATTCTATTGAGTCTTAAAACCACAGAGTACCAAATCCTACTGATACTGATTTTTATCATCCATGTACCCCTAGGATGGTTGAATTTTACAGATTAGTCAGATTAGGAGATTTACAACAATTAATATTAATAAAGAGAACGATTATAGCGATGTATCATAAAACAAGCTATCCAAATATTGTTTCTGTCCCTTTTCCCCCCTTTTCCCTTTAATAGGTCATACCCCGACCGATAAACCGTGGAAAGTAAAACTTCGGATAAATGGCATAGCTGTGAGAGCCATCTTCACACAAGTCAGCAGCCATCATAACCTGGCTAATTTGTGTTCCTTTGTCTTTCAGTAATTCCTGTTTTTTGTTTTTTTTTTAAATTATGTGTATGGGGCAAAGTGGTTGTGAGGTCAGGAGCCCACATAAGTCAGACATGTGTATGCCATGTGATGCCAAACTTACAGGCACTTTTGAAAAGCCTGATGCAACTGCTGAGAACCAAATCTGGGTCCTCTGTGCAAGAGCAGTACCTGCTTTTAGCTGCTGAACCATCTCCGCGGACCTATTGTCGAAATGCAGCAGCTAACATCCTCATCACGCCATTATTTTAGTACATCTACTAGTAGATGCCAGGCCGTCCCCTAGAGAGGTCAGGGTTTCTGCAAAAGCCCACTAAAGAGAATCTGGATAAAGTGATACCAACCATAAAGACTGGCCACAGGAGGAGGGACAAAGCCTAGCAGAGAAAATGGGTGATTTCATTTAGCAGTTATCCAGACCGCATTAAAAGCAATCGAGTAATAAGACAGGACAAGATGGGCTCTCAAGTCTGATGCTGTAAGCTCGTGAAGGACATCTGCCTTGCTACCTTTATCTCCTTGGCCCTTGGCACATCTGACACGCAGTTCTTCATAATGGTTGTGTAGTGCCAATGAACTGTTGGCGAACCCCCAAAGACCAAACACACCAGGGACTTCATTTGAGCTAGCTCAGGCTCAGCCCACTGTCAACACGCAGGATGGTTTTGGTGGAGAGGAACAGCTAGCAGGGCAAGGTTTTCTAGAAAGCAGCAGACGGGAGAGGGGGTGTAAATGTTTCTAGCCTGGCTAGCATCTAATTGGAGTGCTACAGTTAACTTCTGCTTCCCTCTGCATTTGGTGGTCGTTAGGAAGGTGGAGGGCTTGTTCGGGATTAATATGGAAATGCTGGACTTATTGGGGGAGATTAACCTGGAGACACGGGTCTTGTTGGGGTTAGTCTAGAAATTGGAAGTAGGCTCTGGTTTGTTGGGGGGTAACTTGGAAACTGATGCTAGATACGGCCTGTTAGTTTACCTGAATCAGGTTCTCTAAGGTGGAGTTTGAACCCCAAACCTTGGTCTCTCAGTTCCAAAGTAACTGATAACTAACTACTGTGACGTACTTTTTAGGGGAAGGTATTTCTGTTTAGATGGGGTCTTAGTATATAACCCAAGCTGTCCTGGAGTTATGGACTATGTAGCCTAGTCTAGCCTCAAATTAGTGATCAATCTGCCTCAGCCTCCCAAGTCATAGGAGTCTAAGTATGAGCTTCATCTTGCTTCTGTAGTAGATATTTATAAGAAAAAAAATTCTAGAGAAAAAAATTCACCAAAAGTAGTTATTTGAAAACCTTGTCAAAGTGACATTGTAGGAAATTTATCCCCAAACTGAAATCATGCTTAGGAAGGGGAAAAGGAAAGTAGACTTTAGTGATTGGCAAAGTGAGTCTCCACGCGCTGTGAAGTGTGTTGAACCACAGGAGTTTAAAGGGTGTCTACATTGAGTCCTTCGATTTTACAGAGAAAAGAAGATGCCACTGTCCTGGAGATGTCGCTAAAAAAGATCTTGGGAAGAATCACCTAATCAACAATGACCACAAAGCAGGGACATCCCCAGTATGAGACATCCCTGTCTTCCCTCTCCCCGCCCCCCCCATCCCGACCCCGCCCCGACCCCGACCCCCGGACAGTACACACCACTGAAAGAAGACAGAAACACACCTGGCAGATTGCAAATTCATGGATTCCGGCTTCAAATGGACTCTGTGCTCATCCTCTAGTTAACCACACCTCCCCTTTTCTCAGCTCCCATCGGCCCCTTCCAACCCTCTGTCCTGCTTGGCAAATCTCTTTACCTACCTAAGCGGAAAACCAAAGAACAGAAACCATCGAGACCTTATCCTTTACTGATACCCTGCTTCCCTCAAGGGTTCCTGGGAGATGTCTGTCTCCCCGAAAAATGATTCCCTGTGTATGTTCTCCAGTCACATTCCTTCTCACTTTCTGGGGACCTCGGAGTTCAGGCCTCTCAGTCATCACCCGACGATCCTCTTCTACAGTGGATCCCTTCCGCTGTTAGGAATTCAAATGCACACGTGGTCCAACTTTAAAATAAACTATAAATAAGACAAAATGTTTCAAATGAATCCTTTCCACCCTTTAAGTACTAAAAAATTCTTCTGAATTATGCATCTTTTTCCTTCGAAAGCTGCCTAACGCCTCATTACTGCCTTCTATAATATCTTTAACCCTTGAAGAATTGGGTTTCTCTCCCAGCTCTCTGTTCTCATGTTCCCTTACTGTACTGTGCCTTGGTTTCAGCAGATGGTTTGCTCTCTCGAACCAAAACCAAGAACATCCTTTTATCTAGTCTCCCTTAAATCTTTGCCTTATTACCCACCAATTGCCAAGATTTTTCCCATTCTTCCTTGACATTTTTTTTATATCTGCTTTTATATCTGCTTCCTAGGCTTTATGGCATAAGCACTTAGCCCTTTAGACTCTGGACACTGAAATTATTCTTGGTTGACTAAGAGAAATCCTGTGCAGATGGCAGCGTGGTGTTAACAGCTCTGAAGCCCCAGATCTTGGGATGATCTTGCTTAGCTTTGATGCTCAGGGTCTCTCAGCTCTGAGGCGCCCGTTTCTCCCCCACGGAGGCTGTCAGCCCAACCCTCAGCTCCTCTTGATGGCTTATCAACACTGAGGAAGAATAAGTTTCAGCAGCCATTTAGAATCTTTCACAGGCAAACATCAGCATCATGTCACAGTCTCACCTCTCGCCAGCTCTTCACACCCCTTCACCTTCCACAGCCTCTCTTACTCACAACCCTCCGTATCTCCTCCCCCCCAGTCCCTCCCTGCCTTAACTCTCTGCAGTCTTTTTTTTATTGGATATATTCTATATTTACAATTCATTTCCCTTTTTCTGGTTCCCCATCCCCAAAAGGTCCCACATGCCCTTTTCCCTCCCCCTGCTCCCTCATCCACCCCCTCCCACCTCACTGTTCTTGTATTCCCCCACAATGATGCTTTGGTCCATTCTAGCACCAGTGTCCACTCCTTTCTTCTTGTCAGACATCACTTGGTATGTGATTTGTGTCTTTGGTGTTCCAAGCTTCTAGGCTAATATCCACTTATCAGTGACTGCATACCATGGGTATTCTTTTGAGACTGGGTCACCTCACTTAGTATGATGTTCTCCAGCTCCATCCATTTCTCTAAGAATTTCAAGAATTCATTGTTTCTAATGGCTTGATAGTACTCCATTGTGTATATATACCACATTTTTTGTATCCATTCCTCTGTTGAGGGACATCTGGGTTCTTTCCAGCTTCTGGCTATTATATATAAGGCTGCTATGAACATAGTGAAGCATGTATCCTTATTGCATGCTGGGGAATCTTCTGGAATATTCCCAGGAGTGGTATGGCTGGGTCCTCTGGAAGTATCACGTCCAGTTTTCTGAGGAACCGCCATACTGATTTCCAGAGTGGTTGTACCAGCTTGCATTCCCACCAGCAGTGGAGGAGTGTTCCTCTTTCTCCACATCCTCACCAACACCTGATGTCTTCTGAGTGACTAGTCTGTAGTCTTAAGCATCGGTGATTCCCTGAAACTCTTCAGCTTCCCTATGGTGCTGGGTGTGCTCAGAGCCAGAGGCTCCTGATAATCTCTATTCTTTATGCATAGAGTTTAACCCGTTCTAACAGAAGTAAAATGCTATCACTAATAATCAGTCTAGGGTTCACTTTCTCTACACACGTCGTGATCATAAAAAGAAGAGATAGGTTTAAGAATATGTTCTATGGCCATGTGAGGGGAAGGGGGATGCCTCAGCAGGTCCATGCCAAGGTACCCCTTCCCCCAAGGGACCACACACACAACTTATAGTATAGAATAGTTCATTCAGGGCATGGGGAGGGGAGTTAAGAGGGTAGTAGAGGCAGAGAAAGGCAGAGAGAAGGAAAGAGTAGAGAAGTAGAGGCTGGCCATGACCATGTGGAGAGAGGGGCAAAGGAATGGAGGAAGGGAAGAGCCTAAGAGGGCAAGAGAGAATAAGAGAACAAGAGGATAAGAGAGAGAGAGAAGGCGGGGAACATCCCCTTTTATAGTGGGCCAGAGCTACCTGGCTGTTGCTAGGTAACTGTGGGGTGGAGCTTAGACAGAATCCTAACATGGAGGGTCCTCCTGTGCTGCTCTTCGCCAGCTCTTGTTTTCCTGGGTGGCGGACAGCAAGCAGTAGGAAGGTCGAATAGCAGGTGGTGCCCTCTAGTGTTACAATCAACATGAAGTCCTTAGGTTCGGTAATCTTTGGTATCTTGTAAGTGGGTCTAGGAAGAAGGACTTCTCAGCCCTTGACTGCAGCTGGCATTGCAGCATCTAAGAAAGCCTGGGTGTTGATATTTCACTGCTTTTGACAACAGCCAGGGCTTCAGCACCTGGATGGGCCTATGGGTCCAAATTCCTTGTCCTTGACACTGTCATTAACACATAATTCTTAGCCAATGGATCTGAAACACTTTAAACACCTGACAATTCCTTGTAACTCTTCCGGAGACCACCACCCACAGTTTCTTTTCTCTGGATCCTTCCCACTTTTTCACACTTGTTCAGCTTTTCCTCTCTACTCTCATTTGTCCATCTTTCTACCTACATAGACCGGCTTAACTTTTCCCTGGACACTCTTGAACACTGGCTTTTTGTCAGCGATCTAGCTGCTGTGTGTATCACAGTGTCACCTGTCAACGGCTTAACGATTAGTGCCACTGCCTCTCCACTGCCTCTACCATCGTCACCTTCTGATGCCTCTGCTGCATCTCTCTTCCTGTTACCAGTGCATCCCAGACTACTGACAGTGAAGAAGAAAAGACCATGTGAGACACGCCCGCCCCACTCACCCACTTTTTAACCGAATTTTGCAACAGTGGGAGACATAAAACAGGAGAATGTCTCCAAGCCAACTCACTAAACGAGTCCAAGCAGCCTGGTGATGTTACCTGAGAAGGGATGTTTGGCTCAATTGCAGATTTATCTCCCTGTCTCTTTAGTTGTGCCGTGTAGGTTTAAGTTTGTGACAATCACAGATTTGCTTCTTTTGTGCCTGTATCAGAAGTCTCCCTGGTAAGGTCACAGGAGCCAGATTAGCAAGAGACCAGAGCTGTCCCTTGAGGGTTGAAATTACCTAAGGTCCCACCCTTCGATGCTTATTTTCAAGAAAATACACATCAGAAAAGAGCTTATAATGAGAGCTTATCACTATGAGGGATGATTGGTAAGAACCAGAGGCAGAAAAGCCAGACTAGTGTGCTGGTCTACATAACAGCATGTAGCACTGTTGCCTGCATGCAAGTTTACACAGAAGACAAATGTAATTTGGCTATGAGTTGGGGTGTCTGGAGAAAAGGTGTATCATAGGAAAAAGCTATCAGCAGCCATGGTAACCAGCTTCTCCCAGCATTCCTACCGCTGCATGTGGCTGTTCACATCGTGACTAGATTGAGTCATGGGTCCAGCTGTGGTCAATGACTTATGAATGATAAAGTAGAAATCTCTCTGTGACTTTAGGAACATAATGAACATTTGAAAATAAGGCATAATCACTGTTATACTACATATAAATAAAATATGTTTTTTATTTATTTAAAAAAAAAAGAAAGAACCAGAGACAGTGGATGGCTACATAGAAACTGTTTTCTGGACAAAGCAGGGCAACTGCACATATGAACTCACAGCAGTTGTGATGTTACATGCAAGACCTGTACCAGCTCAAGCCAGATCAAACCCTATCATGGCGCTATTTCCAACTGATAGCGGGTGGGAGAAGGCGAGTCAGTTTTCTTCACAGCTATGGCGCCCTGGTGGGTTCATGTTGCAGTGGCTGGCCACACACCCAAGACGACATGGGCAGCACAAACTACTCAGTGGGTTTAGAGAAAAGAGAAAGAGGACATAAAGTTGGGTGTGTAGGGAAAGGACATGGATCTGGGAAGGGTGGAGATAGGGATGGGGGAATAGGATCAGAATATATCGTACCAACTTCTCAAAGAACCAATAAAGTGAGAGACAGAAGTTATCATTACCACTAATGGTTATATTGAATGATTTTTTAAAGATTTACTTATTTATTTTATGTGTATGTATCCCCACTGTAGTTGTCTCCCAACACATCAGAAGAGGACATCAGATCTCATTACAGATGATTGTGAGCCACCATGTGGTTGCTGGGAATTGAACTCAGGACCCCTGGAAGAGCAGTCAGTGCTCTTAACTGCTGAGCCATCTCACCAGCCCCCTTGAATGATTTTTAATGAGGAGTAGTACTTGTCCAGTAGTCTAGGGAAAAGTAGATCCCCGTTGTGGTTTGAAAGTATGTTAAATCTCCCTGGTAGACACATATTTGAATCCTCTGTTGTCAGCTGGTCAACTAAACGTTAGGAAATGAAAGCTTAACAGAGAAAATGGGTCACGTAGGGTAACCCATTGAGATTTTATAAGTAGGACCACTTCCTGTCCACGCTCTGCTTTCTGATTACAAAACCAATGTGACCAGTTGCATTACATTACTTCCACCATGCCTTTCTCTCCACGGTGGATGACAGACTCTCAAACCAGAAGCCAGAATAAAGTCTTTCTTCCTGAAGAAGCATTTTGTCACATAATTGATCACAGACATGAGAAAAATAACTAATACAGGCCTCTCTTTGGTCTCAACTACAAAAAGGTAATGAAGTTATCTGGGGGGCAGGTGGGAAGGTCTACACTGCAAAAGAGTAGGGTAGATTCAAAAAGGAAGTCCCTGAAACCAACCAAAGCAGGATGAGAGGAGAGGGGTTCACAGAGAGAGTTACACACTCTCGCCATCCTCTCTGCCAACCAAACTTTTTGTTTAGTCATTCCCTCTGCAGACTGGACCTGACTACGCTAGATGTCAACCTTCCAGAAAACACCTGTAAAATGGAAAGAGAGGCAGCCATCATGGCTGAAGATAGAGTATTATGAGGCCATCTGATCCTCTCCTGCTTGAAATGAAGCCCAGAGCCAGGTGGAGGGTGTCCGGAGTTGCTGTGACTGAAGCAAAGTCTTCCCAAATGGAAGCCTCCATTTAACAGCAGCAATGGCGGCTGAGGCATTTCCTGCCTCCAATGAAGTCTCGTCAGGTCTGTGCCCAGAAAGGAATTCCTCTGAGAGGCAGAGTCTGGACCTACTCCACAGAAATGTCCTCTGCATCCAAGGTTGAAGCAAAACCTCCCTGACTGGCTATGAGATATTTAACGTGGTTGTGGCTTTCACCCTGATAACTCCCTATATCATCAAAGAAGCAGCTAATTAGTTGGTTGACTGTCTCAGTAAAATAGTGGGGACGGAGTTGAAGTTGTTGCAGTCTTGAGAAGGTAGATGGACTTTGTTTGCATGCTTGCCAGACTACAGCATACAAACATCAGTAAGGATTCCCAATGTGGCCTCTGCTCCTGCCCAGTCTGACACTGTCACAAATTTCATTCACGGGCAGATACAACTGCATCCATTGGGAAGAGATGGAGAGACAGTCAAATATCCAAATTTCTCCTTCCTAACAACTTGTAGTCAATATGAAATAAACATTAAAGAGCACTTGCAATCAAGACCCAAGGCAAAATTTCTATTCTTCTGCAATGAACTTAAAACTTGCAATCTGTAATCCCCAGTCTAAAGCACCTAGGAGGTATCTGGTCCTCCTCATCTACTTCAAAGTCACCTAGGTAGGAGAATAAGGTACCTAACACTGCATCAGCAAGTAAGTCAAAAGTCACAATGACTGACAATAACAATATTGAGTGCTGGATTAATATATGGGCCGCTTCGTGCTTCTTGTACTGATTGGAACTGATGGGATAGGTTCCATCTAAATCATTGCCAGGCTCACAGCAAGAGAGCAGACAAGCTTGTAAATCACCCTTGGAGTCCTAAAACTTGACTGGGAAGTAGCACTAGGTACATTTTATTGCTTCCAAATGGCACACTGACCCTGATTGTTAGGTTCTTTTCTGTCCTCTTCCCGCCCCAATCCCATTGACATAACCAGAACCACACATCTCCAAAGTCCACACACTCTTTGCATTAGTTACATTTGTAGCTAATGTGATAAAACATCATGTCCCCAGGCAGCTTACAGAAGAGTTTATTTGGGACTTACATTCCCAAGAGGGTTAGAGTCCACAGTCGGGGAGTAAAGGCAGCAGGTGACAGGCGTCTGGCTGGAAGAGAAGCTGAGAGCTGAGGTCTTACATCCCAAGCCTCAAGCAGGAAACAGAGGAAGCTAATTCAGAATGACCAGAGTCTATTGAAACTTCCAAGTTTGCCCGTGGTGGCATACTTCCTCCAACGATGCCACATCTCACAATCCTCCACAAAGAGCCACCAACTAAGGAACAGTATTCAAATAATTGGCACCTATGGGGGACATGTTATTCAAATTACTGCACTCTGTAACGTACTCCTCCAATGGCATTCCTTGAATATATCAAAGCATGTGTGGGTCAACCAGTGTGGCATCTATTTGCCCTGGGGCTCATCACCATAGACACTGAGAACTCTGGGACTTTAATGGCGCCCAACACCATGTTTGCCACTTCCGGTACTCCAGAGAGAGATTTTCTTCCCTAAGTAGAGCATTCACTGTCCTAGTGTCTAAGCCCTGGAGAATCTCTAGATGATAAGACAATCTACCGAGCCTACACATGTTAAACTTAAATGCAGGCATACATCGGAAACAAGCCCAGCAACACCAGAAGTCACAAGAAAATTCAAAAGGGGGGGGGCACTTGATGGCCACTTACTTACATTTACCGACCATGATCTAGTATTAGAGGAATCAGATAGAAACCATTCCTGCAGTATATCTTTTCCCCCATTGTGTCTCTGGTTTAAAAAATATTTTTTTATTTTATTTATATTTCTTTTGCCTACATGTGCCAGCTTATTAAGCTAGTACAATTCCTAACCATATGAGAACCATATGAGTACCTGGTCCCTGGGAAGGCCACAAGACAGCACTGGATTCCCTAGAAATAGAATTAGAGACGGTTGGAATAAACCTACCCAAGAAAGTGAAAGACCTCTACAATGAACATTTTGAACACTAACAATATTGAAAAAGACAACAAATCATGTAATGAACTCCTATACTCATAGGCTAGCAGAATAATACTATGAAAATTACTATTCTAGCAGAAACAATGTCCATTCAATACAATCGCCATCAAAATTTTAGTGTCTCGGGATGGAGGTATTCAACTTTCATAGTTTCATGAGGTACCAAGTACTCTTTCAAAGGATGGAAAAAACCAACAGACAACTCCAGCTAGAATACCCATGGACCGCAGCAATGTCCGGCAAAGCATGATAACCCTAAGGATGCAACAGTGGAGTGAATGTCATGCAGTTGCCAATGGCTCTCTAATTGAACTTAAGGACTGTAATGATTTGTGTATGCTCAGCCCAGGGAGTGGCACTATTAGAAGGTGTGGCCTTGCTAGAGTAGGTGTGTCACTGTGGGGGTGGGCTTTAAGACCCTTATCCTAGCTGTGTGGAAGCAAGTATTCTGCTTGCAGCCTTCAGAGGAAGATGTAGAACTCTCAGCTCCTCCTGCACCATGCCTGCCTGGACACTACCAGGTGTTCCCATCTTGATGGTAATAGACTGAACGACTGAACCAATAAGCCAGCCCCAATTAAATGTAGTCCTTACAAGAGTTGCCTTGGTCATGGTGTCTATGCACAGCAGTAAAACCCTAGCTGAACAAGGACCATTCAAGAAGAAGGAAATCATGCTCAATACTAGAAACCTAGACAACTATCCAGGGCTAGTGAAATCATGGATTTTAGAGGAAAATCTACAACTGCCAGCTTACTAAATGAGTACAGTTCCTAACTACCTCCTGAACATTTATCCTTATACCCACACATAAGTGTATTTCTCACGTCTTATCAAAGAAATTTCTCTAAGCAGTAGATCAAAACCATTACAGAAAGACACCACCAATCAAACTCCGAGTTGTGCAGCCCCAATGGATACATATACAACACAACCCCTGCACCATGAGGCCTCAGCCTCAGACAAAGAATCACAGGCAACTAAGGAATGCTGAGAGCAGGAGAAATAGTCTTCTCTGAAAGCATATACATACAAGTAACATTATATGAAATGAGCAGATTGTATTTATAGGCTTAGAAAATACAAGCAATATACAGCAGACAAGTAGCCAACATCAAGGTAAACGGAGACAAACTTGAAGCAATCCCACTAAAATCAGGGACTAGACAAGGCTGCCCCCTCTCACCATATCTCTTCAATATAGTACTTGAGGTACTAGCTAGAACAATTCGACAACAGAGGGAAGTCAAAGGGATACAAATCGTAAAGGAAGAAGTCAAACTATCACTATTCGCAGATGATATGATAGTATACTTAAGTGACCCAAAAACCTCCACCAGAGAACTCCTGAAACTGATAAACAACTTCAGCAAAGTGGCTGGCTATGAAATCAACTCAAGCAAATCAGTAGCCTTCCTATACATGAAGGATAAGCAGGCCGAGAAAGAAATTAGGGAAATGACACCCTTCACAATAGCCACAAATGATATAAAGTATCTTGGAGTGACGCTAACCAAAATGTGAAAGATTTATATGACAAAAACTTCAGGTCTCTGAAGAGGGAAATTGAAGAAGACATCAGAAAATGGGAAAATCTTCCATGCTTGTGGGTTGGCAGGACTAATATAGTCAAAATGGCAATCTTGCCAAAAGCAATATACAGATTCAACGCAATCCCCATCAAAATCCCAACTCAGTTCTTCATAGAGTTAGAAACAGCAATTCTCAAATTCATCTGGAATAACAAAAAACCCAGGATAGCTAAAACTATCATCAACAGCAAAAGAACTTCTGGGGGAATCAATATCCTGGACCTCAAGCAATATTACAGAGCAGTAGTATTAAAAACTGCATGGTATTGGTTCAGTGACAGGGAGGCAGATCAATGGAATAGGATCGAAGACCCAGAATTGAACCCACACATCTATGGCCAATTGATCTTCGACAAAGGAGCTGAAAACATCCAGTGGAAAAAAGATAGCCTTTTCAACAGATGGTGCTGGCTCAACTGGAGGTCAACATGCAGAAGAATGAGAATTGATCCACTCTTATCTCCTTGCACTAAGCTCAACTCCAAGTGGATCAAGGACCTCCACATTAAACCAGACACACTAAAACTAATAGAAAAGAAACTGGGGAAGACCCTTGAGGACATTGGCTCAGGGGTAAAATTCCTGAACAGAACACCAATTGCTTATGCTCTAAGAGCAAGAATAGACAAATGGGACCTCATAAAATTACAAAGTTTCTGTAAGGCAAAAGACACTGTCAAAAGGATAAATCGGCAACCAACAAATTGGGAAAAGATCTTCACCAACTCCACATCCAACAGAGGGCTAATTTCCAATGTATACAAAGAACTCAAAAGGTTAGACCCCAGAAAACCAAATAACCCTATCCAAAAATGGGGTACAGAGTTAAACAGAGACTTTTCACCTGAAGAAATTCGGATGGCTGAGAAACACCTTAAAAAATGTTCAACATCATTAGTCATTAGGGAAATGCAAATTAAAACAACCCTGAGATTTTACCTCACACCAGTCAGAATGGCTAAGATTAAAAACTCAGAAGACATCAGGTGTTGGCGAGGATGTGGAGAAAGAGGAACACTCCTCCACTGCTGGTGGGAATGCAAGCTGGTACAACCACTCTGGAAATCCGTCTGGCGGTTCCTCAGAAAACTGGACATGATACTTCCAGAGGACCCAGCCATACCACTCCTGGGAATATACCCAGAAGATTCCCCAGCATGCAATAAGGATACATGCTCCACTATGTTCATAGCAGCCTTATATATAATAGCCAGAAGCTGGAAAGAACCCAGATGTCCCTCAACAGAGGAATGGATACAAAAAATGTGGTATATATACACAATGGAGTACTATTCAGCCATTAGAAACAATGAATTCATGAAATTCTTAGAGAAATGGATGGAGCTGGAGAACGTCATACTAAGTGAGGTGACCCAGTCTCAAAAGAATACCCATGGTATGCAGTCACTGATAAGTGGATATTAGCCTAGAAGCTTGGAACACCAAAGACATAAACCACATATCAAGTGATGTCTCACAAGAAGAAAGGTGTTAGAATGGACCAAAACATCATTGTGGGGGAGTACAAGAACAGGGAGGTGGGAGGGGTGGATGAGGGAGCAGGGGGAGGGAAAAGGGCATGTGGGACCTTTGGGGGTGGGGAACCAGAAAAAGGGAAATGAATTGTAAATATAGAATATATCCAATAAATAAAAAAATTATAAACAAAGAAAAAAAGAAAATACACACATACATATAATGTACTTATACATATAGCATGGAATTATATCTATAATTATATAGAGAAATATGCACATATAATATATACATGTAGATATATTATATATGTATTACATTAGAGATATAATTATATATACATATTTGTGTGTGTGTCTGTATGTGTGTGTGTGTGTGTGTGTGTGTGTGTAAATAATTAAAGAAGAAAGCAAGATAGGTCTATCAGAAGGTTAGGAGGGTTTGTAGCCAGGAAATGGAAAGGGGGAAATGCTGTAATTATATCATAATTACATTTTTCACAGTCATATGAAAAGCAACCTTGAAGCACATATGGAATGCAAAACATTCCCATAGAGAACCAAAGTAATCCCATGTAAACTGCACAGTACTAGAGGGATCATCATGCCTGATTCCCAGGTACCACAGAGCGCCACGACAATGAGAGCAGCTAGGAAATGGAGCACAAACAGACTGGAATCCACGGAAGAAACCTGCTGACCCACGTAGAAACCCGCACAGGCCCTCCATCTTATTCCAGCCAAAGTGCCTCTCATCCAAAACAATGAGCAAGAAATGTTAGTCAGGCTGTGGGAAGAGAAGAGCAGCCCTTATTCATTGGAAATCCAAATGGAAGCTCTGGGGTACAAACAAAAACAGAAATTCCATATAACCCAGCAATTCCACTCCTAGGAAAACACTTAACAGACTCTAAGTCAGCATACCACAGGGTTATCTGTGCATCCACAGTTATTACTGCCCTTTCCACAGTAGCCAAGAACCAGCCTTGCTGCCTGTCAACCGTTGACCAAATAAACAAAAATATGGTGTGTGCCTATCATACGCAGCTCTAAAGAAAAATGAAAATAAGTCATTTACAGGGCAATGGATGGAACTCGTGATCAGCATGTTATATGAAATAAGCTGAACCAAGATTGGGTATCTTCTTTCATATGAAAATGCTGTTTAAATACAGACGGCATATAGATAGAAAGATCAAAGACAAAATAAGGAATGCCATAGGTGAGAATACACTCTACTTTTAATCCTTTGTTGGGGAGGGGATGAAAAGATGGGGTTATCCAGTTCCTAATTGCCATTTTCCCAATACTGTTGCATGGAGAAGAGCTACTCCAAATGTCAGAACTTTAAAAAGGCACTTTTCCAGGCCAGTCTTGCTGACCCAAAGCTGCAGGATCTCCATGAAAAAAAAAAGGTAGCAAGAGCATAACCAATGAGGATCCAATATTGATGGTATCGCAGAAACCAGAGACCTCTATCCAGACCAATGACTCATTGCAATGAACTTGCAAGAGAAGACGTATAGACAGAGGGGTGTACTGTGGGGTACACTGTAACATACGATGGCTTCTATGATGACATGTTTTCCCATGCCGTGTGTGGGAGGGGGGCGCACACACGCTACAAGAGTGAAAAGCAGATATGAGGAGACACACAGACGTGTGATGTGAAATTCACAAAGAATCAATCAAAAGTTTTTTTAAAAAGTTACTTTTCCTACATTCAGCACTTGGTGATAAGTTTTCTTTCAAGCATTCTATTTAATTTTACTCTCTATTCAATCCTTTATGAGTATGCCATTTTAGAAATATTATTCACATCATGAAAACCCAATAGCAGCCTGACAGAGAGACATTAGTTTGATGTGTAAAAATATCCTGAGTCTGTTTCTGCAATATATATTCATTTCAGAAGAGTTGAAAAATAAAAAGAACACGTCTGGGTGGGTTTCCATTTGGAATGAGTAAAATGGTCCTGACTGAACTGAACGCGCTGGCGTCCTGGGGAAGGTAGGGCTTCCTTCCAGCTAACCATTAGGTTACTAACAGCTGATGTCAAAAGCAGTTCCATAGTGAAAAAGAAGCAAAAGGTTACGCCTCATCTTTTATTTTAATTTCTAATTTTTTTTTTTTTCTTTTTTTTTTTTTTCCGGTGTTTTGAGACAGGGTTAGGGTTTCTCTGTGTAGCCTTGGCTGTCCTGGAACTCACTCTGTAGACCAGGCTGACCTCGAACTCAGAAATCCTCCTGCCTTTGCCTCCCGAGTGCTGGGATTACAGGCGTGCGCCACCATGCCCGGCTAATTTCTAATTTCTAATGCGTTCATTTCTAATGCCTATGATAAAGGAATGACATCTAGGTTGGGAATTATCATGAATGGATTATTATGGGATGGATGCTTACACAGTTGTTATTTCTCATCCTACTTTCTTAAAGTATACTGTTAGTTTTGGAAACATGATTCAGCTCAATAGCTGTAATAATATGCACAGTTCACAAGTAAACATGGGCCCCTGTCAAATTCTCCAGCCCCTACCCCCAAGCGCCCTGTGAACGTGCGGGTGTTTGCCCAGCAATGGAAGTAAAGAGAGGTTCATTTTCCAGGAATGTGGTGGTCTATGTTGGTTTCCTTTGCTGCGATAAAACCAGGGTCAGAAAGCAATCTCAAAATGAGACAGTTTACTTCAGCTTACAAATTAACATCCATTATGTAGAGAAACCAAGGAAGGAGCTCAAGGAAGGAACCTAGAGGCTGCGACAGAGACCACAGGGGGACACTGCTTCCCAGCTCTGCCCCAGGGTTATGGTCATCTATCTCTGCTATGTGACACAGTGCTCAGTTGTCCATGGATTGCTCTGCCCACAGTGGACTGGGCGCTCCCTGTATCAACGACCAGTAAAGAATATGCCTGGCAGACACACCCAGCAGGCCGATCCAACCAAAGCCATTCCTCATATGAGGTTCCCGCTTCTCAGGTAACTGGTTTATGTCAACAAAACAACTAACACACCAGGATATGTTTTCATTATCCTCCTACTCAAGGATGCCATGTAGTCCATCTTCTCTATAGCCTTCCAAAGTTCCCAACCTTAACCCTATGGACACCAGGCCTGTGGCTCTCCTAACCTCTCTTCTGAAATGCATGTGTCTTTCCACAGGCTGCTCTAGCACCATGACTTTCTCTTTGGGCCCAGGTTCCATTGGCACTTTTAGGAATCAGCTTCCAGCTCAGTGCAGCAGTGTAGGGGAATACCAGGACAGGGAAATGGGAAGAAGGGGTGGATTGGGGAACAGGGGGAGGGAAGAGGGCTTATGGGACTTTCGGGGAGGGGGTAACCAGGAAAGGGATCAGCTTCCATCTCCATCTGCATGTAGATTTCCCCGGGGCCATCACCTCTTTGGAACCATGTCAATCCAGGTACATCTCGCTCGTTCGCCGGCATTTGTGATTTGTGCTTTCATGATTATTGACATTTTTCTTGTGTTCCGTTCCTATTCATTGAAACCACCAAGACGTTTCTTATACTTGTTTGATGCTGTCATTCTCCATACTGGACTAGCACAAAGGAGCGGCACAGACATTCGTAAGGAATTACAGTCCCTGACTACTGTGAATGCTAAATATTATAAAACTTTTAAAGAGTTGAAAAGTGAGAACAGTTTCTCAGAACCACTCCGATGGAATACGTTCAGCATTCACTGACTATTGTCTGAACACGGCCATGGTACTGGGCGTCCAGAAAGAGGAGGTCCCAGAAAGCAATGTGATCAGTGTTGAAGAGAAATCTCATCTGCAACCACCTTAAAAAAAAAAATAACACAAATTCTTCATAGCAACGGGCAGGGGTTGGCTCAACTCTCACTTCCCACCTATCCCAGGGTTCCCATCTTCAAGGTTCCTGCAGCTTTGGGACATACATATTTTTGAAAATCTGTTTTACATTCATAGGTGGACAAGCTGTTTCCAGAACGACAGCAATAAATCCAAACGCAACCACTTTGTGATTATAAAAGCTGTAATCCCAAAGGAGGGGAAGGCCTCTCTCCTTGTGTGCTCTGTAGCTGCGTGCTTACACAAGTGGCCTTGTTGGAACAGTGCTTTGTAAGACAAAGCAAAGGTAGTTTCTGTGTCTACGTGAAAAAAAAAAAGTATCTTCTTTCATTTCACGGGGACGGCCTTCTGTAGAATGTCAGTATGTGTATCCATAAATGCTATGCTTAACTTGTACTGATATGAATGATCAGGTCAAAATAGGTCTATCAACAGGCTTGTAAGAATTTCAGCACTGAGTGGTGCGGTTCTGCTGCCCTCTGGAGGAGAGGAGTGTCATTTCATCCAGCAATCTGCACAGTACCTCATGTCATCTTTCCGAGGTTTCCTACAACTGATCAAATGACTGACTACAGTAGTCCACTCACAACACTTTAAAAACTATGGGGAAACAAACTGTCCTCAGAAAATTACAAGACTCTCATAGCAACCACACTATCAAACTCCGTGCTAGCCTCTCAGAAGGGGCCCACTCTTGTCGTTTGCTTTCTATGCAATGTGGAATAACTGTTTACTCAAAAGAATTCAGAAAGTATAAGACTCGCCTTCTAGCCCATGAAAAACTAATTCAATAACCCCAAAGGAGGACGCATCAACCTCTTATAAACGAAGATAGCTCTTATTTAAAGGTCATTTATATTCTATGGATCGAAATATAGTTTCTTTTCTATTATTTCTATTTTTCCCCTATTTCAAAATAAGAGGAAGCAAACCATATAGGGAGTGAGTAGCCGTTTATTTACTGACAGTTACTTCTTACAAGACTGCCATTCATTCTTTCTAAACAACACCAAAGGTTGATTGAGAGACTAATGGGCTGGCTTCCCTTCTAACTGGCCCCTGATACTTAAAGTGTGTGACCAAGTGGCACTGGGCATGAGAGCAGGTTATCAGCAAACTGACGAGACACATTTTTATCCACCCATTCTCCACCTGGGCAGTCAGAGTCAATGTGTGTTAAAAGATCTCTGCGGGGGATAAAGATGAAGACTGAGGGAAGAGACAACCAATGACCGCCCCAACTTGAGACCCATTCTTCCCTGGGAGAGAGCCCACCCCCTCACACACACCATAATGATAATCCGACAAGCTTGCAGACAGGAGACTAACACAGCTGTCTCCTGAGAGGCTTTCATCCACCAGAGGATGGAGACAGAGGCAGAGATCCACAGTCAAACATCAGGAAGTCTGCAGAAGAGTGGGGAATAGAAGTGAGCAAGTCTAGCTCTGTACTCCATTTTTGGATAGGGTTATTTGCTTTTCTTGGGACTAACTTCTTGAGTTCTTTGTGTACCTTGAATATTAGCCCTGTGTCAGATGTAGGGTTGGTGAAGATCTTTTCCCGATTTGTCCTTCTGACAGTGTCCTTTGCCTTACAGAAACTTTGTAATTTTATGAGGTCCCATTTGTCTATTCTTGCTCTTAGAGCATAAGCAATTGGTGTTCTGTTCAGGAACTTTCCCCCTGAGCCAATGTCCTCAAGGGTCTTCCCCAGTTTCTTTTCTATTAGTTTTAGTGTGTCTGGTTTTATGTGGAGGTCCTTGATCCACTTGGAGTTGAGCTTAGTACAAGGAGATAAGAGTGGATCAATTCTCATTCTTCTGTATAGTGACCTCCAGTTGAGCCAGCACCATTTGTTGAATAGGCTATCTTTTTACCATTGGATGTTTGCAGCTCTTTTGTCAAAGATCAATTGGCCATAGATGTGTGGGTTCAATTCTGAGTCTTCAATCCTATTCCACTGATCCACCTCCCCGTCACTGTACCAATACCATGCAGTTTTTAACACTACTGCTCTGTAGTATTGCTTGAGGTCCGGGATACTGATTCCCCCAGAAGTTCTTTTACTTTTGATAATAGTTTTAGCTATCCTGGGTTTTTTGTTATTCCAGATGAATTTGAGAATTGCTCTTTCTAACTCTATGAAGAACTGAGTTGGGATTTTGATGGGGATTGCATTGAATCTGTATATTGCTTTTGGCAAGATTGCCATTTTAACTATATTAATCCTGCCAATCCATGAGCATGGAAGATTTGTCCATTTTCTGAGGTCTTCTTCCATTTCCTTCTTCAAAGATCTGAAGTTTTTGTCATACAAATCTTTCACTTGTTTGGTTAGAGTCACACCAAGATACTTTATATTGTTTGTGGCTATTGTGAAGGGTGTTATTTCCCTAATTTCTTTCTCAGCCTGCTTATCCTTTGAGTATAGGAACTTCTGATAGCTTAGAAGCAACTTAAGAAATGTTCAACATCCTTAGTCATTAGGGAAATGTAAATCAAAACAACCCTGAGATTTCATCTCACACCAGTCAGAATGGCTAAGATTTAAAACTCAGGAAACAGCAGGTATTGGCGAGGATGTGAGGAAAGAGGAATACTCCTCCACTGCTGGTGGGATTGCAAGCTGGTACAACCACTCTGGAAATCAGTCTGGCGGTTCCTCAAAAACTGGACATGATACTTCCGGAGGACCCAGCCATACCACTCCTGGGAATATACCCAGAAGATTCACCAGCATGCAATAAGGATACATGCTCCACTATGTCCATAGCAGCCTTATTTATAATAGCCAGAAGCTGGAAAGAACCCAGATGTCCCTCAACAGAGGAATGGATACAAACAATGTGGTATTTATACACAATGGAGTACTATTCAGCCATTAGAAACAATGAATTCATTAAATTCTTAGAGAAATGGATGGAGCTGGAGAACATCATACTAAGTGAGGTAACCCAGTCTCAAAAGAATGCCCATGGTATGCAGTCACTGATAAGTGGATATTAGCCTAGAATCTTGAAACACCAAAGACACAATTCACGTACCAAAGGATGTCTGACAAGAAGAAAGGAGTGGACACTGGTGCTGGAAAGGATCAAAGCATCAGTGTAGGGGAATACAAGAACAGGAAAGTGGGAAGGGATGGACGAGGGAGCAGGGGAGGGAAAAGGGCATGTGGGACCTTTGGGGGATGGGGAACCAGAAAAAGGGAAATGAATTGTAAATATAGAATATATCCAATAAAAAAATAAGGATACATGCTTCACTATGTTCATAACAGCCTTATTTATAATAGCCAGAAGCTGAAAAGAACCCAGATGTCCCTCAATGGAGGAATGAATACAAAAAATGTGGTATATATACACAATGGAGTACTATTCAGCCATTAGAAACAATGAATTCATGAACTTCTTAGACAAAAGGATGGAGCTGGAGAACATGATACTAAGTGAGGTAACCCAGTCTCAAAAGAATACCCATGGTATGCACTCACTGATAAGTGGCTATTAGCCTAGAATCTTGGAACACCAAAGACACAATCCACATACCAAATGTTTGCGAAGAAGGAAGGAATGGACCCTGGTTCTGGAAAGGCTCAAAACATCAGTGTAGGGGAATACCAGAACAGGTAAGTGGGAAGGGGTGGATGGGGGAACAGGGGGAGGGAAAAGGGCATGTGGGACCTTAGGGGGGCAGGGAACCAGGAAAAGGGAAATGAAATGTAAATATAGAATATATCCAATAAAAAATACAGATCAAAAAAAGAAAAAGAAAATAAGTGATCAAGTCAGAGGAGTCAGGGACAGCAGAATGAGGCCCACAGAGCTAACTAACCTGGGACCGTGGGGCTTCACAGAGCCTGAGTCACCAACCGGGGAACATGCGTAGCTGGATCCAAACATTTGTAGCAAATGTACGGCTTGGTCTTCACGTGGGTCCCTAACAAGTGGAGCCGAGGCTGTCGACTCGGTCTCTGTTCCCTGCCACTGGATCCCCTTCCCCTTACCTGGACTGCATGTTTGGGTCTCAGTGGGAGAGGATGTGCCTGGTCCTGCTAGGACTAGATGCCCCGGGGCAGGTTGTGCCCAAGGGGGCTTCCCGATCTCTGAGGAGAAAAGGAGGGAGCAAAGGGATTCGTACGTGAGAAACTGGAAAGAGAGGAGGGAGGGGGCCTGTGATCGGATGTAAAGTGAATTTTTTAAGAAAAGCTTTAAAAAGAGAGAGATCTCTGCGAGCCCAGGACAAAGGCTCTAGACTTTTAAATTAGGGAAACTGGAAGGCCAAGTCCAGCTTACAGACAACTTTGGAATGTGTACTGACCTGCAATGGCCACTAGAGGGCGCATCAAATGACCGTCACAGACAGACCCTGCTGATCTTTTCCTTTCGCCCAGCAAAACAGGTGCTTCCTTTTGGCTTATTTGCCCTAACAACAAATTAATGCACTCTCTGGAGCACATTTTCACAATTTGCGCTCCAGATAATTCTTTTTTCTTTCTTTCTTTCTTTATTGGATATATTCTTTATTTACATTTCAAGTGTTATCCCCTTTCCTGTTCCCGCCCCCCATAGTCCCTATCCCATCCTCCCTCTTTGTACTTCTATGAGGGTGTTCCTCCACCCAGCCCCCTCCTACCTCCCCGGCCTCAATTCCCCTACACTGGGGCATCTATCCTATCGAGCCTTCATAGGACCAAGGACCTCTCCTCTCCTTGATGCCTGACAAGGCAATCCTCTGCTACATATGCAGCTAGAGCCATGTGTACCCCTTGGTTGATGGCTTAGTCCATGGGAGCTCTGGGGGGGTCTGGTTGATTGATACTGTTGTTCTTCCAGTGAGGTTGCAAACCCCTTCAGCTCCTTTAGTCCTATCTCTAACTCCCCCAGATAATTCTTTTTATATTTCCCAAAAACCCTCAGTCCCAGTTTTTTTTTTAACTAACTGAAATTACAGGAGTAATGAAGGATCACTGACTTGTGTCTTTCTCTTCTCGTGAACCTGAAATTTTAACGTCGTGTGTGTGTGTTTAGGAGAGATAGATTTGTATACGCATGTCTGAATATGTATGTGTATAAATATGTATACGTACGTGTATGAATGTGTATAGATGTGTATGTATGAATGTGTATAGATGTGTATGTATGCATGTGTGTAGACGTGTATATATGCATGTGTGTAGACATATATATATGCATGTGTGCAGATGTGTATGTATGCATGTGTGCAGATGTGTATGTGAAAATGCGAATGTATATGTGGAGATATGTGTATATGTAAATGTACATGCATGTGTATGAGTCTGTGTGTAAACGTATGTATTTTTTAAATGTATATATGAATTTGCATATTCTGAACATCTATGTGGATGTATGGATGTATGTATAGGTGTGTAAATATGTAAATGTAGGTGTGCAAGTATATGTGTATACATGCACATGACATAGCCATAGTGTAGAAATTCGTTCTTTCTTCCTCCCACTTTGTTTGAGACAAGGTCTCTTGCTCTGTGCAGCCCAGATGGGCAGCTTGACCAAGAGCAGACTAGGGTGGTTATGAGTGTTCCTGGTTGAGTTTTCAAGCCAGATGTCATGGAATGCACACAGTAAAGGAAAGAGACGCTTTATTAGCCCTCTGGTTTCATTAGCTCACTAGACAAACAAGCTTTGTAGAACTTCCTGCTTTGTGCTTGCTAAAAAGTTATCTAGCCTCTTTCAAGCGAGTCAAAGTCCTGTGCAATCCAGTTCAGACTCATCTCGTGTGTGCAACCTTCATTACAATGGAGAACTTCCCCCTTCCCCTGAGTTCAACCTGCTTCACGTTCATCACTCTCCAGCACGCATGGAGAAGATTTGCTTCCCTTCTCTCCCTCGTGATCCTCTCTATTTCTTCTCCACGGGTCAAGCCTAGAGAAGGGAATTTGGCAGGAAAAGGCACAGCTCTTACGGGGTGACCTTGGATCACAGTCCTCTGTTGGACCACGCCATGTTGTTCTCTAAAGGGCACCTTCCCACCGGGCTGCTCCAACCGCCCTCTGCACAGCTGACCACCACTCCGCTTCTCTCCCTCGTTCTCCATGGCCTTCACCATGGGGCTCTCCCTAGAGTAGGGTTTAGGTCTGGTCTCTCTGTTCAGAAAGCTTTAATGAGGGGCACAACCACTTCTCCACCCAGCACATCAGCACTTTGCTTCCTAACAGACACCCCTGCTCCTAAGGGAAGACCCACCCACCTCCAGCCATCTCCTCTCACAGTCACCTTCCTCGGGCACAAGCTAAGTGTGATTTTTGTCATTCCTGAACTTCTGAAGACCCAAGCACACCCAGGAACCAAACCAGTTAGCGACATGTCTCCATGGTCGCTGCCTCATCTGCCACCTCCAGTCTCCTGCTTTGGCTTCCCTCGATGACAGACCGAAACCTGTAAGCCACAAATGACCTTTCCCTCCATAAGTTGCTTTGGGCCACGGTGTGTGTCACAGCAACAGGGAAAGAAACCAGGAGGAGGACTTCTGTGACAACCCAAGGGCGAGGGAGTTCATCAGATGCCTTGCGCGGCGGTGAGAGCCCCCCTTTACTCTGAAATTTTGTTTTAAAATTTCGTAAAATGAGGTTCCTTCCCAGCACCTACTTCACGGGCTGTGATGCAAATTAAGGGTTCTAAAGCAGCAGTGGACAGCTAGAGAAGCAAAGGGGGACCCCACCCACCCATCGCCTCTGCGTGGGAACCCACTATGTCTCTAGTAAAAGAACAGCCTTAAAGCTAAGGGAGAGTCACTTTCCTTTCCTCATTCCTGACACAGAGCTTGTTAGTTTTGGGATGGTTTGGATGAGAAAGGCTCTTCATATACTTGCAGGCTTAGTCCCCAGGTTATCGATTTTAAGAAAGATTAGGAGGCGTGTCCTTCTTAGAGGAGGTGAGCTGGGGGTGGGGGGGCTTGTTTCAATAGCTTTCACCAGGCCCAACCCCACCCCTCTCTCTCTCTTCCTCTTCCCCTCTCCCCCTCCCCTCTCCCTTCTCTTTCTCTCCCCCTCCATCCCTCCCTCCCTTCCTCTCCCTCCATTCCTCTCTCCCTTCTCCCTCCCTCCTCTCTCCCCTCTCTCTCCCTCCTCTCTTCCCCTCCCTCTCTCCCTTCTCCCTTCTCCTTCTCCCGTGTCTCCTCTCTCCCCTCTCCCTTTCTCCCTCCCTCCGTCCCTCCCCTCTCCCCTCTCCTCTTTCTCTCCTTCCCTATCCCTCCCTCCTCTCCTCTCTCCCTCCCGCCCTCCCTTTCCCTCCCCCTGTTCCTCCCTCCCCCTTCCCTCCCCCCCTCTCTCTGCCAGCGGTCTGTGGGTCCGGGTGTTAGATTCTCACTTTCTGCTCCAGTACTATGTCTATCTGCTTCCAATCATAATGACAAGCCCTCAAAAACTGTAAGCAAACCCCCAATTAAATGCTTCCTTTAATAAAAGTTACCTTGGTCATAGTGTCTCTGCATGCCAGTAGAACCATAACAATTCGATGTCTTGCTTTCTGATTTCTAAAAATAACAATAGTATTAACATACCACACTAGCAACAGGAGGTTAAAAGCAGGCATGATTTTAAAGTGCCTTGGATAGTAACTCTAACAGTCTTCTCACCAAAGTTAGTATGAATGAGATTCAGGTTGGACCATCTTGAGTGTCTCTTCTGATTCCATGGTCTCATGTGACTCATGTGCCACAGGCTGCTTGCTTTGAAGTCACTGCAGCCCCAGCCAGTAATTCCAGGCTGTGCAATCACCCAGCCTCCCTGCCACCACATCAAAAGTCACAGCAAATTCCCTATGGTATGATCGTTCACCAACAGGAGACACGAGACAGGAATGAGGTGACCCGTGACTTGCCCTCAACCCTCTGTCCAGTGGGGCTATCCTAAGGCATGAACTCTCCGCAGGGCCACATGGCAGTGACCCACAAACAGAGCATGTAGAGCCACTTTCCCTCCTTCCTGTCTCCCTTCCCCCTTCGTCTACTGTACCAGCACCAGCATGTATATCCTAATGAAGAATGATCAATTAAATCTTACCTGAGACTCTTTGTTATGAAATGTGAACAAAAAATAAAAACACGACAAAATCCATGTTTCCTTTTACTCTAAACTGAATTCAGATAATCAACTTATATTTTTTTAAAATACACAAACTCTGAGTTTGTGCTGTGACAGTTTTACATAGTGCTAAAAGTCTGACAGGCACCATGATTAACTGAGACACCTATGGTGTACTCCAAGTACCGTCCGAGCCCAAAATACCATCCCCTGCCCAGGCTCGCACGACAAATTCTCAACTGGTCGTCCTGACTCCACCCGTTGCCTGGTCAGCACATTCTCCTCATCGCTGCCAGCGTGGCTGCAGCAGTTAGGACATGCTCGCCACGGTAAACAGCCCTTTGTTCCAAAGCTTCACAGCACACACGTTACTTAGACAAGTCCCGTAGCTACTTCAGTGAAAGACAGAGGCCAGGTGGACGGTCCGTTCAGCTGCTTTCGATCTGGTGATTTCTTTACTCTGTGGAACTTGTCATCCCCGTCCAGTCCTCTCTGGCCATCACCAGCAAGAACCTGTCATGGAAGGTTCTAGACAAGAGGTTTAGGCGCATCTGGCCTCAAAGGGGCATGCATCACCTCTGCCCAGGGCTCCACGTGATGCTCCACTTCTTGTGTCAGCTTTATGGTGATCTGGGATAAAACTAACATTTAAATGGGTGACCTTTGAATAAAGTAGATCACCCTCCATGATGAAGGTCATCTCCCTCCTGATAACTGAAGGCCTTAATAGAGTAAAAAGATCAATTATCTCAAGTAGGATGGAATTCTCCTGCAAAAAGACATCATCTGTACCATAAGCTTTCTTGTTCTCCAATGATCCAGCTCACATAAAAGATTTAAGACTCTTAATATTTCACAATTATATGGTCAAATTCACATACACACAGACACATACACACACACACACACACACACACCCATAGCTACATGACTAATATGCCTTCACTGACTAGAAGTTAGTCATATTAGACATAGCTAAAGTGGAGCTTCGAAACACAAGTCATTCATGTGCGTGCACAGTGGCATCCAGTACTTCCTAAAACAGAGAACTGACTGCAGTTTTCCCATGTTAAATGCAGCACAGTGTATTGTCTTATGAATTCTCCTTATGGGTCTCACTACTAAGTAAAAGTCTTCCTGATATACTAAGCATCTCCTATTCCCCCTTTGTTTTATAGCTACACGCCCCATCATAGTTGGCAGTGACCCTTTTAGCTTTTAACGAAATCTCTGCTGCTTCAGAGACACCACTGAGAGTTAAGACTCCCTCTATAGCCACACTGTATTAATTGCTTTTTCGTTGCTGGAGAAAAGATATAAGAGATACAAGATGTAAGAGATAAATCCCATCATGACGAGGAAGACATTGTTGGGAGGCATGGAGACAGAAGCTGAAGCTTTTTCAGATTGCGCCCAGTCAGGAAGCAGAGAGTGAAGAATATTTGTTCTGTATTCGTTTTCTCCATTTTATGCAGTCTGGGGCCCTAGCCCACTGAATGGTGCCATCCATGTTCAGGGAAGGTCTTCCCACCTCAATCTAATCTAGAAAACCCATCACTGATATGCCCAGAGATTTGTCTCTAAGGTGACTCTAGATCCTGTCAAATTGGCAACCAATATTTACTATCACAACCCCATACTTTATCGACTTTACACCTTACGTTTATATCCATAGCCTTCCTCCTCTTGGCCTCACACGCTCACGATCAGCTCAGAATACAAACATACATGTCATCAAAGGTCTCAGCAGTTTTTAACAGAACCAATACTACTTAAAACTCCAAGTATCAGAGAGTCAAGGCAAATGCATGATTGTACGCTCCTATAAAATCAAGAATGAGTTACCCCTTGTATACAAGGTCACGAAGTAAACAGCCCCATTCCAAAGGGGAAGACTGGGCCATTGGAAGGAATTAGTGAACTAAACAAAGCTCAAGAAGAAGGAAGACCAGCCGTGCGGTGGTGATGCACGCCTTTAATCCCAGCACTTGAGAGGCAGAGGCAGGTGGATTTCTGAGTTTGAGGCCAGCCTGGACTACAGAGTGAGTTCTAGGACAGCCAGGGCTACACAGAGAAACCCTGTCTCGAAAAACCAAAGAAGAAGAAGGAAGAGGAGGAGGAGAAGGAGGAGGAGGAGGAGGAGGAGGAGGAGGAGGAGGAGGAGGAAGAGGAGGAGGAGGAAGACCAAAGTGTGGATGCTTTTGTGCTTTGGTCCTCTGCCAGAGCCTGACAAATACAGAGGTGGGTGCTCCCAGACAACCATTGGACTGAGCACAGGGTCCCCAAAGGAGGGGTTAGAGAAAGGACCCAAGGAGCTGAAGGGGTTTACAGCCCCATAGGAGGAACAACAATATCAACCAACCCCTACCCCCAGAGCTCCCAGGGACTAAACCACCAACCAAAGAGTACACATGGAGGGACCCATGGCTCGAGCCACATATGTAGCAGAGGATGGCCTTGTCAGGCATCAATGGGAGGAGAGGCCCTTGGTCCTGGGAAGGCTCAATGCCCCAGTGTAGGGGAATGCCAGGGCAGGGAAGCGGGAGTGGGTGGGTGGATAGGGGAACACTAATAGAAGCAGGAAGAGGGTGGTCGGGATAGGGGGTTTTCGGAGGGGAAAACCAAGAAAGGGGATAACATTTGAAATGTAAATAAAGAAAATATCTAATGACAACTTTTCCAAAAAAAAAAAGTGAACTAAGCAAAAGTGATCTCCAGCAGAGCAACTACCAAATCCTACGGTTCTGTGTCCACATCTGAGATGATGAGCGTGGGGATTTAGATGCCTGAGACTATAGGGGACCTTTCTCATGTGTGCTGCCATATGATAGAATTCACTGCACATAGGGGTGGCTCTGAGAGACCAGATCTTGGGTTCAGACTCCATCTTAGAGACCCTGAGCTAAGGTTGAACTGGAGTTAACTAGCAAGCCGGCACCTGTCACCAGTTTCCAGGTTACCCCCAACAAGCCAGCACCTGGTACTGGTATCCAGGTTACAAGCCCGCCCTTCACTTCCTAACAACCACCAATCAGGAGGGTCCATCGTGGCCCCCAATCAGTTACGTGCCATTCTAGAAACCCGCTTGCTTGCTTGCTTGCTTGCTTGCTTGCTTGCTTGCTTGCTTGCTGCTTCCTATAAAACCTTGTCCCCTTGAGAGCTCGGGGCTCCACCCTCCTGTCCTGCTGCATCAGAAACCTCGGGCGTAACCCAAGCTGGAGCTTGTACTAAAGAGACCCGAGTGTGACTGCATCAGAGTCAGCTCCTTGGTGGCCTTGTGGGGTAAACTGCCACAACAACTCCAAAGACAAGGAACGGATAGTGAGGCCCGTACTGGACCTGCCAAGTACCTGCTCTGGAGATCCGATTGTTAAGTTTTCTAGAGCTTTGTGAGGCAATTTTTAAATATTATTTAAAATTAAATGAAGACTTTTTCAATAAAACGTCTTTAAACCAAGGTGGTGAACACCCAAAAGTCACTACTTAAATTTGTCAGACTCTTTAACCGTGACTTATTAAAATCACCCATTGAAGTGATTCCTGTTTGTATTTATGTGCAACTATTATATGCACATAATAACAATGTTGTGTGATTGTGCATCGCTATCCAGCTCTGCACTCTGATACCACTGGCTTCTCTTGGTCACAGTGGGAGTGGTTTCGCAAAGGATGCTGGGAAATAGTACATGTTCTCTTCTGCATGGTAAATACTTGCCACTCTTTTGCCAGGCAAATGGGTCTCCTTGACAAGAAAGAAGGGGTCTTCTTTAAAATTCCACCACCTATGCCCGGCTTGTATTAGTGTCGTTTAATCTTGTCTGTTGACTTGATTGGATTAAGAAGCTCTAAGGAGGGGGCTGGAGAGATGGCTCAGCAGGTAAGAGCACTGACTGCTCTTCCAAAGGTCCTGAGTTCAAATCCACATGGTGGCTCACAACCATCTGCAATGAGATCTGATGCCCTCTTATGTTGTCTGAAGACGGCTACAGTGTACTTACATGTACTAAATAAATAAGTCTTAAGAAAAAAAAAAGCTCTTAGGAAACTGCATTGGTGGGTATCTGTGATGGTGATTCCAGAGATGAAGGAGGTGCGGCAGGGACAATTATAAATTATGATCCCCAGGCAGAATAAAGGGGTAAGTGGGAGCCGCCTAGGACAATCTGGGAGCAAGGGCAGCCCCTCCCGGCTCGCTGGAAGCTGTGGTGTGGACTTCCCTTCCAGACCACAGTGGAGTGAGACTACTGTAACCAGGAGCAGCTCACTGCTCCTCCCTTTAAGGGGTCTATGCCAGGATTTCTGTCACACGGACAAGAAAATGACACAGTATTTAGTCTATGCATTGTATTTTTTAAAAATCTTTCTCAATCATCACTTTCAGAGACAATTTTTGCTGGGTCTCAAGTTCCTTCGTATCTTGTAAATGAGGCAATGACCACCATTTACTATGAAATACCTTTCCAAGTATGTTCCTACAGCAACTGGTATTAAGAGAGGGAGAGAGGGAGAGACAGAGAGAGAGCAAGAGAGAGCGCTTCTTTACGGAACAAATGGTGGATGCCCTCACTGCCTGTTATCGAATTTCAGAATTGCTAAATTCAATGTCCCTCTCCTGCATCACAAACCAGTGTGCATACAGACGTGTTCTGCTCTGTGTTCTGTGCACCCAGAGAATTAGAAACTATATCACATGTTTGTTCTTTTACTATGACAGCTTCATAAGCAATGTTGTATTAAAATGCCAATCTACCGCTGGGGGGGAAAAAAAGAAAAGAACACCTTAAGATAGATGCTCATGACTTTGTAATTCACAGACTCGAACTTAACGGGGCGTGGCTGTAAATCTGAGTGATGAACTGACCCCTAGTGGGCCCCTCTGCTTCATAAGAAGGCAAACCCACCCCTTCTCCCACCTTACAAACATGCCTGGCCTTTTATTTGTTGCTTTGCAGTTCTAGGCTATCTCTGTTCTGATAAACATAGAAACTAATGAAGCAGAGAGTCTTTGTGAAAAGACTCGCTTTATGAAAAATAACTCCAAAAGTATGTCAACAGATACTGTTAACCATCTAAACGAATGGAGAACCAGGAAGCGGAAGAGAAATAGCATGGTTCTTCAACACAAAATGAAAATTCAGATTTAAAAAAAAAGGACAGGTCGGGTTGATATTTACAAACTGAGGGAATTTTTTCTTTGTTTTTTTTTTTTTTTTACTTGTAAGTCACAGAAACTCTTCTCAAGTGACATACTGAAAGCCAGGATGCTTGCACTGCAGGTCTGGCTGCAACCTGGACCAGGAGCACCAGAAAGCACCAGAGATACAGGGATATGAGACCCAAAGAGCCGTGGTCAGAATCGGATGACAATGCAAGAGTTGGGAGCAGGAGTGTCCCCTCACCCCTCCACTCCCTGCCACACACTTAGTGACAGAATTGTGTCAACATGGTGTGATGGGTGTTTACCCTCAGAACTGCTTCAGAGATGGGGCATTTTCTGTCTAATTCTTTCCCCCATCTGGCTTTTGTGGGATGGCCTACATCTCTGTAGTCAGTGGTTGCAATGAATGTCGCCATGACTCCAGGCATTCCTGGTGCCCCACCCTTCGGGCCTCTATGAACGTACCTGCTGGCCCAGGTCCCCAAAACTGCTAGAGCAGGCCTGTGGTCTCACTAGTCCTATTTGACGCCCCACTCCTGGACTCATCTATACCATCCATGTCTTGCTTTGATTCCCTCGTCTTAAACCCTCAGGTTTCCATTTCCTGAGGGATGCGGGAGGAAACAGGTCAAGTTCAGTAAATTTTTGTGGTGGTTTGGATGAAAAATTACTGCCTCCTTGAGTCTCAGGCTGTCCCTAGTTGGTAGGCGGGGACGTGATGGAGGAAGGTGGGCGGAGCTTTGAGAGCCTCACTCCACCCACAGTTTTATCCTTGTGCTTCACGTTTGCCTTTGACAATGTGGTCTCCCAGCATCCTGCTCAGGCAGCCTGCTGCTGTCTCTCGCCCACCATCATGCCTTCCAGAAGCACAAACGCAAATAAACTCTTCCTTCTTGCCTTGGTCACAGCATTTTGGCACAACATTAGAAGAGTAATTAGTACAGGACTCTACAGGACCACGAAGCTACATCTCTATCCGTTTGTATTTTTCACAAACCTATAATTAAATGACCCTTAAGTCATTGGGAGTTATTGGCATGAGGACAGGAAATCAAGACTACAATGGTGGCATCCCAAGGTGATGATCAAAGACGAAGAGGAGACCAGAGCTTTTTTCTAAGAGTCAGATAAAAGGACAGCGTTCAAAAGAAAGGGTGCCACTCAGTTAATGTTTTCTGCAGTGGGAGAAGATAGGGGAAAACTGAAGACATTTCCTCCCACTTAATGAAGGAATTTTAGCCTGCTAATTGGAATTAATAAATTAGTCGGCGAAGACCAAAGTAATTGAATAATCGAGTTCTTCTCATTTGCGTGCAGGCTTATGTGCTGTTATTGTCAAGTGGGTACATTCTTCCTCAGTTGGTTTCATTGTGACATACAGTGTCTACTTGAGACTCTTTATGAAGTCAACACTGCATTTTATAGAAATCTGAAATTCTATTCCCTATAATTTCGCGTATGTGGAAAATGCATCCAGATTTCCAAAAGTAGAAAGGAATTAGGGGAACATGTCCAAGTGGCAGACCTCTTAAAACATGAGATAGTTTTTAATTTTGAGTTCTTGAATTATGAGTTCTAAAATTATGTCCACTAGAAGGCAGCAAACGTTTTTAGAAGAACATTACACTTACTAGATAAATTATGAATAAACCTGTATTGCTACTTGCTGATACACACAGGAACCTATTAGAGCCCCAGATAGCAACAGTGAGGAGAAACAGGTGGGGTGGTGGCAGCAGAGACACGTCTCAGCAGTTAAAGATGTTTCTGCTAAGCCTTACAGCCTGAGTTCAATACCCAGAACACACATGGTAGAGAGACTGCCACACATTGTCCTCTGTGGAAGTGTGCAACTCATAAGTAGAGAGAGAGAGAGAGAGAGAGAGAGAGAGAGAGAGAGAGGAGAGATAGATAGATAGATAGATAGATAGATAGATAGATAGAACATAAGACAGAGTATTCATTTCTTAAGACTAGGATATTTGTGACTATCCTATTTCCTTTTATAGCATTTCAGTGAAAAAGTATTAGACTTCATTTTATTTCAAAGCTTCAATGACAAACTTTATTTTAGCTGGATATCCACTTAACTTACCATTTATCCATTTAATGCACATTATCTAAGCACTTCGTGCAGCCCCATTGCTTGACCTGATCATTGTTCCTTTATTGGCATGACTTGAGGAACACAAAAGCAAGCGCCTGCCTACATCGCTGTGCCTGAAGCATCTGTGCCAGTCCAGCTTCTTCAGAGAAACAGCAGCAGCAGAACAGTCAAAGTCTTTCTATCTCTCTGTCACTGTCTCTCTCTCTCTGTCTCTGTGTCTGCCTCTCTCTCTCTCTCTGTCTCTCTCTGTCTCTCTCTGTCTCTCTCTGTCTCTCTCTGTCTCTGTCTCTCTCTGTCTCTCTGTCTCTGTCTCTCTCTCTCTCTCTCTCTCTCTCTCTCTCTCGTGTGTGTGTGTGTGTGTGTGTGTGTGTGTGTGTGTGTGAACATTTGTGCCCCTTGGGGAGTCAAGTATGGAAGTCAAAGGACAATTTACAGGATTCTGTTATCTCCCTCTACTGTGTGGGTTCTGTGCATCAAACTCATGTCATCAGACTTGGTGGCAGGTATCAGTACCTCCAAAGCCACCTCACAAGGTTCACTCAGACACTAGTGATGAAGATTTTAGTGGTCTCTAAAGAAAATGGATTTGTCTTCTATCTTAAATCAAATCAAGCCTGGCAAAGGCAAGGTCCTAGTTAACTGACAGTTTGCAGTCTGGTTTCAGATGTAGAATATGGTCTTCATGTAGTATCTTCCCCTTCGATAACATGGAAGGCGTCCTTGAACTCAAAACTCTCATGATAAGAAATGGTTTAATTTAGCCAGAAGGTGTCTGCTCTATAGAATAAAAATTTCACACATTTCTCCACACAGTCCTTTAATAATTTTATGCGGAGTATAGGCAATACATGGCACATGGAGCAATGCTAATATTAACTCAATATTTTCCTCAATAGTTCCACGATGAAAATACCACACTTAATTAAGACCACACTTAATTAGGATTTGATATGGGCTCTTTTATCTGCCTTCGCCTCTGTCCGTTTTCTCTATTCTTTCGGTTAAAAACCACACTTCCTGTTTCATGGGCATGCTATCGAGATCATGCTCTCCTAGCAGAGCTGTTCCTCTGTCTGGTCTTGGGCCAGCACGGTGTTCTAATTGATGTCCACTCTGAGACACTGTGATGCTGAAGCAATTGTCTCCACTGTTCTCCGAAGTGCCACCTGCCACTTGCTGGTGTTCTGGACCCTCTGAACCCTCTGCACCCCGTGAGAACCCTTGCTTTGTGTCTGCACTATATTTAGGCAAGAAAACATTTATTGCCCTAACAGTTGAATTGGAAGAAAAGCTACCAAATGGGCAAAAGCGAGATATCCCTCCCAGAAGTAATAGCGATGCTGTGTTTATTGACCTGAAAGAAGAGTTTTTGCCCTTGGGTCTGAAGCTCGGGAGCTGAATATCATGCTCAATATCAAATGGGCAACATGATCACATGTCTTACTTTTAAATATTTATAGAATAGTCCAGAAAGGTATCAGGAGAAAATTGCTTTCTAAAACACATGTGGGATCTATTAATGACAAGTCCAGGATGCCAGCTACATGGCAGGCATGGTTTTAACGTGTCTATATTCTCTGATTTCTCCGCTGAAGTATCTTGAGCAGACAGAGATAATCCCTGCTTTTTATAAACTGGCCTCAATAAATGTAAGAGTTTGTGGTCATCTTTTATGTGAGACTACCATCATTCCCAGAAATAAAGAAGATGATGTATACTTGTGACAACACAACTCTCTCATCTCTGGTTGATGGCTTGGCGTACTTCCTACCATTACCCTATTGATTCAGTGTGGAACAGCCCTCGATAGACTGACACTGAAGGGACAATTTAACAGGAGTCGGTTATAGCCTCCTGGTGCTTAGTAACAAACACATTAAACGTACATCTTTGTAGACCTTCTTCCACAGTCACATCAAGGGCCACTGGTGAAATAGGATGAGGTTTGTACCCCAGTTTTCAAGGCCATTTTAAATGTATGCTTTGACGTGAATACTGCACTGATTTCTATGGGAAAGATGGCGTGCCTTAACCTGTCAGTCTCACACTTAGCCATGATAAATAGAGCCTCTCTTCAGTCACTTACCATAACACAAATTCTCAGAATTTGACATACAGAAGATGGTAAATCAGCCCTTATCTGTCACTTAAAGAATGTCTTTGGGGATGAAAGTTATGCCACATGATGTGCTAGAGTTACAATTCATTAAAATATGGTGATTCTGTTTGTTTGACACCAACTTATCAAGATCAATACCTCACTCTTCACCATTTCTTCTACCTGTGTCAAAACTAGCAGGTGCAATAGCACATTCAGTCAGGGCTTTAGCAAATATGTGGTCAACTTTGGCTTTGCCATGGCTATAAGTTTCATGAATAACTTTAATCAAGGACTCACTGTTCCTAAAAGTACATTTTAAGGCTCTAACATAATCATGGGAGCACTGTGTGGTATGGCTACTAGAACATGAGAGTCAAGGACATTGTCTTAGCCAGAGTTCCCAAGATAAACAAAAGCAAAAGTATGGAGAGACCTTTCTCTGTGTCTCTGACTCTATCTATCTGTCTATCTATCTATCTGTCTGTCTGTCTGTCTGTCTGTCTCTCATTTAACTCATGCACTTCTGGAGATTATATTCCAAGATCTCAAGACATCCAAAAATATTCTTATCTAAGTCCAAATATCTAAGAACCAAAGGAGTCCAATGTGTCACAGTTAAACAGGTCAGCAGGCTCAGGACCCAGAGAGAACTTGTGTTTAGTCTCACTTGTTTTGTTTGAGTATTTCCTCCCTTCCAATTTGACTTGAAGTTCATTTGCCATTGTGACAGTATTAATCAGTGGGACTGTTAAAAAAGATGTTTGCATTTGATGCCAGCTTCATAAGGGAATTGCTGCTGTTGTCATGGGACTGGGTTATCTTGGAAGAAAGTCTCTCTCTCTCTCTCTCTCTCTCTCTCTCTCTCTCTCTCTCTCTCTCTCTGTCATCCATCCCCCTTTTGTCTTCCTTCCATGTGATGTTTGCTATGTGTGAAGACACAGTAAGAGAGCCTTTTCAAAATGCCAGCATCTTAATTTTGAATGTCCCAAACATCTGACCTATGAGAACTAAATCCCTAGTAGCTATAAATTACCCTGTCTGGGACACTGGGTTATATTTGACAGTACAGAATTGACTATGACAGAATTTGAAGGTGGAGAAAGTCTGAGCTCCATCTCAAAGCAGTCAAACAGAAGCCCTGCTTACCCTACCGTTTTGTTTGATGTGGATGCTCATCTGATTGGGTGAGACCTGTTCACATCAGGCTAACTGAATTGTGTTAACATCAACTAGAACACCCTCACCAGCTGCTGCTGAGATCGGGCTAATACATCAGGATGTGTCCTGCTCTAAGTGACTCTGTACTGTGTGAAGCAGTGACTTTCAGACTGTGCCTTGCTCCAAATCCATTGTGCAAGCAACTGTTGACTCCATTTTCACCGAGGAGGATGACTGCGAACTTGCAGCAGAGACTGATAAATGACGTATTATTCCCGGGAGTAGACAGGGTAGGACTGTATACGTTTATCAGGGGGAATTGAGTGTGTAGGGGCAAATGGACAGATTCAAGACATCTCAAGAAAACCAAGCCCAAGAATTCATCAAATACATTACTCCAAGAACACGGAGTTGCTCTCTCGCTTGGATGTCATACAATGATAGACACCTTGCACTGTGCTGGCAATGGCCCCTGTGGAGCCTTCATCTGAAACCTATCATATGTGAAGTCCACCAGCACACAGAGAACTTCCAGTTGTCCGTGGGGCTTCAGCTCAGCTAGATTCCCATTGTGGTGTACACAACCGTCATCTGCCCATTCGAATCTGTTCTCCATCCATCTTCACATTCCTTCATCCGAACAAGATCCTTCTCTTCCAACACTGCAGTTGGACTCTGCTGTACAACTCCACCCTCAAACCCTTGAGCCTTAGCAGACAGAAGCAACAGTAGCCATTGTTCCCTGTGGCCAGTCTGGGTTTACTCTATTTCTGAAACAGAGTCCATGGGGATTTATATCAGTTCACTTCTAAAACTTGTTACAACTCTTCCGCCACCTCTTTATCCATCCATATCATTCTGTAGCCCCCACCCACATAGATATATAGATACAGACCTCTGTAGCGTGTGATCTGTGATCTAAAGGTTGATATTAGTCGTTAAGACTGCCATAACAGAGCCTGTGCTTTTGTTATCCTGATTATTAAGGAAAGTGTAATGGGGGTGTGGATGGCCATTTATGGGCTCACCGAGCCTGTCCCCTGGCATGTACAAAGAGCTGGACTGAATGGCAATTTGAATGTCCAGGAAAGACAGAAGATCAAGCCTTGGAGAGAGGGAAAGTCACAGCTCTGTCCCTTGGGAATGAGAAAGGCCTACAGCTCGAAATGCACTAAAGGAAAGCTGGTTTGGGCGTTTATAGTTTCCCTGGGCCCTCCCCCCTCTCCCCATCGGCCCTGTTTAGGCATACTCCTAGGTCTTTCCACCATTTCAGCTCACAATGTTTCCAGGAACAAGAAGCCACTATCTCGGAGAGTCTGCCTCCACTTTCCTTGTCTGCCTATGTCCCTCTAACGTTCCCGCACTTTTAAAGTGATGACTATTGAACTCAAGACCCAATACCTGCTAAACATGTAGGCTTCGCTTCCACTGAGGTACATCGTCAACCCCTACATTTACTTTTAATGAATTAAATAACAACTGCCAGTGTTAAGTTTATTGACAGGTTAAACATTAAATTAGAAATAAGAATAATGATACATGTAATATTTATAGCATATAATAGAATGACAATATAACATGGTAGTAAGCAATATAAAAAGTCTATGATTCTATAAATGACAAATTAAGAGGTGCTGTAAATACCTTTAAAGGCGAGACTATATCTGTGATTGAAAGAAATCTTAAATTTCAAATGGAAATTTATGAATTATAATGCCTCACAAGCTGAGGTGGTGGCACTGTCATATCTTAGAACCTCAGCCTCCCTCTCTCCGTGAATTTTCATCATCAGGAGAACAAATGAGGCATAAAAGAACAGAAGGTTTCTAAGGGAGGAAGGGCCACTGGGCGTACTTGGAAGTGGTGTATGTTATATCCACCCACAGCACCCAAACCCTAAGAATTTAAATAAGTGCCCTTAGAACACATGCATAAATATTTTTTCTGCATGGCCTGAACCAAAACAGAGGTAAGTGGGCCACCATCACACAAGGATAGAGCCCAAACGCAGCCAACTGAAACCACATGTGCTTGGTGCAGTGGTGATAGCATACTGCCGGACACTGACTGCGGCTTTCAAAAGCGTCTCTAGCCGGGCGGTGGTGGCGCATGCCTTTGATCCCAGCACTTGGGAGGCAGAGGCAGGCGGATTTCTGAGTTCGAGGCCAGCCTGGTCTACAGAGTGAGTTCCAGGATAGCCAGGGCTACACAGAGAAACCCTGTCTCGAGAAAACAAAACAAACAAAAAAAAAAAGGCATTGCATCTCCAGATGGTACAAAGAGTGATAAAGGAAAGAAAGAAAGAACAAAAGAAAAAAAACACAAACAGCATTCAAGTGTTAATGACCAGTAGATCAATGAAATCTTTACCTGTGATGACACTAGGAACACTGAAGGAGAAATGCAGAACAAAAAGAATATATTCAATATTCAGGTATTAAATACAAAAAAAAAACCCACAGTAAGGCACTGATCTTAGAGCACTGGGTTACTTTCACTAAAAAAAGAAAAATAAAGTTCTTTCCAAATCATGCAACTACGTTCTCCTATCAGAAGTTAGATCTAAATGACTTGACATCACTCAAATGGTAAGAACTTCATTTATAGAGACTTCTTCTGATCTAAACAAAACAGAAATGCTTAGAAGGGATTTTACTTAATAAAATAACCAAGGTTTCTGAGAAAAAAGATTTGCTGTCCCCGACTTCATGGTAAAGAAGAAAAAAACAAATGACAGAGTCCCCGATAGTGACTAGATTATTTGAAGGCAAACATGAGAATGTTCGGGATAGCTTTATTCATACATCCCACGTCTCGGGAAGTGTGGGCTGAAGGTGAGTCCTGAGGAAGTAGTCAAGCGTCCATAAACCATACTTGGCATGAAGACCGTTTTTTTTTTTCTTTTTTTTTATTTCTATGACCAGAATGAGGACTTTAAAAAGGATGGTATCGACACATTTAAAGCACCTTATAGTTGGAGAAAGAAGAGTGGGGAGGCAGAAGTTGAGACCCTGGGAAACCCATACAAACACAATAGACTATAGACCTTCAGAGAAGATCCCAGAGGAAGCCCAAGTAGATGAAAAAGAGTTGCTTCTATTTTAGACACCAGTCCACAGAAATCAACCCTTAAAAATTTCACTCCTCTGCCAAAAGTTGTCCAGCACCTCAGGATCAGAATCTGCTAAACACTGTCGTAGTTCAGTTTTGCCTTAAGAAAAAAAAAAATCTCCAGAAAGGGGGAGAAATGGGAAGGCTTTCTTTGAGGAATGGAAAAATTGAGAGGAACTTAGAACTTGGAACTGACTATGCTCTTCCTAAATGGTATTCTTGGTTGAGTTGTCCTTGATAATTAAGGCTTTCTATGTTCTTTGTGAGCTTGGTTTAGGACTGTAGGATCCTGAAAAACTCAGTGGCCACCAAAGCAGCCTGGAACCAATGGCTTTCAGATCCTTGAGAATTTAAAGAATGAAATCGATGACCCACAAAGAATGATGTCTTCCTCAGAGTTACTCTTGCTGTGATGAAACAACCATGGCCAAAGTCCCCTGGGGAGAAAAGGGTTTTATTCAGTTTATGCTCCTACCATACAGTTCATCATCAAAGTAAGTCAGGAGAGGAACTCAAGCAGGGCAGGAACCTGGAGGCAAGACCTGATGCAAAGGCCATATAGGAGTGCTGCTTACTGGCTTGCCCCTCCTGCTCTCCTACAGAACTCAGGGCCACCAGCCCAGGGAAGGCACCACCTAACCCGGGCCAGGCCCTCCCCCATCGATCGCTAATTGAGAAAATGCCTTACAGGCTTGCATATAGCCCTATCTTAAGGAGGCAGTTTCTTATTTAAGACTCCCCCCTCTCAGATGCCCTTAGCACATCTCAAGCAGACATAAAACTAGGCGGTACAGATGAATTTTTACAGAAAGTTTACTACAGATTCACACGTAGGAAATTAAGAGGGAGAAGGTATGCCTTTAATCCCAACACTTAGAAGGCAGAGGTAGGCTGATCTCTGTTGAGTCTGAAGCTAAAAATAGAGTTTCAGGACAGCCACATCTATACAAAGAAACCTTGTCTCAAAACAAAAAAAAACTAAAGGAGAGAGGAAGAGGAAAGAGAAGAGAAGAGAAGAGAAGAGAAGAGAAGAGAAGAGAAGAGAAGAGAAGAGAAGAGAAGAGAAGAGAAGAGAAGAGAGAGAGGAGAGAGATGTGGTTCTGTATAGCAAGAGGATCTTCTAGAAAAGGAGTATCATGAGGCATGAATTTCTCTCTTTTTTTTTTTTTAAGGACTTCTGGAAAAAGTGGGGTAAGACCTGGGAAGAGGAAAAATTTGATCAGTCCAGTTGTTCAACTATGGTCTAAGTCTACCCTCTCTGTTTCAGTCACTTAGTCACTATGGCCTCTAGGCAGAAGATCTCCTTAGGAGATGACAGCAAACAGGAGCCAGAACTGGTCTCTGCAGTTCCTGATCTCCAGCAAGGTCATTCCAGGAACTCTCGCTGTGGGGCCTGTGATAGCTATTCTTGATAGTCAACTTGACTACATCTGGAAATAACTAAAAGACAAGCCACTGGGTAGACCCATGGAAGATTTTTCTTGTAATTAAATCACATAAAATGGGAAGACCCACTTTTCTCCAGATCTTTTGAGGAGGAATGATAGATCTTTAAACTGGGCTACACCTTCTGGTGGTAGCCTGTATAGAGAACACAGAAGAAGAAAGCTTTTGCTCTTTGCCTGCTTGCCCTCTTCATTCTGGCTAGTTCCTTCCTTCACTGACATTAGAGCCTGTCTCCTCAGTATTCTGACATGTGCTGAAGAGCAACTGTCCAGCCCTGTGAACCGAGCAACTATAGAATTATTGGACTTCCATTGGGAGACAGCCATTGTTGGACGAGCTGCACCACAGCCTGTAAGTCGCTCTAATATGTCTCCTTTCTTTATGGAAAGAAAGACTAATTGTATCAGTTCTGTTCCTCTGGAGAGCCCTAATACAAGGTCCTTTCCCTTCTTGACCAGTTTCTATTCTTATTATAAGGACGAGTCACACAACGGCTAAAGGGTGTATGAAGAAAGTGTCGTGAAACCGGAAGAGGGTGGGTTATCTGTACCAGTCTAATTGTCCCCGATACAGTCATGCTCTCTGCAGCAACAGAACTGGAGCTCACAGAGCTAGGTTTCCAGCCACATCAAACAAGAGCACCGGTGTGCTTTGTGCGGATTGGTATTATTGTGTAAACTTAGCTTCAAAATACAGAAATGAAATACAGTTCAAAACTTCCTTGACTTCACCCCCTATATATGGTAAAAAAAAAAAATTCCTTAAAGTCATATTGTAATAAGGAATAAATAGAAATAGGCATAGGTTCAATGTGGTTGGTAAAGGTGTTGTGTGAGATGTGTTCTAGGGAGACATTTTTCTTGTCTACTCAACCCCAAAACGGAAACAAAAAAAAAAAAAAAAAAGTAACATTTGCACCAAAGTCCGTCTAGCTGAAGCAGTGAGTTATTGGCGCTAACAGGGGCGTGGGTGAAGGGTTACTACAGAGGCAGGGATGACTCAGAACCATCATGAAAGCCCCGCCCAACATGGGTGATGACTCACAGAAGCAACATCCCAGGAACTCTGAATTATTTCTCTGCAGGCAAGTCAGCAGTTCAGGAATCCCTCTCTATGGCCCAGCTGGCCAGCGTCTCCTCCTCCAGCTGTAGTTGGTTTGCGTAATCACAGGGAAGGGCCCTGTTTTAGCCCTTGTAAATTTCAGGTTTGTCAAATCTTTGAGAGTTTGAGCTTCCTGAGCCCCAGGGAGGGGCGGGGTGGGGGGGCTCTCTTTCCTTCCTGCAGGGAAAGTTCCAATTCTGAAAAAACTGTTACACAGTAAAGGACTAATAAGAAGTTAAGAGCTGGGCAGTGGTGGCGCACGCCTTTAATCCCAGCACTTGGGAGGCAGAGGCAGGCAGATCTTTGAGTTCAAGGCCAGCCTGGTCTACAGAGTGAGGTCCAGGCCAGGCAGGGCTACACAGAGAAACCCTGTCTCAAAAAAACAAAAAAGAAGGAGGAGGAGAAAGAGGAGAAAGAGGAGGAAGAGGAGGAAGAGGAGGAAGAGGAGGAGGAGGAGACGGAGACGGAGGAGGAGGAGGAGGAGGAGGAGGAGGAGGAGGAGGAGGAGGAGGAGAAGGAGAAGGAGTTGTTAAGAAGTTTTTCTTAAAAACGGAAACTGTATTGGGTTTCAGAAACAGCATAAGAGTTCATCATATAGTAAAGTGGTAATTGTTCACAGTGAGTTATAGTCACTGAAAAATTAACATAATCCAGTTTCCTCTTATCTTAGAGTAATATTTAAACAGAACTCTATTCTCTGATAACAATATGTCTACAAAAATAGAAAATATTTTGAATCTGTTATAATTCTATTTTACAGCAAATTTAAGTGTGTTGAATTAATAAGAAATTTAGTTCTGTTCAGCCACTAATAGTAAGTGACATTTCAAAGATAAATTTGTGAAATTCCTTTTTGTCCTCAGTCTAGAAAATAAAGACCAGATGGCTGCAAATATTTGTTACTAAAAAAAAAAGAAAAGAGAAAGAAAGAAAAAGAAATCTTTTTACTCCACTCAATCTCAAGGTCTTGAGCAGCTTTTGTTTCTCAAAATTTATAAGGAGGCGCTTGATGCTGGGTAATCCACGATTCTAGTTCATCATCTTCTCTATTAAATGTACGCTCACACGTGTCTTTTCTTTTAAGTGTATGTGTGTGTTTGAGAGCAGTCCTTTTACATATTGTTTATAATTCTTTTAATGTTTTTTTTAACTTTTGATTGATTCTTTCTGAGATTCACATCATGCATCCCCGTCCTGCTCATCTCCCTGTCTCCTCATACCTGCCCTTCCCTTCACAACCTCCCTGCAAAATAAAACACAAATAAGTAGCACCAACCAAAAATCAAAAGCGTAGGAAACATCTCACTATGGAAGCTGTCCTATGTGAAAGTGCGACCCACAGTTTATCCCTCTGTCCAGACATCGACACTTGCAAATGTTTGTGTTCACTGGAATGAGTCGTTGGTCTGGTTCAAGATCTCCGGCTTGCGTGACTTCTGTGACGCCATCAATATTGGATCCTCACCAGGACTCCTCCCACTTACCCTGAGTCATGGAGATCCTGCAGTTTCAAAACAGCAGGACTGGCCCTTTGGCGTCAACCATTCACAGACAGTAATAGATTTGGGGGTGGGACAATTCCGAGCCCTGAATCTGGGCCTGGGGGGAAGCTGAGCTGGCACCTCTCCTGTATCTGTACCACCGGGGTGAGTTCTCCAGCACTGTTAGGGCTGGGCCATCCAATGCCACCATCAGCAGGAGGCAGGGTCAGCTCTCCTGCTATCTTACCCTCAGGGCCAGGACACCCCGCACCCATGCCTTCCAAGCCCAGTCAAGGCACAGGGGTCCATCTCCCAACTGCTGCAGCCTGTGAGGGGCTGGGCCAGCTCTCCTGTTCTCACACCCTTGGGCTGGCTCACCTGTGCCTTTGCAGTCAGGGCCAGCTCCATTTTGTTGCCCAGGCTAGGGTCTCCTGTGTGCTGCAGCCAATGAAGGAACAGGGATAGCTCTCCTGCTCACACAACCCTGGGACCAGCTCTCCAGGCTACTGTAAGAAGTAGGAGAAGGAGGGCATTGCGCCCTCCATACTACCTCACAACAGACCAGCAGCAGACCAGCTCTCCTGCACTCTCGCCCTTGGGACTGGCTCACCAGTGCCCCTAGACCAGGGCCTACTCTACTGTGATGCCCAGACAAGGGGCAGGGCTCTGCTGCAGCTGTATTTTGGTTGTTTAGTTGTTTGATTGGTTGGTTGGTTGGTTGGTTGGTTGGTTGGTTGGTTGGTTGGTTGGTTTTTAATGTTAAATGAAGCAGAATTATGTCACTTTCCCCCATTCTTTTCCAGCCTCTCCTAGTCACCCTCCCGCCCACCACTCCCACCCACTTCCAGGTTGATAGCCTCTTTCTCTTTATTATTGTTAGGCAACAGGAGGAAAAAGCATTCCTGGTGCCAAAAACCTAGTCGGCTTCGTGGAGCTAGAAACGCTACGGGCTTTAGATGGGAATCTACTCCTGACACTTTCCTAGGCCAGCATGACTGCTTACTTCATTCTAAATCTTATCATCATAATTCTTGCTCAAAGACTATTTTGTAGCACTCTCTTTAAGTGGAAGCTTCAACTGGGTAGGTTTTCTATTACGTCAAGAGCGTTTTTCACTGCTTTCACTGTCAGCGTTTGCTTTATTCAGATAGAACTCAGTTTATAGTTAAGACAATAATATAAATTCATGGTGTGGCCTGGGAGATTCTAGAAAGATCATCTACCTAACCATATTTCATTAACTTGGTGAACTACCAAAGAGGTTTTGCCAGAAATTCATAGCTTTGATTATCAAAGATCTGTTGGCCATCATCAATCCTCTATTAGCCTTCCGGTATCCCTTTTGATAAAGACATTAAAATCCATTATCAAAGAGCAACTTTAAGCAGCATTTCCCAACAGGCTTTAGGTACATGAGTAGGTGCTTTCGTGATCAAATAAGATCAAAAATAATGAATTTCCAAATCTTAGAAAGTCGCAATTTGTATTAGCTTACAAAACATTCAGAAAATCCTGACAATTTGTAAAGAAACAATTCTCAATTTAAAAGCATAACAAATTCAGAACTGAGTCGGTTATCATGACTCCTATGGCTATGAGGAGAATGGTAACAGCTAACAGGGTAAGGCAAGACAAAATACATAGCTGGTTTGAGTGCAGAAGGGGGCGCTGAATGACTGAGAGAGGCCTGAGAGTGGAGATAGATTTAACTTAAAAGGGAGAAAAATGGGTATATTTTTCCCTTTGACTGGTCCGACAAACCCTTTTATTTCATTAGAGGAGGATCCTCATGCCATCACAGCCTTTGACACACAAGCGTATGTCACTATTATCTAAAGACAGCATGCTATATGAAGGATGTCAAGAATGGTACCTATAGTTCCTAGCCCTCATATATAGAGCATCCTACTTGGCAGAAAGAAAAAAAAAAAACTTTTCATAACTTTGTACTAAAGACAAAGTTTTGTCCCCCCCCCCCAAGGAACTAAGAAACTTTCTCCTTCCTGCAAAGGAGCAATAGGTCTTCCTACTGGCTGTGATTGCCAGAAAGCTCCAGACTGAATGTCAGCACAAGTATTGCAGCCACGGAGGCCTCTGTGGCCTAGATATTTTTATTCCTCGGCTCCATGCTCTGATGAGTGTCTCTTCTGGTCACGACACCAAATTCCTCACTCCCCATTAGCTCGGTGCATGTGCTTGTTAGGATCCCGCGCAAATCCGCTTGAGACTGGCGGAGGGGAAAGGTGAAGGCACAGAAGGAAATCTAAAGACAGGGAACAGGCTGGTTCTGTTTCTCCGGAGAACCCAACATTAACTCGCTTGCAAGATTGAAATTTGTCTAGTTAATTACCTACAATTTCCAGGTAATGCTACAGACGCGTCAAATTCACGTTCTCCTACACATACATTTATAATTTCAACCAAGGCGCATCTTCCACCTGGTTTCCGAAGACAGAAGTATAAACTCTTGTCTTTCACGTTGCCTTCATCTCTCCCTGTGAATCGCTCCTCCCTCATCTTTCCATAATCCTTATCTTTATTATTCATGCACTATCAGGTTTCCATCCTTCTTTACCCGATGTAGGGATGCCCCCCTGATGGATTTTTTTTTTAATTTGCCCTCCTTGGGCACCTCCACATACCACTTAGAATGGCATATCTAACATTTATCACGGCCATAGGATCTCCATGGTTAAACCCAGTGAAGCTATCCCGTGGACTTGTATTTCTGCCTTCTGCGTTCTCTCCTGCTCCGCACCGCCCCCCCCAACTGCTCTTTCCTCATTACAATAATTTGTCTCTCCTTCATCACTTTCTTAGTGACACTCCCCAAGGCTAGAATGTCGCTCCCTTCTTAACTCCTCCCTCAGGGTTAGGTTCTTGGGATCTCTTCCAGAAAGCCCTGTGTCTGTTTAAACTGAGCCCATCTTTGCTTTCCAACAACGCCTCAGCAAACTGTTCATCGCTAGCATGTAAATTTAAATGGCTTAGTGACAACCTGTCTCCTCTACTACTCAAGTCCTGGAGACCTGACCCAACTTCATATCTGTATTTTCATCTAAGGTGTTGGGAGTCAGGATGGCACGTGTGAGTTAGCCAGAAAGAAGGGAAGGAAGGGAGGGAGGGAGGGAGAGGAGAGAGGGAGGGAGGGAAGGAGGGAGGAGGAAGGGAGGGAAGGAGGGACAGAGGGAGGGAGGGACGGAGGGAGGGAGGGATGGAGGGAGGGAGGGAAAAACAGAACAAGCTTGTTGCAAGGGAAATTTGGATGCTTATGACTGAATCCAATAACTGAGATTTTCTTGTTGCCAGAATTTCAGTTTTAGACCCTTAACCACCTTTCCCACTCTGCTTTCTGTGGTACGTATGCAGTAAGATATAAGAACGCACTCCTGGTTCTCTGGAAATCACTTTAACTCGACTGGGAATGTTCTTTCGTCTTCTATTCCTATTCCTCCCTTCTTAAATGCTCTATGTTTGGATGATTACATTTTAGAAGACAACAGGTGCTGATGAAGATGCAAAGCCATCCTATGAAGAAAGTTGAGAATCTGATTCTGTAGGATTATGGGAACTGTCATCCCTGCTCAGGACAAGATTCATTTGGCCTTTAGTTATACAACACAACCTAGCACCTACTCTGCTTAGCCGATAGGCTCCCAGAAGTTGAATGAATGCACTGCCGCCTGATTGTTCATCGTAAAATTTTTTCTTAAATTATGCAATTGAAAAATATGGCGGGAAATGCTTATGTGGTTTGCAGTTCTAGGTTACAGTCCATCACTGTGAGAAAGACGGGGCAGTAAATCAAAACATCGCATCCACCGTAGAGAAAGAGTGAACATTTGTCTCTGCAGGCTAGCTGCTGCTTCTCAAAGAGCTTTCCTCATACATAGTTCAACGCTCTGCACATGAAATGGTTCCGCCCACCTTCAGGGTGGGTCTTCCTACCTCAGTTAACCTCAGGGATGCTTCCCACCCACGCATGCCCACAGGCCAATCTGATCTAGAAAATCCCTCATTAAGAACTTCCCAGGGGAGTCTAACTTGTCTCAAGTTCACCGTTCACACTCACACAGTAGCTAATCCTCTCGGACAGAGCCCACGCTGCTCTGTTATATGTTGTTTTACTCAAGTTTTCCCAGGAAGTGAAGGCTGAATAATTTATAAAGAAAAAGGGAGCTGCTTTGTTTGTATGATTTCTACTCAGCTCGCAGGGTTTGTCACTTTTAGTTGAGCTTGACTTTGTGAGCCGGTTACTGCAGTGGCTTTTATAGTACACTGATTCACAGCTAGTAACTATTATGGGAACTTCACAGAGTCTCATTAAGAAGAGAGGAGAGAGCAATTAGGGTTCTTTGGCAGATTTACAACCAAGAAAGCATTAATGTGTCCTTCTATAAATAAACTACATTCTCCTATATGTATTCACAACAGTTACTCATTTTGCAGAGAGCAAACAAACTATTAAGTTGGTGTCCCCATTTATAAAATGCAAACTACGACAAGGAAAACCTGCACGTTTCAAGAACACTGTTTGATAGTGCAGGCATGTTCTGAAAACTATCTTGTTAGGGGATCCCAACATTGTGGGAACAAACACCGTGTGTGCTTGTGTAAGCCTCAGTGATATAAACCAATCAGTTGACTGGCCTCTAGATACAATCAAGGGAGATGGTAAGCATTAAATATGAGGCTTAGCCAGCATAACAGCATAGTTCTATAGCAAACTTCTTAAAATAGAATGAATGCATTCGAAAATAAAAATGGAAACTATAAGATAATAAATACACACAATCTCTCTCTCTCTCTCTCTCTCTCTCTCTCTCTCTCTCACACACACACAGAGCACAGTAACACAGACATGTTCAGTATTAGGAAGTTATACGTGTGTAACTTCTGTCATATTACTATGCTTTTTTACAGTGGTAGCACAGGTTTGCTTACATCAACAATATCACTAACACAGGAATGATGACTTGAAGCACGATATGATGACAACTACACTGTCACTAGCTGAAAGGAATTTTGTAACCCATAATAATGTTATGGGTTTACCTTCACATGCATGTCAGTCATTAACCAATTCATTATGGGGCATGTTCTGAGCCTTATACTTAACAAATATATTTTGTGTTTCTAACTTCTGGTTTGCTTGCCTTGTTACCCACCCCCTTAGGGGTATTGTAGGCCGTTTTCACACTGTAATACCACAATTTAAGCCTTATTCATCTGATGTGCTGATACTGACGGGTTATGACTTCTAGTCTAGGCACTCGCCATCATGGTATCCGGTTCCATACAGATCTGCACTGCTCAGGGGCTTCCACTGTCTCCGTGTCGCCTTCCTCGTTTCCCAGCCTTTCAAGTAGGTTTATTCACTCTTCAGAATGATTTCTTCACATTCCCTCCTGAGTCATGTGTGAGACAAAACCTTGGTTCAGTAAATACGACATCCATCACACGTTTGCTTTCTGTCGTTGGTTTTTATTCTTTTAATGGCAGATGTTAACATGGGAAAACAGAGATCTTTAAACACGTAAATACCAGGTCTTGACCCTGTAGGGAAACACTAACTCTGTGCCTATTGTTGTTTAATAATAACTTACCTGTCCAAGGTTTAATCATTCATTTGAAATACGAATTTCATTAGTCTACCAAGTGACTACAAATGTGCTAGAACAACATTCTGAGAGTAGACAGGTGGGTAGAGAATCCAATGGCATCAACATGGAAGACTGAGTCTTTAAAAAAAAAAAAGCACACAGAAACTCATTCACACTTGAAAACTGAGACACATGCCATGGAGGAGGGGTGGGTAGTCCCATGAGTTTGCTAATTATGAACAAATTATTTTGGACCAATTGTCTCAATGAGAGAAATACAAAACATGTACTTTAAAAAGACTTTGAGAGACCAAATCAATTTTGGGCGGTTTAGACTTCATCTTCAAGAACCTGACATAAGTTTGAAGTCAAGTATGCTAACAGACTTGTAACAAGCACTAGTTTCTAGGTTACCCCCTGTCTTAGTCAGGGTTTCTATTCCTGCACAAACATCATCACCAAGAAGCAAGCTGGGGAGGAAAGGGTTTATTCAGCTTACACTTCCACATTGTTGTTCATCACCAAAGGAAGTCAGGACTGGAACTCAAGCAGGTCAGGAAGCAGGAGCTGATGCAGAGGCCATGGAGGGATGTTAGTTACTGGCTTGCTTCCCCTGGCTTGCTCAGCCTGCTCTCTTATAGAACCCAAGACTACCAGCCCAGGGATGGCACCACCCACAAGGGGCCCTCCCCCCTTGATCACTGATTTAAAACTGCCCCACAGCTGGATCTCATGGAGGCACTTCCCCAACTGAAGCTCCTTTCTCTGTGATAACTCCAGCCTGTGTCAAGTTGACACACAAAACCAGCCAGTGCACTCCGCAACAAGACCTGAATCTCCAGGTTACCCCCCACCCCCGCCCCACAACGAATCTAGCATCTAGCACCAGTTTCCAGGTTATTCCCCAACAAATCTGCACCTCCAGGTCACAAGCCCACAAGGACCACGTCACTTCCTAACAACCACCAATCAGGAAGAAAGCAGAAGTTGTTTGGCTCCCAGCACCAGCCAATTATGCTAAAGACCATAATGGTCCCCCTATCGGATGCATACGAGGCTAGATACCCCTTTCTTGACTCTATAAATGCTTATTTAAAAGCAGGCTCAGGGCTCCACCTTCCTGCTGTGTCAGGGCTGGCAGGGAGCTCAAGCTTGAGCCTCAATAAAGAGACCCTAGTGCCGATAGCATTGGATTCTGCTCCTTGGCCGTCTTTTGGGGTTCTCAAACATTTCATGGCTCAACAACTTCAGATGACAAAAGGAAGCACCCATGACTGCCCCCTCTAAGGAATACTGGATGTACTTAGCCTTCAATGAGCACAGATGATGGGCGTGGCTCGATAGTCAGTGAATCACTCAAATTTTCAGTGTTAATGTATCTGAGTCACCAATTACTTTGATCACGAAGGATTTCTTTAGTCATGTATTTAACTGTACCATTGAGCATGGAAGTAAGAGGAGGAATCAGGAATATTATTTTTGTTCTGTTGCAAAGGAAATTTAATCCTGCAACATGGCTGTTCTGATCACAACAGAGGTCTGGCTGGAATCCTTAGTACACACCTTCGGTCCTAAACAGTGACTTCTTTTTGAGGGGATAGACAAAGTGACGAATCAGAGAAAAATTTAATGAGTCGGAGATAGGATGGGGCCAACTCTCAGGATAAAAGCTACTTAAGAGCAGCACAGGGAGAGAGAGTCCGTTCTGTTGTGTCAGTTGTCCAGTCGGCTCATCTGTGTGTTGGGAGTCGGTGCAGTGTGAGTGCCGTGCAGTGCAGTTGAGTTTGTGAGTTTATGCAGTTCAGTGCAGGTCAGCAGAGGAAGGTGAAGACAGAGAATACGAGGAGTCAGAAGATGAAAGCAAATTGCCAGAGTTAGTTTGAGGCCAAGCAAGACAATTCAATGAGAAGCCCAGAGAAGCCAATTTAAATCAGTCAGCTTAGAGAAGAGTTTGAGTCAGAACGACTGGGTTGAACCAGGAATCCAGAGTTGAGAAAAAGTAAGAGGGGTGAACTGGTACATTAGTTCCAGTTCCTCCGAGATAAAAATTACACTGAGGAAATAAAAGTGACATTCACATTCTAGTCATTGGGCTCCTCAGATCGAATATGTAGTAAAGGCTTTAATAGTGTTAATCAGACAGTGACCAACTTACTTTTATTTATTTGGTGGCATAAAGAGCTCTAAATGACCAACTGATACTCTAAGCTTTGTTTTAGGTAGGTGTATCCTATATGCCAGGTAGGATCATTCCATTCATATACATAAGAATGGAATATATATATATATATATGAATTATATATATACATATATATATATATTCACTAATTGAGAAAATGCCCCACAGCTGGATCTCATGGAGGCATTTTCCGAAATGAAGCTCCTTTTCCTATGATAACTCCAGTCTGTGTCAAGTTGACACACAAAACCAGTCAGTACAATTGACCCCTTGTCAACTTGACACACCAACATATCACTATTAAGCCTCAACCCTTACTTTCTTATTCATCCCCAAGATCTAAATAACATTAAAAGTCCCACAGTCTTTACATATTAAAAGTTCAATCCCTTCAAAATGTCCAATATCTTAAAATTCAAAGTATTTTAAAAATGCAGTCTCTTAACTGTGGGCTCCACTAAAATACCTTCTTTCAAGAGGGAAAAATATCAGGGCACAGTCACAATCAAAAACAAAACTCAAACTCCAATGACTCAATGTCTGGGATCCAACTCACGATCTTCTGGGTTCCTCCAAGGGCTTGGGTCACTTCTCCAGCTCTGCCCTTTGTAGCACACAACTTGTCTTCTAGTCTCTGGCTGCCTGTACTCCACTGCTGCTGCTGTCCTTGGTGGTCATTGCATGGTACTGTTATCTCCAAAACACTGCTATCTTCTGCTGTAACTAGGTTTCACCAATAGCCTCTCATAGGCTTTCTTCATGGTGCCACGCCTCAACTCTTTTGCATGACCCCTTCAGTCCTGGGCTGTCAATTACAACTGAGGGTACACTTTCACCAATGGCTTTCCATGGCCTCTCACAGTACCAAGCCTCAGCTGTTCTTCATGATGCCTTCATGCCTTCAAAACCAGTACCACCTGGGTGACTCTTACACAGTACCAACTCCTACTATAGCACAAGGTACAACCTTGGCTATCTGGAACACACCCTCTGTGATCTCAGAAAACACTTCCCAGAAGATTTCACCTCAGTGATGCTGGTTTCTTCTTAATCACTGCCAATTTCTTAGCTCCAGCTAACCAGCATCAATAGTCCCAGTAACACAAAGGTTGACTTTAATGGTTTTGGTATCTTGTTACTCACAGCTGATTCTTCAGCCCCAGCTAACCAAAACCACAGAATCTTCATGGCCCTGATAAGTCTTTAATCTTCCCTCTGAAATTTCACAAGCCAGGCCTCCATCTTCTGCACTGTTCTCAACAAAATCTCCCAAGCTCTTACACAACATCTCACAGAGGTCTCAGCACTGAATGGACCATCTAGCCCAAAGTTCCAAAATCCTTCCACAGTCCTCCCCAAAACATGGTCAGGTTGTTACGGGAATACCCAGCTACGCTGGTACCAATTTGTCTTAGTCAGGGTTTATTCAGCCACAGAGCTGTTCATTACCAAAGGAAGTCAGGACTGGAACTCACACAGGTCAGGAAGCAGGAGCTGATGCAGAGGCCATGGAGGGATGTTCCTTACTGGCTTGCTCAGCCTGCTATCTTATAGAACCCAAGAATACCAGCCCAGAGATGGCACCACCCACAAGGGGCCCTTCTCCACTTGATCACTAATTGAGAAAATGCCCCACAGCTGGATCTCATGGAGGCATTTCCCCAACTGAAGCTCCTTTTCCTATGATAACACCAGCCTGTGTCAAGTTGATGCACAAAACCAGCCAGTACAATACCTAAAGCATCCTAGCCTTCTCCTTAACGAACGTAGTCTAGACAGCAATGGGATTATACTGCAAGCTCCAGGCTATTAAGGATTATTAACAATTACAGCAAGGTCATATTTTGGAAAAAAAACAAAAAAACTTTGATCAAGTACTAAGGACTCTGGGAAGGCAGAAAGCTGACATGATTCAAGTGAGCCATCTTGTTCACCTGTTAATTAAAAGCATCCTTCTTGGTGATCTTTGCTGTCATTTATGTAGGATGTATTTAGTCACACTTTGAAACTTCATTCAAAACTTCATCCATCTACGTCTTCCTCTAAATATTTTGTGATCAATCTTACAATTCTGTTTCTTTTAGATCCAGACAATCTGGTTCTACCATTTAGTGGCTGACCATCAATCAGTATAGATACTTACATCAGGCTCTCTACTCAAAAAGCAAAGTCAACGGCAAGATAAATTGAGCGCCTGTCCACTGGGGGAGTTTCCTTCCTCAACAGTTTTCTTCCTCAGTGGCTACTGCTGAGGAAGAAAGCGATGGTTCAGCGACCACTTTCTGGTATGTACAAGCATGTGCAGAACAATAGGCCAAGCTTAACCAGGTGTTTTGGTCTTCAGTCATTGGATCTGAAGAATGAACCCAGGAAGCTGAAGTCCAGTGCAGGGTGGTGAGGTGACAGTTGATGAAATTACATAGGCATCTATTTCTACCACGGCTTCCTTCTGATCCTGGCTGAAGACTTCCCCGTTATCTCAGTCCCCTGCTGGTTTCCAATCCATCACAGCTTCCTGAGTATGCCTTTACCCTTTATCTATTGGAGAAAGAAATAATCTTGTCTGGTTCTGCTCACACCACAATGTCTGATTCTGAACATCAAGCCAATCATATCCAAACTTTCAAGGTGGTAGTTCTATCTGTATAGAATGTGCTTCCTTGAAGATATACAAGGCTGGTCCAACAATTCCTCAGATTTTTGCCCCAAAATGACATTCTCAGCAACACCATCTCTGGAAATTCCTTATGAAAACTGTAGCATTTGCACACTGGAAAGACAGACCTGTCCAGATGTTTTATTCTTATACAAATTGCAACTTGATAGACTATCCATTTTAATTCATTTCTCTACTAGAACCCATCTATGTGAGAACTTTTCTTTTGCACGGTGTACTGTTGAATATTATCTAATATTTAAGTAACCAAGTGCTAATACTTCATGAATTAAAATTCTTATTTATTTCACCTGTCATCAAACAGCCACAATTTATTTTTCTACGTGTATATAAGCTATAAAATTACATGTATGTGTATGCTTTCTAGTGGACAGAAGCAAGTCCAATTTGTTTGTCTTTACTAACATCAGCTGGGTTTTAGAACAATAGCAGCTGGTGTTGATTCAGACACAATGTGATGCTTTGTTTCTTGGACACTTCAACCAAGCAAGCCATTAGAACTGTTCCCAGCCTAAAGCAGCACATTAAATCCAGAATCTCGTGAAGCTGTCTCCATCTGGGGGGCGGGGGGAGCGGAATGAACCTGACCTAAATTTAGCAGCACAACCTTTACAATACACAAATTCGAGCATTCACTACAGGAGCCATTCTGCTGTGAGTGAGAAAGGTCTGTCATTCTTGCATGTTACTGATTTGCATTGAAAGCCATTCCCAGTGCTTCTGAGGCTCTCACACAGACCTGGGAACAAAGAAGAGGGAAAGGATGGGACAGAATACAAAAGTGGCTTCCACTGGCCAGTTGGGCTCATCAGGGGTGCCTTCAAAGGGCCTTGGAGTGTCAGTGGAAAGGTGAAAGCATCATCAGAGACCGGAAGGACTGCTCTGCGCACCTGCACTCTCCCTGGAGGGTTCAAGCTCCACTCAGCAACACAGGTGACATTCTCAGCATCTACTTCTTCATCACTGCTTGAGCGTTCCTAAGACACAGGGCGACGATGAAAGCTCAACTGACATTGAATTTCGGCTCTTAAGCCAATAACTGCAAGAACTCTGATATTTCTCTTACAGAATCTAAAGAAAACTCACCGGTTTTCTATCTATATTATACAATTATAAATCTCTTTAAACTCTGTAGAAACTTTAACAGCAAATAGTAGACACTTGAAGTTTGGCACGAATGTTCCTACGAGGTTCTAGGAAAAGCTATTTAGACTCCCAGTACTTTTCTTCAATTCGCAGCACATTCTAGGGTAAAACTCTTAATGGGCCATGTTGTCCGTTGTTTACTGGCAAAAGTTTTTTAGTAATTTGTCTCTGTATAGCTATATTAATTGGTTTTCCATCACTATTTTTAAGAATACAAGAGGTCAAGGGACTTATAAAAAAAGAGATTTTATTTAGTTCATGTTGGCATCTGCTGTACTCTGGTCATGTAGCAAATGGCATCATGGTGGAACCACATATGAGCTCAATCACATGGAGAGTCATAGGAACTCAATCACATGGAGAGTCAGGGAGCCAACATGAGAGGGCACCAAGGTTTTCTTTTGCAGAAACCCATTGGAAACTCACAGGGATCCCAACGAGAACTAAGTTGGTCTCTTCCAACAGACGCACCTTCATCAGGCTGTACCTCTTACTGGTCAATCACTTTTTCCCACTGCCACGGTGAGGACCAACCTCTCAACACACAAACCCTTGGGGTATGAGTAGACAAACACCTTCCAGACTATAGTCGGACAGTGCCACAATAATGCGGTACTATAAACTAGAAGATCACAAAAACATCCTTGTTCTTACTCTTCTAATTTTAGGTTGCAAGAAGCTTATCAGTTTGGCTTAGGCTCACATGCATCATAAAATAGGTCCATTCAGCTCTCATCCTTCTTAAGCCATCATCCTCCCAGTACTGGGAAATACACTATAATATTGTTTTCATGGCGATGATAGAAGTGTAAGAGGAAGATGGTAATTGCAGGTATGCAGTTTTCCCCTCCCTCTCCCTCTCTCTCTCTCCCTCCCTCTCCTTCTTCCCCTCTCTCTCCCCCTCCATCTCCCTCTTCCCCTCCCCCTCCCTCCCCTCCCCTCCCTATCCCTATCCCTTTCCCTCTTCCCCTCCCTCTCCCTTCCCTCTCCCTCTCCCCTCCCTCTCCCTCTCCCCTCCCTCTCCCTCTCCCTCTCCTCTCCTTCTCCCTCTCCCTCCCCCTCCCTCCCCCTCCCTCTCTGTCTCCCCCTCCCCCCTCTCCCTCTCCCTCTTCCTCTCCCCCTCTCCCTCTACCTCTCCCTCTTCCTCTCCCCCTCCCTCCCCCTTTCCCTCCCTCTCCTCCCTCCCCTCCCCTCCCCATACCCATCACTCTCCCTTTCCTACACCCATTAGCTAAAGCCAGCAAATCACATGGCCAAGCCTCAAAACAATGACACAGCTCTATGTTGCACCCATAAAATAAAGTGAATGTTTGATTCAATCCTAACAATAATCCCCAGATAAGCCAGTCCAGATGAGTTACCCAGATGTCCTCATCATTTCTTTGAAAGTCAAAGAAAAATTTCAGTCAGCTATTAGGACAGTAGAATTGTGCAGTGCTGGGGAGAACTAATTGGAGAAAGTGGGTCACTGGGTCATGTTTGAGGTTGTATATCTTAATCCTGGCCCCTTCCTGTTTCTCTCTGCTTCCTGTCTACCATGAGGTAAACAGATTATGCCGCACGTTCCTACCTCCGGCCTAAAGCAAAGATTCCAGGAACCATGAACTGGCTAATCTAAAATAAACCTTTCTTGTCTTGTTTTTCCAGGCATGCTGTCCAGACAGAAACCTAGCACAAGGTCATTTTTCCTCATAAAGATAAACACTAAAATGTGACTAATTTGAACTATGATATGACTCTAGTTAAAATTTTAACTAGATTTTTAAATACAATGAACATATTTTTAAAATACCTGTTAATCTCACAAGTCTGATTACTTGTTAAAAGATAATTTG